>OU343216.1:125343783-125366053 GCA_910596185.1 Chrysanthemum makinoi | reverse complement strand
GTACGGGTTGTCACAGTAGCAGAATTCGAATTAATCACAGTACGCTTATAGCTAATACTAGAATCAAAACGATTCGTTTTATTCAACTCAAACTTAGTGTTCCTAGGGTGGTCTTCTACTCTCTTGCAATGCACATTCTTAGCTTGCGAGGTCCTATCTTGCTTTGTATTGCCTGGAGGCTTTGACCCGCTTGCTTTTATGTCACTGATTACTCCTGTAGAGGGAATTATGGGAACATTAGTTGGTTGGGCTACTTTTTGCATTCCTGAACTAGACGTGCATGGATCAGAACTACTTGCAGGCACTTTAGAGTTCACTTCCTTAATACTGGGGATAGAATGGGTTGCATAATTGGCACTAGGCATAAAACAAGGCATCACAGCTTTATCTTTTGCACCTAAGGATTTAGGACATGTTGCTCTTAAAACATTCTAGCAGCTCTTGAGATCGTTTGGCCTGAATGCAAGCAAACCTAATCTCTCTATCAAGTGGCTTATTTATGAAATCCTCTTCTACAATCTCTCGGAGACATTCTAGACAATCCTTAAGGTGAGCGAAATAGTTATGAAACACAAGTTTGTTATTTCTAAGATGAGGAGGAATGTATTTAACAGTCACAGTATATTTGCAGTCTGCAGATGACTTTGATGCAACATTCTCATTAAAGACAAGTGGCGTTTTCCCTTTTTATGACTCCTCAGATTCTCAATTTCCTTTGTAAAGATGTTACTTTTTCGTTGTTCTTGTCACGAGTGACTTTAATTGAATCATATAACTCTTTAAAGTGTCGTTTAACCTTTTCATTTTCTTCTAGAAAACTCTCATTTTCCTTTTGTAAACATTAACCAAGTTTTGAAGATGAAAAGTTTGAGAGCACTGAGAATCTAAAGGAGGAGGCATTTGGGAGCCAGTCACGTTGTTCTTTTCACCCTTTAATTGTGAAATTTGGGCTTTCAACTTTCTGATCGTGTTACAATGAGCTTGAATCTGTTCGTCACGTTTATTTATTTCAAAAGTGCATCAACCTCTGGAACATTTGAGGATGTCTTGATGTTTGAGGTTTTGACATTTTCTTTAAGATGTTGATATTTTAGTTGCAAATTAAAATGTTCAACTTCTAGCTTAGAAAACTGTTTTACCAAATTATCATGATCATCCTGATCAATTTTCTCATTCAGTTATGAGTTTTTGTTTTCAAGCTCAATGACATGATCATGGGAAACTTTCAAGGAAACAGTTAATTCATGAAATTGAGAGGCAGTAATAGAATGCTTAGTAACAGTATAAAACACATCTTGAGCCACACAACTTAATACTAAGTTCTCATTTAAGATATGCAAGTTCTTCCTTTCAATTTAATTATATTTGAGTTCCCGTTCATAATCATTTACCTCAACAATCATTACATCAAATTCCTTTTCCATTTCTTTGATATCTGAGTTAATCCCTTTTGAAGACTCTCAATTTGACCTTTTATTTTTAAAGAAGGCATGATCTCAGTTAAATAACATTCTTTAGTTTGCTCAAAACCCTTTCCCCTTCAGTTATCCCTGTAGGTGTGATTCTCTTCTTACATGTCTTCTCAAATTCAACGAATAGATGATAAACAACATACAGCCTGATTAAGGTCTTGCTATTAGTGGCAATAGTTCTAGGAACTAAGTGCATTGGTGTATTTGGAGGATACATAGTAGCTGCAGGCATTTTCCTACGGGGAGTGTTTGTTTCAACAAGTACATTAACTTTTTGTTTATCCATATCTTTCTTCCAAAAATATCTGTTCTGGGGTTAATTGAGTTTGAGGCTTAAACATGTTCAGGGAGATCTAATTTCCTTAGATTAATCATGGGGTTTGATCGTTATGTTATTCTAACTACATGCAGGATCGTTAAGCTTCTTATCCATTTTCTCCCTAGATGCATCATCTAATTTTCTATCCTCTTCCGTGCTTCCAATGCATGATGGTGTTTGCCTAGGCTTAAGAATCTCATTGCCATCATATAGTACCTTATGAGCAGCTCTAGCCTTTTTACCTACCTCGGGATTTGGTTCCTCAACAAGGGGAATACTATGCTTATCGCTTAAGACTCTAGGCTTAGTGATCATGTGAGCAGTCTGAATGGTATTCTCTTGTACGTACAACTTATTTTCTAGCTTGTTTTTCAAAGTTTTTAGATTAGAAAAGTCATTCAAAAGTTTTGATTCCTTAGCATTAAATTCTTGTTTAAGTACTTTAACATTATCTTGAAGCTCTTGCTTTTGCTTAACAGTTTTAGAAAGCTTTTCTTGTAAGGAGTTTAACTCTTGTTTTAACACTTTTTCTCTAAAATTACTTTTTCTAATAATTGTACGCATTTGGTCATCCATTTCCTGCTCACGGGTAGTTAACTCAAATTTAGCACCTTGTTCATAAATAGCAACTTGTTCTTTATAGGTATTCAGTTCATAGATAATAGAATCATCAGGAGCACATGCAGTGTATTCATAAAAAACATAGTCATTATTGACTGCAGAAGATGCATCACTTGGTATAATCTCACTTTCACTTTGCGTCACATATTGATCATATGAGACAATATTGCTATTACCCTCATTATCAATATCTGATTCATAAGTTTCAAGAGATTGTACTTCATTATTAATCTTTTGCTCATCAACTTCATCGTATAGTTTTAGTACCTCTGAAATGATTGATTCTTTGGATGGACCAGCCTGTTGTGGTGATGAGACCTTTGGAGAGACCGTTGGTGAAATGCTAGCCATGAAGATTGTCTAGGCAGTAGGTTCATCATCGACTTCAGAGTCAAATGCATCACAGTCAGCTACTTGAAAGGCATTTTGATGATTGTGACCTATTTCCTGAATTGGCTGCTCATCAACATCAGCATCATAAGTTTTGGCATTTCCCTCAGCAAGAAACAACAACTCCTCTTCATCCAAAGCTGCTCCATTATCCTGAGCTTGCACAAGCAACATCTTGTCTCTGAAGTATTCTGCATTCTGTGGATGTTTTGAAGATGTGCAGTTCCTCGCAATATGTCCCTCACCACCACCGTTGTAGCATTTGATTGGCTTTGCTTGTCCTTGATTGGCATTTCTTCCACGATTCTGATTAGCCATATACCCTCCACAAACTCCTCCTCTTCCCTGTTCATACTGCCTTCCTTGAGCTGGTTGCACCATAACCTTTCCATCTCTGACAGTAGCTTGATTGTGTAGATTGGATGCTGTTCTGAGATTATTGTTGGTGTGTGGGAGGGAATTCATATTTTGACTAACCAGGAGAGATAGTTGATTGAGGAAGTTTTCCATGAGTGTGTTTGAGTCAGGAGGCTTATATGCTGGATCAGGATGAGCTTGTAATTACCATTACCCGTGGGTATGACTTGAGAAACTTTGGTGGTAATTCCAACATTGGTGCAAAAGGCTGTAGAATCATTTGACAACTTGTTTCTCCTGCTTAGATTTGAACTGTTCAAGAATCCTTCGTTCAAACATAGCATGTCTCTCATTCTGAAGAAGGAAGACATACAGTTGCTCATAGTTGGTGTTCTTCAATCCTTTGGTTAGCTTCACAGAGGTGACAAATTTGTGCCATTCGGGATTCATGTTGTTCACAAACTTTGAGTTCAACTGAATATTTGGCATGGTCATTTTGATATTCCTCATTTCATTCACAAGCTTGTGGAATCTCACGAAATACTCATAGACACTTTCTTCTGGTTTCATCTTAAATTGCTCAAATTCATCATACAGTTGTAATTCTCTGTCTTCCTTAGTTAATTCAGAACCCGAGAGAAGCATCTTGACATTATCCCAAACCGCATTAGCTCAGTGTGTGATTGATAAGCTTGTAGATATCTTTTGGAAGACCCTGAAGTATAATGTTTGAAGCCCTCTGATATCGAATCGAATCTCTTTTTGTCCTTATATGAGCTCATCATATGTCTTTGGTCTGTCCAATCCAAAGATCATTGTTCCATCTGCAGTAGTATCAATTATGTCTCTTGTAGTCTCAATCTGATAAGGTCCTTCATCAATTCACTTGAGAATGTTGACTCCATTTTCCTTTCCCAGACAATACAACCTAATTCATTGAGCCCATGAGTCATAGTCAGTTCTGTCAAGCATGGGTGGACGAGTGTCTGACCCAGCTGCTTGAACGTCCTCAGCTACTGTAGAGATGATTGTAGGCACGTTGGTAGACATGTTTACATATTTCACGGGATTTTATAACTCTATGGTTAAACCGGGAAATAGATTCTTTCACGGGATTTTACTAAATCAAGAGAAAACCGTATTAGAAACAAATATCAACCAAGTCGCTATAGCCCTTGAACCAAGTCACTAAGTCACCAAGTCGCTAAGTAGCAACTCGCTAAACCTCAAGTCGTTGTGAATCAAGTCGCTAAGACCCAAGTCGCTGAACACAAGTCGCTAAAGCACCAAATCGCTAAGCAGACAAGTCGCTAAAGAACAACTCGCTAAGTATCCAAGTCGCTAAGAATCAACTCGCTAAGAACAATAAGGACAAGTCGCTAGAAATAATAGAGACAAGTCGCTACCCACCAAAGTCGATAGCCGAAGTGGAACCTCCACTATGTTGTTCTGTTTGTCGGCTTGTCTCAATAGACAAGTCGCTAGGATCAAGTCGCTACTCCTCTAACTACAAGTCGCTGGAAATTAACAAAGTAAATCGCAACCAAGAAAACACCCGAGAGCCAAGTCGCTTGGTAGAAAACTTTAAGAACAATACTTTTCAATCCAAAACAAGCCCAACCACAGTGATTCAAGCTTTACAAATCAAAACCCAAGCACTTACAATGATTCTAAACACAAAAGTACACTCAAAATTCAAACTTTAACACAAGAAATGATCCAAATGATGCAAAAACCACTAAACTTTTTCAAACCCAAAAACCATATAAAACCACTAGAAATCCAAGGATATGTAAGAGAGATGATCAAACCATGGCTCTGATACCAATTGTAACATATTGGATTTCACAAACACATCAAATCATGATCACATATAGGCGTATAATATAAGGTTTTAGAGAGAGAAATAGTTAGAGGT
Source organism: Chrysanthemum makinoi (assembly GCA_910596185.1). Taxonomy (NCBI): domain Eukaryota; kingdom Viridiplantae; phylum Streptophyta; class Magnoliopsida; order Asterales; family Asteraceae; genus Chrysanthemum; species Chrysanthemum makinoi. Next base: position 125,360,976 of record OU343216.1, on the reverse strand, counting down.
TTGGGAACTTAGTGAGAGAAAGTAAAAGTGTTATTATGAGCTCCAACCCTCTACCTTGGGAGGTAGAGGGTTTTTATAGTCTTACATAAAACGCCACCTATGGGCTGTGGATCAGGCATACAGTGGGTAAAGACCCGTCTGTCCTCCACGGTGTTACTTAACTAAATACTACTTAACATTAAATAACTACGACTACGAGCTTTCTAACGATTACATATACTTGAGGTGACCAACACTTTAATAACTGGATTTACTAAATCCTAACACTCATCCATACCAGAACATGCTCACAAATTCTGCTACTGTGTCGGCGATCTATCTTCACCAATTCTGGCACACGATACAAAAGGTCAAAGGTCAAAGTGTTGTGACAGTGACGCTCAATCACAAACAAGTCACCATCACTCCTGCAGATTTAAGGGTTGTTCTTCTTCTTCCAACCATTGAGCCTACTGAGTTCTCTGCTACTCCTACGGAAGAGATCGTTCTCCAATTCATGGTCGACATCGGCTATGATGAAGCTGCTGGAGTTATCACAAAACACTCCTCAGTAGATCTCAAGAATATTCCTCAACCATGGAGAACACTGTACATTATGATTGCTAAATCCGTTTCCAGACGTGACAGTGGCTATGAGCATCTGAAGCTCATGGAACTTCAAATCTTTTGGGGCAAGGTCAACATGAAACACATCGAATTTGCAGCTCTGATCTGGGATGACATGATGACTTACCTGAAAAAGCCTGGCTCCAAGATCCCTTATGTCAGATACACAAAGTTGATCAAAAGGATTCTTGAAACTAATCCAGATATTCCCCAAAGACTTGAAGACCCCAAACATCACTCCGTGCTACTTGAACCCACACTCCATGTGGTAAGATTTAAGGAATCAACTACGAAGAAACAGGGTGTAGTGTTACCAGATTATCTTCTTACTGATGCTACCAGAGGACTTCAATCATACAAATGATATCTGGTAGCAGTTGAAGCAGGGAAAGTAGGTTTCATTGATGGTAAGTCTTCTGGTACACCTGTTAGGAAGAACAGGAGAGGCAGTGCTGGAAGTATTGCGAGCACTGAGAGTACGAGAAGGTACCCAAAGAGAACTCACACACTCAAGAAGAGAGTTCCTCGTACTGAAGCCATCCCTATTCCCAAACCAGAACCGATGAAACTAATGGACGAGGATTCAGAGAAGACTGAAACCGATGAAGAGGTTATCTACTCAGAAACTCCCATAGATGACCCACTAACTGTTGCAAAACTTCCAAGTCCTAAGGCTGATAAATGGAAAACTCCAGTGCTTGAGCAAGAAGAAGAGAGCTCCGATGAAGAGCCACTGGATGAAGACAGAGACTACAAAAAGAAGCTCAAGAACCTCAGACTTCAACATGTTCTCAGGAATTCACCGTGAACAAACTCGTAGCCCGAAGGGTCAAGTGGTGGTGCACTAACTACACCAGTTTCGTTGTGGTAATCAACCTGATAAGAGAACTGGTACCACCACCCACGAACAACAACAAAAGTAACTTGAGGATTCTATCACTTATGACTTTGAGGAACCAGAAATGGAGAAGTCTGAGAAAATTCCTGATGAAGGTGCTACGGCTAAAGAAAAAGCAGAAAAAGAAGCTCGTGCTAAAGCTGAAGAAGAAGCTCGTATTAAGGCTGAAGAAAAGGCTCAAGCTGAGAAAGAAGCCAAAGATTATCTTCTTGACAGTCCTGCACAAACACAAGAACGAACTTCTGAGCCACAAAAGGACCCTGAGCCATCTCATGACTCATCATCAGACTCATCTTCTCATTCATCACCACCAACATCAAAGGATAGCACAAGATCAGCATCCAAATCAGTAAAGAAACTGTAGGACCTTAGATATATCAACCTTATCACTTTACCAAGTAAACCCAACACACGTAACCCAAGTTACGCGTATAAAACGTGAAACACAAACACAAACAAAGCTTAGAAATAAGATGAGAAAGATGGTGACTTGATGTAATATTCGTGTATGTGAGAGGATAAGATAAACACAATATGTTGTATTACTTCAAAGGAAAACACACACACTTTCAAGCACACCCCTCAAATGACCATTTGAGGGGTATTTATAGTCCAAGGGACTTGATGCCCTAAAGGCTTTCTTATGGGCTTCGTGGCTTGGAATGGGTTGGATGGATAAAAGGCAAGCCTTACATAACTAGTACCCATTTAGCTTAGTCCAATCCACGAGCCTGTTGACTATTCTATCACGATATCTAACACACGTTACAAAGTTCCTAAATGTGAATGACCATCACTTCTAATAAAAACTATTAAGGCTAACAATCTCCCCCTAAGGGGTGGTCATTCAAAAGATGCTCCACTTGATTTGGTCTTTACTTTTCTTGAGCTCGAACTTTGTGCGTAGATATTGAATAGTCTTGATTCTTTGTTCCTTCATGCTTTGTGATCAATTCATGTGGTTGTCTGCCGTTGTCAACTTCGTTGGTTAGGTGTCTCCACGTCTTTCTCCACCATGCTCACACTTCTATTTGACTTTGAGTTTCCAATGATGAAGTTCTCGAGTCTTTACACTTTGTAGATTCTTTGACATTGAAGAAGAATCATCTTTAACTTTGAGTAGCCTTTGATTTTGATGAGAACTTTCATGTGTGTGGGTATGAGCATGTGGCGAGTCTGCACGATCAATCCGCTCCGGAGCTTCCATAGGAAGAAAACATAAAAACAGTTAGTAATAAGCGGATTCCGGCACTTACAAGTTTGAATTTCGAGGGTGTTAACAGCATAGTGTGAAAACAAATCTCTAATTCTCACAAGGGCCGTTCCTGAACTGGAGTCCCACAAGTGAGATAACGCGATATACCGAAGTACATCTACAGTTAAGATGAGTCGCTGAGGTACACCGAAGCATCACCCCACGACTGTAGACCGTTTGAGACACACTAAGCGTAATCCACGGGGAGTTACCGAAGTGACCTGCTGTCAGGGCTGCTTGATGTTGACCCTGGCAGAAGTTTCCATTCAATCACTGAAGATCACAGAAGTGAAACTTCTCATAAATGTTCTGGCAGATTGCTAAGATCTGCGTAGGACTCTATAATTTATCACTTGTGCCCTTAATGATGAACAACAAGCGATGTCATGTCATGTGTTCCTATGAGATCTTTTGATGAATCTCGTGGCTCTAGACTCAATTAGTGCATTTTGGTTTTCCTGAGCGGAGACTAGGGAGAGGGTCTCCTTCTTTAATACCAGCAATCTCTAAGAGAAAGCCGATAGTTTACGTAGGGTTCCCAGTGAGAATGAAACAAGCTTCTGTTGAGAGAAACTTGAGTGGATAAGAAGGTTTAGTGCATGCGTCACTGGGTCCATGACGACTTTTAATCTTCAATACCGGCGTCACTAAGTGGCAACCAGTAGCATATGAATTGAACCCGGTGTCTGCCCTAAGTTGAATAATCTGGAGGGCTATTTCTTTTCACCCTTTTCTTTGCATTTCTTTTTAATTCTTCAACTCCTTCTTTCTCCTTTCTCACATTACTCCTTTTTTCAATCATACCTAAGGACTTCTAATACTAAACTATTGGTGATGTCCTTGGGTAGATCCCTCCGGCTCTGGCGGATCATAGGACGAATTTCCTATCCTTAGTCACCTTATAACTCCATGACTGTCCTATTGTTGCCATAAAACCAATTTCTTGAAAATCTCTCAAAGTGTTTATGATAGAAAACATGTTTGAAACACTCCGAGAGTTTTATATTTCAGAAACACTCCCCTTCACATGTGCTTATGAGTTTTGACAGAAATCTGCACATAGAGGGTAGAGTTTGCACTTTTTGAATTGATCGGCTCATGATAGACAATTCCCCACGAGACACGTTTACGTTGCCTAGTTAAAGAGTTCCATTGTCAGTTTTTAGGTGACAACTAGCTATAATAACTAACTTGAAGATGTAAACACTCCTTGAAAAGGAGGTTAGACCCATGAAGGTGCATATCTATCACAAGTTTCTCGAGATGGTACATTTACTGACTTTGATTCCCGTCAATTCATTGGTTTCGTCTGAGTCGAGCTCATTTTGAGATTCAAACAACGATCATTAAACATTTTTGATCACATTTTAATCACGTCTCCTCCCCCTCAAAAATAGCATGTTTGTGATATTTTTGATATCAACGGATTAAACAACATTTTAGAATCTTTTGGGGAGACAAACGGATTTGATTTAAGCATGAATATGGAACATTTTTGTTTTATACTCCCCCTTTAATAAAGCATAATCAATTAAAGGGTTTGAGAGGGAGTTATCTTGAGCACAAAGTATTTTGAAAGATTTTGAAAATCTATTTGAACAATCTTGAAAAGGTGCTCAAGATGATGATGATTTCTCACCATTTTTAAATGTACAATCTTTTTGAGTACACTACATTTTTCTTTGAAAACACGAGTTTTGATCTGAAGTAATCAAAAGTCATCATTTCGGTCCGGGTTTCGTACTGAAGTATACGAAAGCCATTTTATGAAGAAATTTTGAGAAACGACATGTTTTAGAAAACAATAAAGAACTCTCGCTCAAGCATCTGTACATACCCGTATCATTGTTGAATGACATTTCTAGAAACGTACAGAATATCGATTATACGAGAGACATGTCGTGAGAAGAATATTTTTGGATTTTTGATTTTATATTGTTTTTGTATTTTTTGAAAGTTTTATATTTTTATATTTTGCTTTTGTTGGTTTTTCAAATTTTGTATTTTGTTTTTCAAAAATATTTACAGCGAAGCTTTTTGGAAAATCATTTTCAAGAAGATTCGAGAAGACTTTCTAACTCCTCAGGGGTTAGGCTTCGCATTCCAATTCGTCGAACTAAATAGTCAAACCTTTCTTTTGGAAGGGCTTTAGTTAATAGATCGGCGAGTTGGTAATCAGTCTTCACGAAGAATAATTCAACAGTACCATTTTCGACGTACTCTTTGATGAAGTGATAGCGGACACGGATATGCTTAGTCTTTGAGTGATGAACAGGATTGCATGATATGGCTATGGCACTTTTTGAGTCACAATACATAGGTATTTTATCGAAAGTAAAGCCATAATCTGTGAGTTGCGTTCTCATCCATAGAACTTGAGCACAACACGCAGATAGAGACACATACTCAGCTTCAGCGGTTGAAAGTGCAGTGCAATCTTGTTTCTTTGAAGACCAGCTTACTAACTTTTCACCCAAAAATTGTGCTCCTCCGGATGTACTTTTTGCCGTAACTTGATCACCTGCGTGGTCCGCATCGGAAAAAGCAATTAGATCAAATCCGAATTCCTTCGGATACCAAAGTCCCATGTGAATGGATGTCTTCAGGTACCGAAAGATCCTTTTAACCTCTTTGAGGTGCAGTTCGGTAGGCTTTGCCTGAAACCGTGCTAATAAGCAAACAGCAAAATGAATATCTGGTCGACTAGCAGTAAGATACATGAGAGAACCATTCATGCTCCGATATTTCTTCGGATCAATAGGTTTCCCAAACAAATCGGCTCCAATTTTTGGTGAAGTTACCATTGGTGTTCCGACCGAGTCACAATTATCCATACCATGATTTTTCAAAATCTCAGTCGTGTATTTAGCTTGATTTATAAAAATTCCACGAGGGGATTGATGTATTTGTAAAACAAGAAAGAATTTTAGTTCCCCCATCATGGACATTTCAAATTTACTTTTCATGAGATTTTCAAAATGTTTTGAAAGATTCGGATTAGTGGACCCAAAGATGATGTCGTCCACGTAAATCTGAACAATCAAAATGTCGTTTTTGCATTTTTGTGTAAACAAGGTAGGATCAACTGTGCCTTTGGTGAAATTGTTTAGGATAAGGAAAGAGGACAGTTCGTCATACCACGCTCTCGGAGCTTGTTTCAATCCATATTGCCTTTTGAGTTTGTAGATGTAGTCTGGATGATTCATGTCTATGAAGCCTTCTGGCTGACTCACGTACACTTCTTCTTTCAGAGTTCCATTCAAGAACGCGGTCTTAATGTCCATCTGATAAACCGTGATGTTTTTGTGAGCGGCATAGGCTAAGAAAATCCTGACTGCCTCAAGTCTAGCTACCGGCGCGAATGACTCTTCAAAGTCTATCGCTTCCTCTGTTGTATCCTTTGGCCACAATATGAGCTTTGTTGCGAATGACAGTCATTTCTTCATCCCGTTTGTTTTTCCACAACCATTTAAGATCAATGACGCGAACGTCAATGGGTCTTGGAACCATATCCCAAGAGTCATGTAGACGGTATTGGAGAAGTTCCTCCTGCATTGCTTCTATCCATGCGGGTTCTGCCATTGCCTCGCGAATTTTCTTTGGCTCTATATTGCTAATTGAGCAAAGGTAAATGCACAAGTCGCAATCGGTGGCAAGTTGACGTCTCGTCTGAATTGGCCTTGAAGGTTCACCAATAACTTGTTCAAACGGATGGTCTTTGGTCCACTTCAGAGTAGAAGGATACCGTTGGTTAAAAGTATGCGAGTTAGATGGTTCTCGTAAGCTTGAAGAAGATTCAGCTGATTCCGTAGCAAACGGGTTTTCAAATAAGTCTTCATCTAACGTTGCATCGTTTGGTTTTGGTTTTGCTCATCAACTGCTGGTAGAACGGGTGCAATACTGTAGTAGATGTAGATGATGTAGATGGAGGGGCGTGCATTGGTGCTTTTTTTTGTTTGACCGTTGTAGATGCATCTTCTGTTGGTGGTGGAGGCATGATGTTGAGCGGGGTGAAGCGGAAATGATGTGTGTCCAGAAGTTGTCGGTTTAGTGCGGGTTCTAGAGCGAGTCTCTCAGAAGCCATTTGTGAAAGTTCATCAAACTTCACATTCATCGTCTCCATGATCCTCCTAGTTCTTCTGTTATACACCCTGAATGCCCTCGAGTTATCTGAATATCCAATGAAGATTCCAATATCACCTTTAGCTTTCAATTTACCTAGATCTTCTCTGTCGTTCGTCGGATAGCACAAAGCGCCAAATACGTGAAAGTAAGAGATATCCGGTTTTCTGTTGTTCACAAGCTCATATGGGGTTTTATTGAATCTAGGATGGATTAGGGATCGGTTCTGAGTGAAACAAGCAGTGGCAACAGCATCAGCCCATAGAAATAACGGTGCACTAGAATATATTAGCATTGTGCGAGCAGCTTCCACAAGAGTTCTATTTCTTCTTTCAACTACCCCATTCTGCTGTGGAGTTCTAACAACTGATGTCTGATGTGTGATTCCAACATCTTCAAAATAAGCTCTTAACTCCTGATTAGTGAATTCTGTGCCGTTGTCTGTTCTTACAACCCTTACTAGAGTTTGAAGAAGTACTTGAATACGCTTCAGAAAGGTGATGATGATGCCTGGTGCTTCGTCTTTTGATCTCAGAAACTTAACCCATGTATATCTTGAATAATCATCGACGATGACAAGAATATACTTTTTCCCATTAATGCTTTCAACTCTCATTGGGCCACATAAGTCCATGTGCAGCATATGCAACCTTGCTTCCGAACTAGGTACGGATTTGGGTTTATATGATGCTCTTTTGCTTTTTCCTTGTTCGCATGATGGACATAAGTGATCCTTGGTGTATTTGAACTTTGGAAGTCCGTTGACGATGTTGTCTTTGGCAATTTTGTTGATGGTGTCGAAATTGAGATGGGATAACCGTCTGTGCCACAACCAGGACTGTGTTCAAGATGCTCGTGTCATAAGACATATTGGTGATGAAGAGGCCATTTGATTGATGTCGATAGCATACAAGTTTGTATCACGATTCCGGTAAGAGATCAGTGCCGTCCAAGTTTCTAACGAAGCAAGCATTTTTCCTAAAAGCACCCTCTAAATCTGCATCACAGAACTGCCCGACTGAAAACAAATTGTGTCCCAACCCTTCGACATAGTAAACCCGAGTGATCAAATAATTTCCAAAAGGTAGATCTCCATAACCCATGATAGCTGCTACATGATCATTTCTGAAACGTACAGTTCCCATGAATTTCCAGAAGAAATTGATCAGCAGCTTCAGATTCCCGGTCATGTGCTTGGAGCAACCCGAGTCGACGATCCAAAGACATATTTCGATAACCTGCCAATAACAGAAGAAGAAGATTTTGGAAACCGTTTTGATTTTGGTTCCGTTGGGTTAGAGGTAAAATCGGGATCACACTCAAAGAAGTTTTCAACTGGGTATTCTGGTTGGTCACTCATTGTACCATTCTGGAGTGTGAAAGTTCTACCTGTGGGTTTCCAAATGTCATCCCTAAAGTAAACATTATGCTCCCTATCAGTAGTGTAAAGCCTAAGTCTCGCAACTAGTCTTCCTATTCGTTAAGCATAAGTTCTTTTAGGAACATTCTTCTTAACAGGCTTAACAATCTCATTCTTAGAAACACAATCATCATGAACATTAGATAAAGATTTCTTGCAAGTTAAACAAACAGATTCAACAGATTCATTAAACTTAGCCGATTTCATAGGTTCATTACATTCAGATGAAATGTCTTTCTTATTCAAAAACGGTAAATTCCTAGGGTGTTCTTCTACTTTCTTCTCTTTATTCAAGCGACTACTCTTAGAGGCCAGCGAGACTCTATTGTTCCTTGTATTGCTCTTAGGCTTTAGTCTGTTGCTCCTAGAGGTGCTTCCTAGTCTTGTAGAAGGTAAGGCACACTCATTAGGATTCACAATCTTATCTAGAGAAGTGGTTTCAGCTTTCCTAGTCTCTTTAGAGTGCTTTTCTAAACTTATGACGTTTGTTCCAGATGTTTTAGATGTGGAGGCAGACGCATTAGTGGTACTCATCTTAAAAAGGCCAGGAGCTAAAACTGTTGGTTTCTCGATAACCGCTTTTCCTTTATCAACATTATGTTTAGGCAAGGCAGGTGGATTACTGGTTTTGATGAAACATTTTTCTCATTGACTTTTGGAGGAGGCATAGAAACAGACATTTTTGGTTTTACAACCGGTTTGGTAACATTTGCTTTCTCCGCAGTCAATGGTTTTTTAATCACAATATCCACTGCCTTTCCTTTTTGACATTCCAGCTGAGCCCTCAAAAGATCATTTTTCGCTTTCATGTCATTGTAGGCACGCTCATACGACAATTTGTCATACTTGCATTCCTCAGTTTTTCGATCAAGTTGTTTAAAATATGAGACATTTTCTTTTTCAAGTTTCTCAAGTGCTTTTTCATATTGTGAAACAATTTTGGAGGTATCAGACTAGAGTTTTTCATGATCTTCAACAGAATATGTTTGCAAAATGATTGACATAATATCAGTAGTCAGAACATCTTCGAAGAGAGAGTCATTTAAATTTTCCAAAACTTTGATTTGTTCAACACAGTCAGTAGCTTGCTTTACCAGGGATTTATGGTCCTTGACAAAGTCAGCTGTTTCTTTCAAAAACGCTTGTTCAAAATGAATTACCCTTGCACTGATGGCATTCAGCTGAGGGGCAATTTGAGTTTCAAAACTGCCTTTCTTGTTCGATGTCAAAACTAGAGAACCAGTTATTAGGTGTAATAGTGGTTTTAACAAGAAACTGAAGATCCACAACCCTAGTTTTTACATTTTCTAAAATACTTCTGCATCACTTGTGTTAAAAAGGATTGTTTGAAGACATTTGTTCAATGTTCGAATAGAATTGAGACAACAAACCGGTTTTGAAATGATTTTTGGAAATGTGTGTTGACTTTGTTTGAAACACTTTGTGTGATTGAGAACTTTGACTTTTCTTTTTGATTAACAAAAGTAATTCCGTTAATTTTGTTCCATTTGTTATAATCAATTGGTTTGATTCCCGGATTCTTTTGTTTCATTTTTGATCTACTCTCCTCAGATAGTTCTAACGCTTCAAGAGAATCACGAACAATAATGGGTTCATGTAAAGCTTTTCCATTGTTTAACACATTCCGAGATTTCGAAGCTTGAGGAACGGAAGGGTCGTTTCAAGTGCCATTCTATTATTAGTATGAAAACGTAGATTTACTTGATTAGAAAGCATCTTGATTGTTTGAGCGTAATGACCCGTTTTAAGAAGCAAAATTTTCCAAAGTTTGATTTTTTCATTCTTATCAAGAATTTCATCAAGAGAATCTTCGCTTTGAAAATCAAGAATCAAACGCTTTTTCTTTTTCAAGATTAGAAAACATTTCTTTTTGTTTAGAAAGTTGGTTATTTAAATCAAAAATTTCCTTGTTTAGAGATTTAATTTTCAAGTTCAATTCACATCAAAGTGTTATACTTGATTTGCAATTCATTTTCTTTAGAAACCAAATTTCGATAACCAATTTCTAATTCTGATTCTTTGTTTTCTCAAATTCAAAAGCTTTTGCTCTTTGTAACTCTCAAGCTCAGCGGTCAATTTGGCATTCGCGCTTTAACATCGCGATTGAACTTTTTAACTTTCTCAATTTCAATGCCACAGTTGTTGATTAATGATTCAAATAAGCACGAAGTTTCCTCATCGCCTCAAGATTTTGTGCCACACAGCCTCCACTAGATCCACATCGGAGTCTCATAGTTAGTATTGCTACAACTCGGATTGTCCAGGTATGTATCATTAGTAGGTGCTGATGTCACAGCACGCTGTTCGCCATGAGTAAACACATCAAATATGACATTGTTATAGCATGGATCGCTGATTGGTACCTCAAATACGCGTTGGCGCCATAGACAGGAGGTGCTCCGTAATCAGCTGTCGACTTAGTCTCCTCAAGATTTGCCATGAAGATTCAGTTTGCATTGAGTTCTTCGAGGTCTTCCAAATCATCCATAATAGCCATGAAGTCATGTTCCTCAGAACTCAATTGAAGTCCAGATTGTTCCTTTTGTGCCAACAGAATAACTTTCTGAAGATACGCAAGATCCTTCTTTTTCGGCTTTGTTGGACAATTCCTTGCCATGTGACCCAATCCTTGACAGCTATAACACTTAACCTGATTACCCTGATTCACATTTCGTAATTCAACGACCTGAGTCGCAACATTCCCATTCCGATTACTCCACTACTCTATTTCCAACATTCCGACCCATCCGATACCCTGATTCGGAACCGCATGATTACCCATGCGAAATCTAGTAGCATATCCCTGCTGATTCCCAATAACTCCAACCATTTGACCTTGATTGCCCATGTTCACACCCGGCTAAATTTGTGCAATTTGCCTGATGCGAGTGTTTGATGAAATCCTTTGGTTGTTGTTAGTTGGTGTGGAATAGCGACCTCGAATGTTTTACCCAAGAATACAAATGCTTGTGACAAAGCTTCTTCTGGTTCCATTTCAAGATCGGTGATTCCTTGTTCCAGGTAATGTTGTTGTTCAGGTGGATAGTTTTGTTGTTGAGGGATGTATTGCTGCAAGTTGTTGTTAGTGGAAGATGATGAAGGTAGTTGTTGTGTAATCACTGGAGTTTGAGTCTTTGAAATGAGTGCCAATGGATCATGATTCTTTGCTAATCTTTCTTTCCTGACTTCATTCACTTCATTTTGGTTTTGTTTCAGAAAATCGTTGAGTTGATCAAAGTTCACTTGATGTAAGTCCTTTGTTTGGTTGACAATAGTGACATATCGTCCCCATTCTTCCGGTAGATTGTTCAAGAATTTGATGTTGCTCACGATAGTTCTGGGTGTCAACTTGTTTCTGATCAGCTCATTCATTAAAGTACAAAACCTTTCATAGTAGGATTCAATGGATTCTCCTGGAGTAGATGTAAACTTCTCCCATGCAGTTAGCAACTTGTTCTCTGTGTCTTGTTGACCATTGCTTACGTTCCATGACAAAGTCATCTAACACGTTCCCACATGTCGAAAGCAGTTTCACAACTGTCTACAGCAGCAAAGATGTCTCTTGGTAAACCCGGTTGTATAATATGAATTGCCATGTCATCTGCTTCGACTTGTTTCTGATCCTCTTCGGAGTATTCAGTGTCTTTTTGAAGACGAAAAAATGGTGGGACGGAGGTGTTGCATCAGGATTTCCAGGGTCTTGGACTTGTCGAGGTATGAAGGGTCCATCCTGAATGGATTTGATCATCAATTTTCCATTAGGTTTTGTCTTGATGTAACGAAGCATTCGACTTGTCCATTGAAGATAACCACCTTTTTCCAACATAGGAGGACGGTTTTCGGCACCGCTGCATGAATATCTTGTTTAGTTTCCATTGATGAAGGTATGATCTGATAAAGTTGATGTAGGATCGATTCAACGATAAAGGAGTTGAGGTTGATGAAGATTAAGCTCAGTTGAGGTGTTTCTGAAAGTCGTACTCGTAACCTTGGTTCTAAAAAATTTTCGCCCAAAATTTGAAATTCACTATAAAAATCAATTCTAAGGTCGTATGAAAATTTGAGTTATGACAATTTTGACGCCAAATTTGACCCGAAAAATTTGAATTTAGGCCCAAAAATTTGAATTTTTGACCAAAATTTTCACAGTTAAACCAAAATTTGAATTTCGCGTAAAAATTGAACGTTTAGTCTCCTCAAAAATTTAAATTTTACTCAAGAACTTCGCGTAATTTTTTTTTTTTTTTGAAACCTTTATGCGTAGAAAGAGCTTAGGCGTAGAAACAGAAGTTATGAGTAGGAAATGGTTACGAGTAGGATGGCTTAGGCGTAGGATATTATGCGTAGGAAGCTTAGGCGTAGGATCTTAGGCGTAGGATTCCTTAGGCGTAGGATCTTATGCGTAGAAAGTATCTTACGCGTAACCTTAAGCTTATGCGTAGACAAAAAGTTACTCGTAAACCTTTTAGCTTATGCGTAAACTATGGTTAAGAACCAAAAATCCTTTACACTGTCACAGCGCAAGGGATATCCACAAGTCGAAGTGTTCCACACACTTATCCAAGTGAGGGAAGCACTGAGTAACCTTTGAAGCTCGAAGATTCTTCACCAAAAAGTTATGAGTAGAAAACTAGGGTTTTGACTTTTTGACTTCTACTCGTAAGAAATTTCCAATGATTCAAACGATGTCTCTTGCACAGATATCCTTAAAAACACTCGAATAACCCAAAAATGTTGACCTTTTTCACCCAAAGTGCTTATAAAAGTTACGAGTAGAAATGACCACCTTCAAAAACACGAGTTTAAAACTTAACCAAAACGCGTAAAGCTTCGAACTTTTTGCAAAAAACTGAAACTTTAGCACCAAATAAACCTTAAACCACAAGAATCTTGAATTTTTGAGTGCAAAAATTAAAGCTTTAAGCGTGACAACGTTTATAACAAAGCTACGCGTATAGTACCAACCTTCAAAACAAACACAAACACTCCTAAACCATTGTTAGGCGATTGATACCAATTGTAGGACCTAACTTTTATCAACCTTATCACTTTACCAAGCAAACCCAACACACGTAACCCAAGTTATGCGTATAAAACGTGAAACACAAACACAAACAAAGCTTAGAAATAAGATGAGAAAGATGGTGACTTGATGTAATATTCGTGTATGTGAGAGGATAAGATAAACACAATATGTTGTATTACTTCAAAGGAAAACACACACACACACACTTTCAAGCACACCCCTCAAATGACTATTTGAGGGGTATTTATAGTCCAAGGGACTTGATGCCCTAAAGGCTTTCTTATGGGCTTCGTGGGCTTGGACATGGGTTGGATTGGATAAAAGGCAAGCCTTACATAACTATTACCCATTTAGCTTAGTCCAATCCACGAGCCCGTTGACTATTCTATCACGATATCTAACACACGTTATAAAGTTCCTAAATGTGAATGACCATCACTTCTAATAAAAACTATTAAGGCTAACAGAAACCTACCGACACTTGGACATCACGAGCTAAGTCTAAGATTGTTAAAGCTATCAAGCAAGCAAGGAAAAAGAATGTGGTCAACAAGAAACTAGACCAGCTTGCTGACAGAATCAATCTACTTCAGAAAGTGATAAACGAGATGTTGGGAGAAAGGGAACAAATCCAATAGCTTCTTAATAGAGATTTATAGGGTGAAATGAACAGGACTACCAGAGAATATACACACAAGTTTCTTCTCGACACTGTCCTTGGCGTGACAAGAGAAATGTTCACCAGATAACTCTATCCGAATCTCATGCAGTTGGCCAAGCAAACAATAAGATCAACTCCTTTAACAGTGACAATCAACATAACTGAGCCTACATCTTTCTCCGATGATGAATTGGTTTCCAAGCTTGTACTTCAAATGTCAAAACGATCTGCAACGTTTACCTCTGACGAAGGTAAACTGCTTGACACATTTCTGGATTACCAACTCTCATGCAAAGCGGCAGCTGAAACGGATAAGCGTCCTAGAGACGATGATGATGCAGATAAAGACAAAGAAACGAAACGCAAGAAGAAGTCTGGTGAATCCTCCTCTATACCACCACCACCCCAAAGGACCTCCACCGAAAGAAGATCTCCTCCACGATCTGCTGCTACAGAGAAATCTCAGGACTCTGAGTTACCACCATCAACAGAGAAAACCGGTGATCATTTCGAATACACTGGTGGTGACGATGAAGAGATCCTAGAGCCCCAACAACAACCCACCTCTCTCGCCACAACAAAGAAACCAGAGTCCTCATCAAAGCCAATGAAAAAGAAGACGAAGACCGATGTTCTCTCATGGATAGATGACGATACAACCAAAGAATATGACTAGCTTTCTAGACTTGTTGATGTTACTCCCTCATTACCAGAAGGTCCAGAAATGGTAGATGGTCGTACTATGGAGCATGTGAAGCTGATTCAAGAACAATTCAGAGTGAAGAAGATGACAAAGGCTGAGCTAAGGTGAATAAAGAATGATGCCTTCCAACTGCTTAAAGACAGCTCAGACAGTGCAATTGAAGTCGAATACCATCTCGACAACATTGCACGAGCCATGTCAAACAACATTGATTGGCTCAATCTCGAAGCCAACATCGACTTCACAAGACAAGACAAGGCTCCATATTACACTGATTGGACCAAACCTCTACCAACAATTGGCCGACCGGATCAACCTCAAATTCCATACCGTTACTTCTTCAATAATGACTTCGAGTTTCTTCTACACGGTAGCGATGTGACAAGAAAGTACGCTACATCACTCATAATTCGTTTCCCGGCAGCAATCTACTCTCACAATCCAGCCATCGAGGAAGAAGCCACACATATGTTTTCTGATAAAGTGGAAAAATATAACCTTGATGCGATGTATGGGGTTCATCATTGGCCTGAACACCGAAGAATCTTCTACAGAAGTTTCCAGGTTCTCAAGTCTAAAAAGGAAGTGTTTAGTGAAAAACAGATCATTGCAATTAAGTATGTTACCCTGTCGTCAAAGTGGGACTACACATTCCTCAAGAACATTGTGGTCAAACGACAAGACGAATAGGAATATGACTTCTTTGAAGCGGATTTTCCAAGACTGTCAAACGCGAATACATCAAGTCATTATTAATCTTCATCAGAAGCATCGTGATCCAAGAACGTGTAGAAGACATTCAGCTTGCCGTGGAATCTTATAAAAAACTGGTCAATTTCACAAAACCTCAACTAGACCTTCCCGAAATCAACCGACTTCCTCATTACACAGTCATCAAGAAACCATTTGGGGTAGTCTACAGAAGTGAAATACACCACAACTGTTTCATGGCGTGTAAAGAAATTCATAAGTTTGGGGATCACACTTTGAAGAAAGTTAGGGATGGGCTAGCATACAGGTTGAAAGAGATTCATGACGGCATCGGGTCACCGAAGAGATGGAATTCGAGGGAGAGAAGGGATGTAAAGAATATCATCACACAGATTGATGAAAGGTTGTTCAGAAGGGATCAGCTCAAAACCTTGGAGAGTTTCGTTGGCGGTCGTCCAAGCATATCTCTCACAGGCTACCAACGTCCAGATCGCATTCATGGAGTTATTGCTGGAATACCTGAGACTCCTGGTACCCCTTGATCTATTTCTTTCATTAACTATTTAGATGTGTGATTTTTATCTGACAATGGCTTGTGCACACATAACAGTGTACAACCCGTACTTGTAAATAAAGGACTGTGGTATGCTTCAGTGCCACAATCCTTATAAAAGGAGCGAAAGCTTCTTACTTTTGAGTAAAACTAATCAAAACTTTCACTTTCAAAGTTTTGCTCAAAAGGACAAGTACTTCCCCTTATGTTTTTCAAAACCTCAAAAGTTAATATCACTTGTTGAGGGGGAGTATTTGCTTAAAAACTTTGTTTACAAAATTGTTCTTCGTGGTAATCTTCCCACAAAACTCGAAATGATCATATTCGATATCAAATTTCGTCAAAAATAACATTTATATGCCATTTTTGAGGGGGAGAAAAATTATGTGATAAGAAATATGTTGTGAATTGCAAATGAATCGTCATGCTAAAGACTTAACCAATGAATTGACGAGATATTAAATGTTAGTAACTCGAAAAGACTTTTCCGGGACGGGTAATAATTTCAAGCTAGTTCGCTAGTGATGTAAACGTGTCTCGCAAAGGCTTGTCCTAGTAGAATGTACCATTCGAGAAAACTCTTGATAGAATTGAACCTGGACGGGTCAAACCTCCTCACCAAGGAGTGTTTACAACTTCAAGCTGACCTAGTCAGTGATGTAACCGTGTCTCGCGGGGGATTGTCTATCTAGTGTTGATCAATTCAAAAGTGCGTGCTCTTCTCTCACCGTGCAGATTTCTGTCAAAATACTTAAGCACGTGTGGAGGGGGAGTATTTTTGCAAAATCCTAAACTCTCAACAGTGGTACAAAATATTTTTACTCATAACCACTTTGAGAGATTTTCAAGATAATGGTTTTAATGGCAACATAGGTTAGTCATGGAGTTATAAAGTGACTAAGGTTTGGAATAACCGTCCTATGATCCGCCAGAGCCGGAGGGATCTAACCAAGGACACCACCAATAGTTAGAATCTAGAAGTCCTTAAGGTATGATTATAAAAAGGAGAAAATGAGAATCGGAGAAAGAAGGATTTGAAGAATTAAAAAGAAAAGTAAAAGAAAAGGGTGAAAAGAAATAGCCCTCCAAATTATTCAACATAGGGCAGACACCGGGTTCAATTCATATGCTACTGGTTGTCACTAGATGACATCGGTATTGAAGATCAAAGTCATCATGGACCCAGTGACGCATGCACTAAACCTTCTTAGCCACTC
>OU343216.1:125302866-125342205 GCA_910596185.1 Chrysanthemum makinoi | reverse complement strand
TATACATTGAAATAAAATATAGAAACACACTTGCCTTGCTTGTCATCAACGGTTCAGCACATGACTGTCTTGTGTGTCCTGCCTTTCTACACCTGCCACAGGTTTTGCTTTCTGGCTCTTCCCCCTGTGATCGGATATGTGTTTTTTCTTTGGGTCTTCCAGGTTGTCGCTTATCCATAGCAGGTGGTTTTACGGTTTGCAAGTCATCAGGAGTATGCCACAAGGATACATCTTTTAGAGGATAAACCCTTGCTTCGTATGTATTTTTTAGTGACGTTTTCTTAAACCAATCCATCGCCCAACTGCTAGTGTCAGTCATCCCTTCAACTCTAGACACAGCACAAACATGACCACAAGGTAGACCAGATAGCTGCCATTTGCGGCAAGTGCATTCTTTGTTGTCAAAATCAACAATATGAACATGTTTCGGATCAGTAACTTGGTAAATCTTGTGCATCTCAATTCCGTTAACACCCCAGTTAGCACTCTTTGCCATTCTATTGTTTACTTTAGCATTTGCCCATTCGGTAAGTTCATCCGTTGGAGCATCTGAAATAAAGAAATAAATAATACATTTTCGAGCGATGTGCCAAATATGTAATAAACCAATTATAATAGACAGTTTTTTTAAGTTACCTTTGTATTTTGCTCGACGTTCAAAATACCATTTTTGTAGAAGCCTTCAGTAGTACTCCATTAGCTGGGTTATTGGAATCTTCCTAACATCTTTGGTGACAGAGTTTACTGATTCAGCACTATTTGAGGTCATGTAATTGTACCTGTTTGCAGGGCAGAAAGCACGCGACCATTTATCAAATCCAACTTCATCTTTTAGTTTTTTATACACATCAGGTTTTAATGATTGAATCTCAGAAATTGAAGCATCAAACTCCTCTGCTGTAAGCTTTGCATGTACTCCAATATATAGCCTTCCACTTTCTAGTTTTCAAATTGCAGTTCAACATTAAATGACGACAACAAAAACCATGAAACGCGTTGGGAAAAACGGTACTACATGCATGTGCAATTGCCGATGTCTGCAGAGATGATGGCCAAATCTTTTACTTCACCAATGCATTCTTTAAGTTTGCTCAAAACAGGTCCATGATTCATTGGTCTCACCTTGAGAAACACCAGTTGCAATAGGTATAATCTGGTTGTTGCCGTCCATCCCAACAACAACCAGATTCGTACCAAGGTATCTCCCTTTAAGATGTGCGGCAACAATGATTAGCAATGGTCTCATAAAACGTAAGAAGCTCCGAATCTATTTTAAATCAATGAGAAATTGCTTAATTAGTATTATTTACATAATAATCAAGGTATTAATTAGAAATAAAAGATAATAGAATTTATGAAAAACTTACAGCAACATCGAAACCAATGCATACCATCTTAAACCGATCTGTGTCATCAGTCTCAATGTGTGTTACTGTCCCCTCATTTTGCAACTTTAAGTTATAGCAGTAATACGGCAACTGCTCAAAAGACTCCCTAGGACAACCGTTCAACAAGCGTAATGCAATGGTTTTCCACCCCAAGCTCGGTAGTAAGAAATGTCTACTCCAATTCAACATTAAAAGCTTTTTTTATGTCCGCACCCGTATAGACCCTTTTGCAATTCCTCAATTTATCAACAAGTATGTGACCCACTAATTTTAGGGTAGCATTTCAATGATTAGGATGAATTTTGTTAGGAACATGTATGACAGTCGTTAATGGAAGTAACATAGAAGTATCGGTTAACAACACTTTTTCGTGCGTTAATGTACCAGTTGCAACCTTATGCAAAACCAGCTACCATGTACCTTGTCTTACATGAGCTAGTAACTTTATACTCAAACATATCAACCAACGCTTTTATTCCTATTGCATAAATGCATCCTTGCTTATCATCAAACCGACTACCCACCTTTAATTTAGATACTACAGGTGTTTTATGGTTACTTAGCTTATTAATTTTGGGATCACTGAACTGGGTGGATCAGGGATATTTGAAATGTGGTTTTACTGCCAACTAGGCGCACATCCACATTAACGTTTGCGCCTGCACCCTCGTTATTATGATCTTCAACTTTTGGTGTTTGAAAATCAGATTCTTGAGGCAACAAAGGAACATTAAGATCAATATCAAGAGTCTTAGAAAAGTATACTGCTTTACCTCGGAAGATTTCTCAATAAGTTTGATGTATAGTGTCGGATCACATTCGCTTACAGCATATTTCATGAACGAAGAAAGAAACAACATCATCGTCACTCACATCAATTTTGGTTGAAGCGGACATGTAGTATAAACTGATGATCTTATCTTTAATCGATATATGTTAGTGAGATAGGTATCAGATGTAGGTAGGTGATGTTAGCGGAAGTAAAACTCCACGAATTGATCTCTCAAAATCCAAATAAAGTTTGAATTTTGGGGAATTAGCGAAGTCATTTTATGGGATTTATGTTCTGGATTGTACAAAACAATAAACCCAAAAATTTTTGAAAAGAGACCTTTTAGTCGCTCAATATAAAATTTGCTTAAACTTTTCCCTCCACATTCACAAAGTATATTTCCGATAAATTTGATGTCACTCAACTAGAAAAGCGTCAAGTTTACTCATTGGGTGAAATAAAACAATGGCTCCCTCCTCTGCCTCTACTTCCAGATCCAATCGAAAGCCCTTGGAATACTACATCAATGCTACACACTGCGAATGTCCAAAACCATTACCGGTGGTAGTACAAACCTCTCGACCGGACTCATCTGGTAGAAGATTCAAGGCTGTCCATTTATGTAATATTATTATGCATTGTACTTATTTTACTTGTTAGGTTTAATATGTGAATTTAACAAATCTTATTTTTAGGTCAAAGAGACCAAATGTAACTTCTATGGGTTCCTAGACCCGGAACGAACTGCAAGTCAGTATTACAAAGATTTGTTTACAATGAACATGAGGAAAAGAAACATTTAATGAAGAGGGAAAGCGTTCATCTCGGATGAAGTTATTGAGGTTTCAAACAATGATATCGTGCAAATATTGGATGAGTTGACTTTTATCAAGTCAAGAGTGCAAGTTCATGACAAAGTTGTGTTGGTTTTCAGTTTGGTTGTTCTCGTCAGTGCTGTAGTTTGGTTATGGTAATCTGTTTAGCAATAAGTGTTATGTAATATGTATGTTATAGTCTTTTAGCAATAAGATTGTTTGTAGTCGTTTTTTCAAATCAAATGGATGTTTATAAAAAACAAACATTTTAGCAATTTACACAAAATGTTTGTTGCAAATAACAGGTCACTACATGTATATCTGAGAAACAAAGGCTTAAAGAAAGCCTACATGGGTGTTAGGAATATACCAAGTTGCACTACAACAACATGCATAAGAAGTTGTCTTTGATGTCCTACAGACATACAGTTTCTGGTTACATTTGGTTGAACAACAAAAGTCTGAACCCACGTACAAGCCATACCCAAAGAGATGAAATGCATCTTTATTCATCACTTGTATGAACCGCCACCTTATACTTCCAAAAGTACTCCACCATATGCTCTCAATACGCCTTCATACTTAAGTTGTTACCCAGCCTGTGCAAAAAAATACATACCCAAACTCCACAATCACCGTATGCATTGGCTTGTATAGGGACATCATCCGCAACTCGAAATGTGATCTTTTAATCAGAAACAGATATTGATTTGGCTTGAAGAACTTTACACAAGTTTAGATACTGTGGTAGCATTCTCTCAAAAGTGACCCTCATTTTTAAATTCTTTTCTCTCGTCTCAGGTTCTGGCGTACCTAGTGAGTCATAAATTGTTATAACTCCGGTACGAATTTGTAACTCGGCGAGAACCAGTTGGCAGTCGGGTACGTTCACAGGAAAGTATACCTAAATGTGAACAAATATACCTTGTCATAATTCATCACATTTTGAGCATGTATATATTTACCCAAGTATCTAGAAGAAAGTATGGTCTTTATATAAAACCTTCGACACTAGACCATGGCAATGGATAGCGTTTACCCTGGCGTAGCAGCACGCATAGACCCTCAAGGATAGAAGAAGAGAAAATGGTCCAGCCATAGCCCAATCGGCATTGCCCGGCCTGAACCTGCCACATTAGATCAAACCCAAGATCCAGATGCTGCAAAATTTTTTTATAAGCAACATACCGTTAAACTAATTCAAATACAAATTAATTATTTTATGGAAATTAAATATATGTTAAGTAACTCATCTCCAAGCCATCCTTTTTTATTGCCCCTTCCATAACCCAACAAACCCAACCAAAATTTTCGATGAACAACTATGTCGCCAAGACCCCAAGGAAATTTGCGATGACTTAAATTTTTTTATAAACATATCCATACATGCTGGTTTAGTAATCTTGTTGATATCGCAACCTTCAGGACGTGCAGATCTGAAAAATTTTAAAAAAAAGATTAATGTATATGTCTTTAAGATGTCGTTTGTAAATGTATTCGCTATACCTCTACCCATGGTTCCAACTGATTATCTTCACCACATGGGGGATTAATATCTTTTCTCAGTCTTTGGGCACGTCGTTTCGCACTGTGGAGTCGTGGGAGGAGGTTCACGTATGGGTCCTGCAAACACTTGCTACCTACTTTGACCTTTTTATCAACATCTTCTTTCAAAACAGGAGTACTCTCTTGGGTAACTTTGGCGTTACTCTCTTTGGTAACTTTGGCCTTTCTAGTTTTCTTTATTGCTAGGCCATTATAAGGTGACTGTCAGAACTTACTTGCATTTCTCTTCCTTTTAGCACGCATGAAAACATCCTATACAAAATAAATTCATCATTGAAATAACATCAAACTTTTGAAGTACATGTGGTAAGTTTAATAAATAATGTAGCTGTACCTCAGAAGCTGTAGTCAAAGGCTTATTGGCTTGTCCTTCAGAATTATGAAACATGGACTGTCTTGCTTTCACAGCATCATTATCAATTTTGTCTAATACCGCCTTGGTTGACAACTCATTTTCAACCGGTAACTCAACCCGCGACTTTCTCATTAACGCGGCCATCAACATTGTCTGATTCATTATGAACAACCATCTCTCCAAGATGATTCATATGCTCATCCCCCATCCCTGCCATTTGTGACACTGCTTCACTTACTTTCTCAGCAACATTTAACACTGCCTCACGATCATGAGAGTGTTCATCAGCAGCATTGCAATCAACAATGTCATTTTCATTAACTTGAACACCCTCTATAGATTTATCATCCACATTTAAAACTACTTCACCTACTTTCTCACGATCATGAGTGTTGATCGGCATCATTGCAATCAACAATGTCATTTTCATTACGATGAACGCCGTTCAGATTTATCATCAACAGTAAACACACCTTCATGAGCATGTATTTCATTCATGGCTTGAACCGCCTCTCCGGGTTTATCATCACCAGATTTATCGTCAATGTTAGACACACCTTCACTTACTTTCACCGTAACATCGGAATCATGAGGATGTATCTCAGTAGCTTGAACCGCCTCTCTCGGTTTATCATCACCGATTTATGATCAGCGTTAGACGTACCTTCACTTACTTTCAGAGTAACATCGGAATCATGAGCATGTATCTCGGTAGCTTCAACCGCCTCTCCTTGTTTATCAGTAACAGATTTTTCATCAACATTAGACACACATTCACTTACTTTCAGAGTAACATCGGAATCATGAGCATGTATCTCAGTAGCTTGAACCGCCTCTCCGGGTTTATCATCAACACTTACCACTACCTCACTTGGTGTTTCGCCATCTTCCTTGTTTTCAGCAGCCTTTTGTTCATCTAGCTCCAGCTATTTGTCCTGATATTCGGAAGGTCCAAAAACAGAGAAATCATCTTCTAGCTCAATCTGTTCATCTAGCTCCAGCTGTTTGCCCTGTAATTATACAAGAAAAACACAACTATATGGATGACCAAATCTAGCAAACATGTATAGATAGTGCAGGTGGAATTAATATATACGTACTTCAACAGCCGATTGAGAAAATTTCTCATTCAAATTAGGTAAATTCAAATGACTGGGATCATGATCTGGAATGTGATCAACTAACGGCAATGGTTCGTCTTGAAGACAATAATCCGCAAGCTGCGACATAGCTGATGGAAAAGCGACAGGGTCTATATAAGTAAGGCCACCTTGTTCGTTTTCAGCATTAACACAACTCGATTTGTCGCAATTCTGTAGTTAAGAAAACTGATTTAGGTATGTAACAAACTAACGATAAAAAAAAGTACTATTAAAAGGAACATAACCTTTTTATAATCAGCCGAATGAACATCATGAGAATGAAGATCAAACAAACTAGGAGTACCATTCCAGGTTTCATTATGAATTGGACTTGAAGTGTCAATTTCCATGGTATTTTGGCCAAAACAATCCTCAACCGATTTGTCGTGCATATGAGTTGAAGTCTGAAATTTAAAATATACAATCAATTATACTACTAAAGAAACGAGACCTAAATGATTAACAAATATTAAAGGAAATTACCATGGCATCTTTGGAAGCCAAATTTTCATTAACACATTGCCTTACTTGCAATTGATCCTAAATAATGTATATATATAATCCAATAGTTGGTGAAAAACCAATAAATATTGTTATCTAAATGATGTAGATACAAAATGAAGGTAAAGAGCATGTTCACCTTTGGACGTTGTATCTTTAGAGCTTCCTCAACAACGGCAAGTCTATTTTTAATATCATTAAGGACCTCCACATTGGCTACGGGTTGTATCTTTAGAGCTTCCTCTACAACGGCAAGTCTATTGTTAATATCGTCAACCTCGGCATGTATGTCTAACGATTGGAACTTTGATCTTTATCGTTACGGCACATCATTATCAGCTAAGGCCACCTCTTTATCATCTAATGCCACATCTCTATCAGTTATCACCACCTCTTCATGTACCTACAAGGCAAGATCGAAACAGAATGTGCATTTGTCAATTGTCAACGTGAATAGTCGCACAAACGACGTAGTTGATACGGATGAAAAATAAATGATACAAAATGGGCAACTTACCTCATTGGTGGGATCATCGGCAGGTAATTGATCTTCTAGACTATCCAAATGGCTAAAATATACATTACCTGGTGCAAACCATGGTTGTAACATTTCCGAATTTGTTGGAAGAAGATCCAATACTGGAATAGAACCCTAGTAAACAAATAATTATAAAGTAAAAAACAAATATAACAATGTCGTGACTTATTTGACAAATACAAACCAATGGAAATGCTTAGAGGACCAAAAAGTTTGCCATACTGGCGTTTGCCAAATGTTTTACCCTTTGACCAACAAAGACAACGTGGTATCTTTGACAGGTCTTTGTTCCACCATGAAGTGCTAGTGGGATAACTCTCAAGAATCCATATCTAAAATGAAGGAAAAGAATATAAGCATTGTATGAACTGCTAGTAAACAAAAACTGAGATGTTCATAAATGTCTACACATCTAACCTTAAAAGCCAAGAAAAAGCAAGAAATATTATATGTTGCAATTGTAGAAGGGTTTTCTTGCAATTTCTCTTTGTAGTGAGCATTGTAATGCCGGGGTACCACATTGGCTAAATTTTTGTAAAAAGGGGTCCACAAGAACTCTTCCCATGGATATGCATTCCATGCCCCAAAATCCTCAGCTAATTGCAACAAATGATTGTCAACGATGTACCAAGGTCCACGACCTATGAACACGACCTCATCGACTAGCAACAGACATACCCTTACCACATCCTCAGCTGATAACTTTGAAAATTGTGCGTCATTCCCAAACAAATCTAAAAGCTCATTCCCTTTTACAGTTACCTTTCTTATAAATTGTTTTTCAGGAAAGACACGCAAAGCAAAAGGACTTCGATCAATTTCTACAGGGGGAGGCAAACGACCGAAACGAAAACCGGTCATCAATAGAAACTCTCTCTACGAATTTCAATACATTGTTCCCAATTTTGTATAAAATGGGGGGACAAGAATCAAGGAGTTTGTCGATATATACCTGGTGTTGTAAAACGAAATTAACCATATGATTGCCTTTACCTAGCTCAGGAATATCTAACCATGGCCCAAAAACAGTTGCTCTGAACAGCCTCATTCGATCTGCATTGCTTAACAATTTAGAGTTAATTTGCGAAAGCAACTTAACAGGGCGAACCGTTACCTTAGCATCAAAATATTAGGGAATGTAAGCCATTTGGGAGTTTAATTGACTGAATAATTAGGGGTTGATTTAGGGTTTAACAATTTTGAATTGTGTTTTTCTGGTAGTAGAGTGTTAGTGTGTGTGTTTGTGTTGGGTAAAAATTTAAAAATAGGGTAAAAATTTAAAAAGTGTAAAAGTACTGTTAAAAAGGTACTAAAAGGTACAAACAGTGTAAAGTAAAAAAGTCGCTTAAATTAATTCGCTTAAGTCGCTCAACATTTGGAAGGAACTAAATGTAAAAAAATCGTTAGTAACTTTGACTTTTACTAAATAAACAAAAAAAAAATGTAAGATTCTTAATAAAGTGTTGAGATTCGGTCGCTTGTAAAATCAATGATTGTAAAAGTCGAAACAATAATTGGGTACACAAATTACGAAGGACACTTGTCAAGCTTATATGAAAAATAAAAAAGTCGCAAGTCTCAAAGTCTATTTTGGAAATACCCAAACTTTTTTTCTAAAAAGTGTTGACACCTTGAGCAAAAAGCACATTCTCATAATTACCCCTAATAATAATATGGGTAGATATGACTAATTTTGTGTTTAAATTGGTATATAGTATTATGGGTTTTGATTGGGTAAATATGACCTTTAAAAGTTCAAATTGGGATATATGGAATTAACCATTTTATTAACCAATTACATTACTTGATTTTGCCACGTGTCAAAATTGAACAAACTAATTGGTCTAATTTTTTTTCAATAAGATTATTTTGCCAAGATCATTCCGAAATAATGTAATTCTTTATTATATAAGAGATGCAGAGATGTAGTATTATATTGTAAACAACAAACGTGGCACAAACAATTTGTTATACTGCATGTGTATTCGTATCAAATGTGCGATAATCTTATAAATCATAAAACCAACTATACTAATACATGATCCGAATTGCACCAACATTATGCAAATACGCTAAAGAACATGAGACGTTATACTCAAAGAGCACTAATTACCGTATCTATACAATACTTTGTGATTAACCATAACCGAGTAAGTAAATGAATTTACATTAAGATAGCATGATCTCTACTACTCTAGTAAAAACTAAACAGAGCCCTCGGCTACATATTTGTTCATTCTAGTTAGGAGCTAAGCCATGCATCCACTTATTCCCAATATTTATTAGTGGATGAAGTATAATTGATTAACTTTTTGAACAACAATGTTCATTTTTGCTACTAACTTGTCAACGATCATGGCAAAGTTTGAGAGAAAAAAACAATAAACTTACAAACAAATAGTTGATTTTGAGCGAATAAAAGTAACTGGTAATTGCTCTTGTTTAAGAATATGAAAATCATCTTATGTTGGTTTTGTTAGTGTTTTTGTTTTGGCAAATTGTGCAAATAAGCAATGTATTATTTTTTGCGAAAAATACAAAACTCTATCCATCCCAAATTCATTATCCATCCATTTTCTATTTTTCTTAAAGTTATCTATCTTAATCTGCCATAAGGTGACATGTCCATTAACAAAGTTTTTCATGGTTCATACTAAGAGGTTTTGTTTAAGCTTACTTTTAAGCTAACGAGTTCACGTGGTTTCGGCTTATGTTTGATAAGTTACTTTTCTAGCTTATTTTAAGACATATAGACTTATATCAACCTATAAAATTTAAAATAAGCGGGTAAAAGTAAGCTTATTAAACGTAAACCGAAATCATTTAAGTTCAATAGCTCAAAAATAAGATTAAGTGAACACCCCAAACATGCAAGATATTTCAACAACTCATTACATCGGCTAAAAAAATATATCCTAAATCTATGTTTTTCATAAAAAAGGAAGACAATTCTTTTACTTGTTTTGTTCCATGTTTTATCCAAATTTAACCAGGGTTCTAAAAAGCGGCAGTGAGGCTTGGTTATATCGTCACGCCAGCGCTATGCGGCTTTATGCCCGTCTTTTTGTAAACTCGATATATATGAAATATAATATAAATATATGAATATTTTCATATTTTGTGCCGCCGTATGTCACGCCTTATAAACGCAAAAGCTTCGCCTTGATCATTAAGGTGTGAGGCTTCGTCATACCGCCACACTACGCCTCACGCTATTTATAACCTTGATTTTAACAAACAGGCACAGTTAGTTTTACTATGTTAGACCCTTAATTAAGAGGGTATTTTCGTCTATTAAACTAAGAAAATAAAAAACAAATACAGTAACTAACACACCCCAACCCTTCAACCTCTTTCCTAATTATCACTTTCTAACAACCACCACTATCTCCGGCAGCCACCAGCAAACGAAACAGTAACCCTTTCATAAATTCCCTCAAGTTAAAAAAAAATACCCTAATTTTATAAAAACTAAAAACCCAAATACCCTCTAATTTGAAGATGATTATTATATTGGGATGATGTATTTGCCTTTTTTTGGACTATTATCTGTTATAGTAGTATGATATAATTAACACAATTGTTTAAACCGAGTTTTGTGAGCTGAAGTTCGATCCATTAAATTTAAATAGATTCGGTTAATCGTGAGCTGAAGTTGCTGATTTTGTGATGCTCTCAGGTATACTTTTGAACTGAATTCATTGATTTTTGTGTTTGCTTCAATTAGGTGTTAGTTATAGATATTTGTGATATTATAGTGGGATAGAGGTGAATTAGGTGTGTTACGTGCGGCTATGGTTTGAAGCTCGGGTTTAGGTTGTGCACGAAACGTGTTTGATGAAATGTCCATTAGAGAATGATACTTGCGTAATATTTATCATTATATTTTGACATGCAAAAATTGTTTGGCGTGTCGTTTAGAATGAAATAATAAGTTTTAGTCGTTAGTATGATAATCAACTCCGAAAACATTTTTAGTCATTGGATAAAACAGTTTTAGGTTTAGTTTTGCCGGTCAATTGCAGAAATGGGAAGTTTTGCAGTTACGTTTTCGCAACTACTGGCTAGTTTATCACTTACTGTTTGAATCGACATATATTGTTTTTTCGCATCACGGCTGGCTAGTTTATCACTTATGTAATATGTGAATAGTGTCATTTCCGTGCATCATGTGTGTCCTTGCTTGTTGTATGTATCTTAAAACTGGATTTATTGACTGAAAACTTACATCAATGTCCTACAACTAAAACAAAGTCAAGTAGTCAACTCTACTTCTTGCTTGGGCTATTTGTGCAGAGTGACTGTCTATCTGTTGTATCTTATTTGTATCCTAAGTAAGGCTTGAGATTTTTTTGCATCATGGCAATGTGTACCAGTACCAACAAGTAAATACGTAGTACTATTTAACTGTTTATGATTGTCAATGAAGATAATATTATATCATTTATGCAGCCTGAATTACTTTGTCATAACTTTTGCTGTGAACCAACTAACAGGACCTGAACGCTCAGCTGCATGACAATCTAGTTTTCTGTTCCTACTTATTCTCCAAAAGGTGAAGATCGGTGGGATCACCCTGGTCCCATGCATCCTAAAGATGCCAACCGGACCCTCCCCCAAGGACCCGGCCCCAGGCAATGAGCACCTGTCCCAGTGACTGTACTTATCAGGAGGGCTTTGAACCCGGCCATTTTCTCTAATAGGCCCTCGACCAGTCAATCTGAGCATTTGCGGTGGGGGGATGGTACCAAATGATCTTTAGTGCCATGGAAGAGGTTTGAACCCGGGTCTATTGACCCAAGCCCAAAGCTCTTACCAATGGACTAAAGCATCATTGGTTCTGTTCCTACTTATTAATCACATTATATGCTATTTCTTTTTATAGGCAGAAGTTACTCAGAGGATGAGTCATGTAAATGAGGTGGCTGGTAGAGCTTCTTGCTATAATAGGCACGAGGAACTGGCAAAGAAATGTGCTATTGCTGCTATAACATATGCATATTGTGACTCCCCCTCTCTTATCAGCCAAACTGTTAATTGCAATCAACACACCATTAGATTATCTAGTTGTATTTTTGGTACACAAAAACAGACTAGAATTATTGTCCTAACTTAGATATGGTTGATATATACCTTGCTGAATAAGTTGAATCTTATAGATATGGTAATGTGAAGCAGGCGCTGCTTGCATTAAACCATATGTGCTCTCAGGTTGTTAGTTTAAATATGCCAAGTGCTGAACGCTGAATAAATAGTAATTAATCTAAATAAATAGAACGCTGAATCAGCTGTAGCTGTTCACTTAAATAAAACCAAAAGTAATATAAAGTTAATATGCGGACTAGATGAACTACATCTACTTCAGAATTTGTGACCTCTTTTGACATCTTTAGTTTAATAGGCAAAATGTTGATTTAGTTGTTACCGTGATGGTTTAGGTATAGGTCAAATGGGTCATGGGTCGAAACAGGTGAAATGGAAACACAGGTAAAACGGGTCGTGGGTTAACTGGTTCGGGTTGGGTCAAGATTGCCAAGTTTATGTTGTATTCAAAATAGCTTAGCGAAACACTGTAAGAACGGGCTTATTAGGTTTTTTATTTGAAGGTCACTGTAGTAGTAGTCAAAAGTATGGAATTAACATGGCACTTTTTAATACGATTCAGTTTTGTTGTATATATAGACACTTTCTAATACGTTATATATATCTGCAATTTTCTTTGACAGATTTGGAATTGAAATGGTTGTTTTTGACAGACTCGTTAACACTGTAAACCATATATATGACATGTCAGTCCTAACCCGTTGGTAATTCCCATTTCTTTGTATTGCAGAAAAGCATTGGCTAATGCTTTATCAGTCACGCCGTAGATGTGGACCCTTGGAAATGCAGGCTTGGGAGCCTTACAAGTAACCTATGATCTAAACTAGAGGTGTTCCATAACGGGCAGCTAGTCAGGTTGGCAAACAAGTCAAACTGGTAATTTTAGTATGGACTGGATCAGGTTGACCTGCAAACGTGGTCTGTCCTTTTCTTAAACTTGTTTAAAAATAATGATTAATGAATGTTTTCAGCCTGTTGAACCCATTGAATATAATATAACATAAACTGATCCATTTATAAGTAAAATGCTTGAAATTGCGACCTTTGTTTTCGAGAGTTTGTTTCTTAACAACGTAAATATTTTCTTCCCTTTGAAAGATCAACAAATTACTGGAATGGGCTCAAT
Organism: Chrysanthemum makinoi; assembly: GCA_910596185.1. Classification (NCBI taxonomy): domain Eukaryota; kingdom Viridiplantae; phylum Streptophyta; class Magnoliopsida; order Asterales; family Asteraceae; genus Chrysanthemum; species Chrysanthemum makinoi. Next base: position 125,328,899 of record OU343216.1, on the reverse strand, counting down.
GATATCCAAGGCTTAACATTTACTGGCATCTATATGTTTGAAGCTCGAAAGAATGATAAAGTGTGTTTGTTTTAGTTTGTGCAGGTGATCAATGTGGTGTATTGCTAGTTATTAGTGTTATTTGAAGCTTGTACTTGGATGGGTAAAGTCAAGATTTATTATGCTGTATTCGTCATATGGTCTGATTCTCAATTCTAAAGGCAAATTGGAGACGACATCAACTTCATCCAATCCCATCTGTTTTTCTCGAGTTATTCGAAGGCAGTGACGATAACGATACTTATAGTGACGTCTATGGTGTATATTTTATTTTAATTTATGCTCTAGTAGTTAATAAGGTTGGCGTGTATCTTTTTAGATGTGTTGTTTGCAAGAGTAGTCATACAGTAGGCAAGCTCAATGTATCAACTCATTTGTAATGTCAATGGATCTTCCTTATTTGAATCAATACTATGTTCATTTCAGAAAAGAAGAGCAACAAATTCATTCATGGCTGAAATTATCTCAGAAACTGTAGTGGTTGCCTTGTAGGTTTAACATTGTAAGGCTAATGCACTGAACAAGGCTACTAGTAATGGCATCTGATAAATTATTGTAAGATAAATCGAGATTGTTCAACATCTTGAGGTCTTCAATCTCTGATGGAATGGAACAAAATAATGACCCATTTGACCCATTTTAGTTTTCGCTGTTCTTTGGTTTGTTTCACAAGAGTGGGTGTACAGTTTCATGTTTAACCCATTTCATATTACTGTAATTTAATTGTTTGACCCAGTTCAGTTTTATCTATATTTTTAGGACAATCCATAACTACACCTTTTTTGTTAATTAAACTTACAGTAGTAACTTTGGCAACACTCAACTCTCAAGTTTCAACTCTCAAGTGAATGTACGTGTGTTGGACCAACTGTACATCAAAATATGCGAGCTGCTTTATGTATCAGAAATCCACTTTGGTCATTATTGACACATTTTTAATACAATACACTTGCAGTAATAATACAGTATACCAAACATGAGGTTAACTTTCTATAAAATTGAACCATACACTGCTCGAAACCAGAAGAGGGGAAGCCTCGAGCTTTCTCATTCGAATATTAAAAAAGTCAAATTTATGAAATTGAAAGTCAAAGAACACGAATAACATTAGGCTATTCATTAAGGAAAATCGAACACCAAGTAGAACTTAAGTAGAATTCAGTACCACAAATTGGATTCATGGAAATTAAACCACACTTACAAACATGATTGATACATGTGATACGTCACCACGAATGTAAACGTACTCTTATGTCGTACACTTTTTTGGGTAAAAGGTCAATGACCGGTAAATATATTACTCCAAAAAACGTTTAAGTACAAAGGATATGGGTGGATCCCATATCTCAGCCCGTTACATAGGCGAAAAGCTTACATAACAAGATGCTTCCTATTTTCTAAAGAAGAAAATAAACCACTACTCAAAATATAACATCAGACTCCTATGAAGATAACATTTACTTCCTACCAAGGCCTTGGAGCTTGATACCATAAGTGTCGTAATAGGCATCCAAATTACCTGGAAGATTGTAAACCTGATCCGCATAGTTATCATAACCATAGTCATCAAAGTCAACTTCACGATCATGACCACCACCAAATAAGTTACTCGACTCATCAAAGGTGTTTACAACCTCCTCATCATCACTGTCGGATACCACAATCTCTCCCACCTTAGAGAATGGGTTGACCCTCTTAATAGAAGTAGACGGAAAATCCTTTTTACCTGGATAATCAGCCTTTTTAATAGGATTACCAGCATCATCAACAAGAGAAGCTTTCCCATCCATAAGAAGCTTTTCAAGCTCTCCAATTTTCTCAACAATAGGGGTAGTGACACCCTCGTTAGCTTCCATTGAATCACTCACAAGCGGCTCCTTAGCTTCCATTGTACAACCAGAATCCACTACATCAGTAGAAGTACCACATTCAGCAGTATCGATCATATTAAGAGCATCAAACGGGTTAGATGTAGCAATCGTCTTCCCACTCATACTAGCCACTTCAGTAGCTTTCATCTTAAAATTATCCACCTGTTTGGGATTAAGGGATGCTTTAGGTTGATACCGAAATTTAGGTCCCACACGGGTTTACTAAAACCTCCTAACCAGGAATTTTGTACCACCATTCCTACCTTATTCTTATTACTTACAATTTGAAAACCATCGATATGATGTTTAGGTGAGTACTCAAACCATCAGTAAAAGTCTGGTGAGCCGGTGGAAAAGATTTAGGACATCAAGCGCGTATGACCAAACCGTTTACACGTATCACATCTTGGCGGGTTCCATTCATATTCAACCCGGATCTTTTCAATAGTAGAACCCGATCCATCCAGTAAGGGTATCTCAGCAGTGAGGCTTTCCCGAAGAGCCTTATCCGCACGAACTTCAATCAAGCACCTAGCAAAAAATACGGCCCCATGAATCCAAGCACATTTGACTAGTGTAAGAATCTAGCATTTTCGGAGTACCAATCAATGTAGAAAGGAGACCATCATCTGAAAACATAGCAAGAGGAACATCATGAAATTTAACCCACACCGGAATGTTAGTCAAATCCTCTTTAAGCATATTAGTATTCAACGTCCAAGTTTTAAGAATAATTGGCACATTCCTAATCATCCACGGCCCGTTTTCAAGAACATCATCAACACAACTACGAGTGGAAAACTTAAAGAAAAAAAACCCTTCGCATTCATCATAAATTTTGAATCCCATACTTGGCCCGTATACGAACATAATAATCAACGACGGAAGCATAATACGTTTACCAAGAAAATAACCATAAAGGGTATTCTCAAATTTAGCGTTTACCTCTTCCACTACTTCATAGGAACCGAGAATCCACCTCAGTAGACTTGTTACTACATTCCAACCTACAAAATGGCTTGTGTTTCATAGCATCATTGGACGTAGCACCCGCATATGAAACTGGCTTATTAACACCCGCGCATAGCCTCTTCAAAATTCTTGCACGCCGCTAAAACAACCGGATCACGACTTGGCTCAGCTTCACTCCATTGTTACCAGAGTTTTATCAGAACTTGTTCCAAAATTTTGTGATTGACAAGCAACATTGAAGCTCGAAACTTGTGGAACCGTCTCCACATGAGGTTCATTAGTAGACTCCGTAGCCACTTGCATGCGTGCGTTAAGTTCAGCGAAATCAATATTACCAACGTTTTTGAAACCCACAGAATGTGGTACACTGTTATTCGACTCTCCCAAATCCGACATCAAGAAACCCTAAGTACAAAATTCACGCAGAAAGTAACAAGAAGAATATAACATCTGATCTTCACAACTAGATGAGTAAAACCCTAGTTTAGACACTAGGGTTTATAAACAATAAGATCACAATACTAACCCATATTAAATAATCGGTCCAATGATTTGTATGGATGGAATAATGAATTGATTTGTCGATGTTTGATGCAATAACAATCAGTAAGCTCTTAGCGATATTAAAAAAACCCCACAAAGCAAAAGTACGAAGACCCTACAAAATTTGATCAATAAAATAGAGAAAACCACAACCGACCCACAATTGATCTTAAGATAATCAAGAAATCATTGGTGGACCAATTGAGATTAATTAATTAGATTGACCAATAGAGTTATAAGGAATCGACTTTTTTGGGATGTAAGGTTATCGTAGAATCGTAATCGCCACAGAGAGAGTTTTTCCGTAAGGTTTATGTCTCGTACACTTATGCAACAAGAAAATTAAACCACAATTACGAACATCTTTAACAACTTAACATTTATTACTACGACATGCGCACTTGTTGCAGTTTCCTACAACTTCACCATAAAAGCTTGATGATAGACCTGAAAGAGTTGAAAAATAAAACCATTTTAGTGATGATTTTTAACAAACTCATGTAAAACCAGATTTTACAAAATGGGAGAACAGAGTACCTTACATATTTTGAAGCACATCGAGAATATGCTGCAACTCATTGACAACAATTTCAATTTTTAGTCGTTGGGGTGGGGAATCCACACAGCATGATACTCCAATCTTGATAGTTGCAGCCAAACATTCTTCACTTTCTTTGCATTCGCTTCCGTACTTTGCAACACAATTGCATCATCATCAATAACATCGCTTTTGGTAATGCCATGTAAGCAAATTTATGAAGGCTAAGACCATCAATAAACATGTCGTCTGTCGGCTTTTTCCCAGTCATCACCTCTAGTAATAATATTCTAAAACTGACGACCCACAACGTATCATCCCCGATACCATACTCTACAAATGACAATTAATTAATTTACAAAGTTTAACCTGTAAATAAATATAGGCATCATGGAATAAAAGTGGAATTACCTGGAGGTGCATAACCAATTGTTCCTTGAACCCCGGTTGAGCTGTTTTGGTTTAAGTTTGTACCAAGTAGGCGAGCTAAACCAAAGTCTCCAACATGAGCCACCATATCATCATCAAGTAGAATGTTACTTGGCTTCAAGTCACCATGAACAATCGTTGTTTGGAAGCGATTGTGAAGATAATCAAGTGCAATTGCAACATCTCTAAGAATATTTATTCTTTTAAGTAGGTTGAGTTTCGATGTATATCCACTTGAATGAAGCCAATCGTGTACACTTCCATTGGGCATAAACTCGTAAACCAGCTCTTTAAAATCATTGCCCTGAAATTTTCGAACATGAAGTTATTATCTTCAACAGATTACGGTGCCGAATATTCCGCCAAGCTTCACATTCTGCTAAAAAACTTTTGTAAGCTCTTCGATTTTGAAGATGTAGAACTTTGATTGCAACAAATATGTCATCATCGGCATCGAGGATCCCTTTATAAATAGAACTGAAACCACCCTCTCCAATCAAATTTGTTGTAGAGAACCCATCGGTAGCCTTGAGTAGTTGATGGTATGAAACTTTCATGAACCGTTCACTCCCTAATGATTGAGATGGTTTTGTTGGTGCTTTCTTATTACACAAAAGATACACAAAACATAATCGACGAGCAACGTGATGCAAATCAGGATGGCAAATATGAAGAAAGAAAAGAACTTCTTTTCATACTACCCGTCTCTTTGCATTTCAGTAACTTAAGTGTAACCAAACCACCACAAAGCCTATCGTTCCCCAAAACCGAAAATGCACTTGCATTTGCAAACACTCCTACAACCGGTACTTCACCCTCAAAATCATTAAAGGACATGTTCAAATATTCTAAGGATTTCCATTTGCCTAAAAATTGTGGAATTCTACCTGATAAATTATTTTCCGAAATGTCGAGTACCCCCAATCCTCCCAAGGAACTGAATGAAGATGGTATTACGCCTTGAAATCTGTTGCCACTTAGGCTTAACATTGTAAGGCTAATGTAGTCACCAAGGCTACTAGTAATGGGGCCTGATAAATTATTATGAGATAAACCGAGCTCGCTCAACATCTTGAGATCTTTAATCTCTGATGGAATTGAACCAAGGCGGTTTTGAGAAAGATCTAAAAAATAAGTTAGTGATGGGAGTTGAAGAAGTTGCTTGGGTATGTTACCACTGAGTCTATTGTCTCTAAGGTTTAACCCATAAAGTTGTTTACAAATCCCAAGGCTTGATGGAATATGACCTTCTAATTTGTTGGAATATAAATAAAGTTTAGTAAACAATGATAGGTTCCCAATGGCATCAGGGATAATCCCCGAAAATTGATTGCTATCCATTTTTGCTTCACTATTTTTAGAAAGCTTTTTTCTTCATTTCATCATTTAGTTTATCATGAGGTATGTGAACTAAATTTCCTTTATCATCATTTGAGGTAGCCTCAAAATCACCTTCAACAATAATGTACCAAAGATCAATATCTTTAGACTTCACATATGTTTCGAATCTATTTTTCCAATATATAAAACCATTAGTTCCAAGTAGTGGTGGTCGTTGCATAGATTGCCCTTTCTTATAATTTTCAGAACCCATAGTGATCGAAAAGTTTTTAAAATACAATTTTATTTTAAAACTTTTATAAACTTAGCTCTTGATGCCAATTGTGGAAAACTAGAAGGGGGGTTGAATAGTTTTGCCGATTTTAAGTTGATTTCAAAAACTTTTAGATTCGATATTATGTGAAATCGTATGGATGTTGAGAACGTATAGATCTAATGATAATGCAAGCAAATAGATAAAGTTAAGGGATAGAAATGACACAACCCGATTATAGTGGTTGGCTACAAGGACACCTTCCTTGCCCTACTCCACTCCCCGAGTCACCTACTCGAGTTTCAAGCACTATGTCAACAAACTCCTTCACTTGGCGGAGAAGCCTTCACAACGTTGCTTACACTTTTTCGGTACAAAGCTAGATACCGAGTCCGTAGCACGGTGGACCAAACCAACACAACTATTACACAAAAAATATGTGAAATATCAAATACAAGATCTTCGCTACAAATCTTCTTGGGTGACAAATCAATCAAGGACCCTTGCTTGGATGACTTGTAGAATGCTCGTGATCTCCTTGTAGAAAGGACCTATATGAGGATCACAAATAGAAAGAAGAAGAACAACTCTCTAGATCAAGTGATCTATATGTTAGAAGAGAATGAGAGTGTATAAGAGATTTAGTAAGAAGAGGGGTGAGTTAGAATGAAGAAATGGCTCTCTTTTTATAGGCAAATTTCTCCTCTGTTCCACGGATCCCACGGATCCCTTCCACTTGGGATCCGGCTAGTGTAATCCTAGGGATCCGTGGTGCGCTCCTCTTTGCCCATGGGTTTTTGGTTATGGGTCATGGGTTATGGGTTGGTCCATGGGTTTTCTCTAGATTCAATGTATCTAAGTATACATTGTATCAAGGCTTCTTTGGTATGGGTTAAGATCCATGGGTTATGGTTTTACCCATCCTAATAAACTATTACAACAAATGCTTAATTATTACATTTTTTATTTAAATGGCTATATGTAAATGCTTTACAAAAATAACATGTATCCTTATAATTATACTTAAGATAACATTACATTTGTTATCAACAAAACACAAGAGATGTAAAATATTAATAAGCGTTTTACGGTTTATTTGTATTAACAATCTCCCCTTTTTGTTGATGACAAAACATATTGTTATGATGAGTAAAACTTAAGAATAGATGTAAGATTTGAAAGCCCCTAAGTTTTACTTCTTCTCCCCCTTTTTGTCGAAACAAAAGTTAACCCTTGGAAGAAATAAACAAACTTCTAACTCCCCCTTGACGGTAGCTCCCCTTGTTTGGGGCGTCAAGAGAAGAAAAATTAAAATCCTACAAAAAGAAAGGTTAGTAACATGCTTATATAATCTTGTGGTTGTCGAGAATCAAGATTGGGAGCCAAGGTATGTAAACAAGGCCTTGTAATAAAACAACAAATTGTAGTGGTATGTATGCCACTTACAAGCATGTAAAAATAAGAACAAGACTTGTTCTTGAAAATGACTTCAAAGAAAAATAATACTAAAAGTAGTAGTAGTGATTCCTTCCATGCTTGCATAAGGTTATGGATAGAGATTTTGATGAGTAATGGTATTGATGCGATCAAGGATGAGTTTGAGTATGAAACGCATTTCTTCCTAACTTCTATTGCGATTTCCCTAGTGGATTGGCAATGTTCACAATGTAAATGATGTGGGTAATGAGTGGGGAAGTTTTCCGGGTTGTTTTGATTTGAGTTATTCGGAAGTTGTGGTGGAAAAATAGGAAAATATGGATCACAATTCGGAATGTTAATAAGTGGTGGTGGAAAAGAACCTAGATGTTCTTGTAATGTGATGTGAGCTAATGGTGGTGATGTTTCAAGATCTTGAAAGAAAGTATTTGGAGATGTGGGGGGTGTTGAAAAGACTAATTCTTTTTCTTTAGGTTGGTTAGATCTTGTTGGAGTCTTAAGGAGTTCCAAAAGAGATATTTTAGGTGGTGATGAAGTTGGTGTACTTGTTGGTGATGAAGGTGGTGCTATAATGGAAGCATCTTGTGGTGAATTATTTGTTGAGTATGAACCATTTGAGGTTGGTTTTGCTAAATAACAAGATCGGATACTAATCCGTGCGGATATCCTAGCATTTGATTGTGGTATTTTGGATGGTGGAAGTACAAAGGTTTGGATATCATGATTGTTTGTACTAGATGATTTTCCTAAAGGGTTTTTGGATGACATGATGAAGTGTGTTTGTGAGAAGGAGATGGGGTATGCAAGCATTTTGGGAGTTATATATATATATAGAAAAACAAAGCATTGTAATGAATGCTTGACCCAAAATGTGGATTAAAATCTAATGATTAGATATGAATTCAAGGCATGTGATTATGAGAACACAAGCATTAAAGAGCATACTCCCAAAAATGAAACAAATGTGGATTTTTCATCCAAAGTGAAAAAATAGAAGTTGAAAACTTACGTTACCGGATCCCACGGATCCTTCCCTTGAGGATCCGTCCAGCATAAAGGTTGGGATCCGTGGGTGCGGTGTTCGGCAGCACAAAATTTTACTTTTGGAAACATTTTTGCCTAGTGTGTGCCTATATGCAAACTATTTGGAGTTTCGGTTATCTCGACCCCAAAAAAGGAATAGAAAATAAACTAGAAGTGTAAAAGCATCCTATTGAGATAACCTGAAAACACATATTTAGTACATGAGTACGTAATTTTGTGTTATCAATGCTCCTAATTCATTGTTGCTTAAATGAATGTACCGAAAACACATATTAGTTATGTGTCCTCTTTAGCATTCAAAAGACATGAGATGCAATGAAAAAGGGTTTTTACTTTGTATTAATAATGAAAAGCGATTTGTCCTAGGCGAGAAATTGCTTTTGTGAAATTGATCGGGAAGGTATCATCCTTTTAGAAAACATTGAAAAGTAGCTTAAAAATAAAAACTATAAGTGTAAAAAACTCATCTTGGGTTTTGAAAATTCCCGTATTGTTTGTGAGTTGTGCGTGAAATAGAAATCCTAGACTCGGAAAGAAGAAGGCTAGTGTTTACATACCTTGTAGAGTCAATTAAATTACGATGTTTGTTCCATTAGACCAAGACCAAGACGAAGTAGGTTGAATTGTTCCTTCTTCAACGGTTTGGTGAGGACGTCGGCTATGTTGTCTTCGGATGCTACCTTCTTAATAGAGATGTTCCCTTTTTGAACATTGTCTCTTAGGAAGTGATGACGAATCTCTATATGCTTTGTGCGAATGCAATACCGATTCTTGCTTAGGTCGATTGCACCTTTGTTGTCACATAGGATGGCTATGTCGCTTAGATGGATGTCGTAGTCTACTAACGCTTGTTTCATCCATAGTGCTTGTTGGCATGCTTTGCGTGAGCCCGATGATGCTTATTCACTCATCATTTTAGGTCAATTTGTGCTTAAAACATCTAAAACACTGAAAAGCATAAAAATACTGAAAATATCTCAAAATATTGTTTTATATGTTTGGATGCAAAATATTGAAAAAATGAACAAAGTTTGCATAATTGGCGAGTTTCAGTCCCCAACTTTTAAAAATGGCAACTTTAGTCCCGGAATTTCAAGAATGACAGAATTTACCCCTGGACACTTTAAATTGGAAAATAAATATTTTTAGTCCTTTGGTAGTTCAAACTTGTCAAAATTGATCCTTTTGATAAATTTTGGAAAATTACAATTTTAGTCCTTGGAATTTCACATTTGGCAAAAATAATCCTCAACTTATTTGAAATTCACAAGATTGGTCCTTGGAAAGCATTTTCAGAATTTACATGAGTAGTCCTTGGATTTTCGAATTGTACACTTTTGGTCCCTTAACTACTAAATGTGTTCAAATATTATCCTAGTCAATAACTATTATTTAGCCCAAGTCCAATAATCCCAACCCATACCGGTCAAACTGATAACAAAACCAACCCCAACCCTTCTTCTTCACTGTATTTCCTTGAAGGAAACCCACAAACCCAGAACCCTAGAAACCACAGTTCCCCAAACCCCTCTTTTTACCACTCCCCAAACACTCAACCCTCTCAACTCTATTACCAGAATCATCAAACCCCAAACCACCCTTTATCTCTTTTACCCGGTTTCACCCAAATCCCAAACCCACTTCCATTTCCCCCATGTCCAACTCATCAATCACGGGCATAAAAGCATGGATGGTCAAGATTGCTTGAAAGTGGTACCTACTTGATGGAGGGTCAAGATTGAGTGAAAGAAGCACAAGCTCAAGACCTAGTTATTAGGTAGTATAAATATAAGCTTGTAAGCCTTTCAAAGGCATGAGGATTCAGTAGAAAATTTAGTTTTAAAAATTAGTTTTTAGTTTGAATTTCAGTTGTAATGTTTTTTTTAAATTATGCAATAGTTTTTTACTTCGTCTCGTCTGTTCACTGAGCAATAAGCATTCAAGTGCTTATTTGCTATTTAATACTTATTTCTAGTTTTAAAAGTATATTTTGGTTCTGCAAGTTGCTTTTGTACAAGAAATCCTAGTTAAAAGTCTTAAGAAAATCAGTTTTAAATGCTTTTATGCCCATTCAGGGGTGTTTGGTTTAAGCTTATTTGAGGTCGAAAAACCCAATGCTTACCCACTTTGACTCTCAAAGTCAAAGTGGTCTTAGGTCTAAGTAAGTTTTTCAAGGTGTGTTTAGCTTAGATTACAAGTTTGCAAGTTTTGAAAATAAAAAAAATCACTTCTGTTTCTGCCCTTCAAAAAACAGCAGCTGCTGCTGCTGTTTGCACCCCTTTTTCACAGCTTATTGATCATCAAAAACTTTTCTAGATTGCTTTTCTCACATCTCCACATACCCACCTAGATATGTATTTAGCTTATTTGTACATAGGATGTATCTAGCTTAGCTTAAATAGCACTTTAAATCTGTCCCAAACTCACATCAGCTGTTTGCAGCCTGCAGTCCCAATAGCAGCCCCTTGTTTTAGCTTATTTACATTTCCCATTAGCTTATTGTAGGTATCCTTAGTACTTATTAAGTCCCATAGGTTAGGTTAGTTCATATTTTTGCTTATAAGTGCTTATTTAGCTTGTTAGTATAGCTTATCTTCTCATTGTAATGCTCATGTCTCATGATAAATTAGGATTCTCATAACTGCTATTCCCTTTTTGACCCTTTGATTCTTGCACATCTAGCTTATTCTAGTTTCTTATTATACCTAGTAGCTTATTCCATGTTCCTTGTGCTTATTCATAGTTCATTTTGCTTGAAAATCTGCAAAAAGGTGTTTGGTTTTCTTCTGTCCTAACTGATGGAAATAAGCAGTGAAGCTTATTCCAAGTTTTATAAAAAGTTTTTCACAAAAAGTTTAGTTTAGTCTTACAATTAAGTTGCAAAAGAAAATTTGAAAAAAAAAAAAAAATAGTTTTGCAAAAAGTGCGGGGTGGGATTCGACCCCCTGACCTCTTGCTCAAAGACACAACACAACACCACACAACCAGTCGCCCTAGGGTCTTTTCAGGTTTATATTTGCACCATTTAAGATATAAAGTACCATCACAGTTTTAAGCTTAATAGCTTATTTAGCTTTTTAGTTGCTTATTTCCAAAAGTAGTACCCAAGTTTTTTATTTTTCTCATGATCAGTTAGGTTCATAGCATTTTTAGTGAAAATTTCAGATTTTTCTAAAATCATTTAGTATTTTTAATTATTAAATTAGATTAAATTAGTTTTTAAATCATAATAAATAATTTAAAAGTCGAAAAAAATACCCGCTTTCCTAAAAAATTATTTTTAGTCGTTTAGAATGTAGGAAAATTGATTTCACACCCGTAGCACTTAAATTGCAAAAGTTTTACGTTTATGGCTCGGTGTGTTCCCGGTTTTGAGCGTTTTTACGTTTTAGCACCTTAGGATGTAATTTAGCGTTGTTTTATTGTTTCTTAGGCTTATTCGTAGTTTATTTAGTGTTTTCTTTGTTTTACATGCTTTATTTTCATTTCCGTTCTTTAATTTGTAGAATAGCGAAATCAAATTCCAAAAATTCGTTTAACCAATTCAAGTCTAAATCACGAAACTCAACGACATCGTCAATTTCACACCGTTGGGACACGACCGGAAATCACTTCCGGTATCACTTTTATCACACCCGTGAGGTTCGGCACGTTAAACCTTTTCCTAAAAGGTTGATTTGTCGAGCTTTACGGTTAATTGATCGTTGATACTTGTGTTTTTCACACACGCACTTCACAACGAATCAAATTTTGGCGCCGCTGCCGGGGAGGTGTGTTGCGACAATATCGTGAAGTTTTTGCGATTAGTGACTTGAAGAACCTTCCTCGTGAAGTTATTTGCTTTCCAAAAACCCAAAAATATTTTCCTTTTCAAAAATTTATTTTCTCTTTTATGTTTTTTATTTATCAAAACCCCAAAAATATTCTTCTCATTCCTCTTATCCGTATAATTCTACTCTTCGTTATCCTCTCGAATGTTTAATTCTTATCTCTTTACCATCTAAATTGTTTAATTCTCCACAATGCTCGATTTCTCACCCTTTGATCCCCATGATCCTCGGACCATGGAGGATTTCTATCGTCCATCACTTATCGATCGAGGAGGACCGATCGTTCCGGGAACCAAGTTTAGATTGAAAAATCGTATGGTTCGTCTTCTTATTTACATTGTCAATTTCATGGATATAACGACGAAAATGCTAATGAGCACTTGAACAAGTTTTTATCTATTACTCAATCCATGAAGCAACGTGAGTTTCTCAAGATGATATCCGATTGAATCTCTTCCTCTTCTCTTTAACCCATGAAGCCGAATCTTGGTTTTATACCCTTGAAAAACATTCAATTCATACTTGGGAAGAAATGTTTCGCAAGTTTCTTTCAAAATACTTTCCATATTCGAAACGATGCAGTGAGAAAAAATTAATTTCGGCAATTACCCAAGGAATCCGTATTTGAAGCTTGGGAAAGATTCAAAATGTTATTGCAGAAATGTCCGGATCATCGAATTTTGCTTCTTGATCAAATCCTAACCTTTTATCATGGTATAACTACGATTGATCGAAAAAAAAATGTTGGCTGCGGTGGAAATCTCATGCGGAAGACTCCTCAAAAGCTACGATTTGATCGAGAATTTGACACAACATCATTTTCAGTGGGATGTTGACGTTCCTTACGATTCTACCACTATGTTGAGTGATCATTATTCCGAGCAAATTTCGTTATGATGATTGCTCAAATTGGCGTCTTTGGCAAGCAAGAAAGATATATCATCACCATCATCAACAAAGACCGAGTCATCCACCCACTTTTACTATTCAGATTATGTAGTGATGATGATGAACCGTTTGAAGAAGAGAACTTAAAGATCGATGACGCTTATGATTGTTCTTCGAGTGGCAATCCACTACCATTTCCGATCCTATCATTTCGACTCTTCCCTTCACTCGCGGTTGAGAGAAGTGATCATTTTGGAAGAGGTCGATGTTTTTCCAATTTATTGTTGAAACGATTGCGATCCGGGGAAGATGTTCCGTTATTAGAAAAGATGTTATACGATGAATCGTCGCCTTTTCTTCCCCCGAAGGAAGATAACGTTGAAGAAATTGTTGAAGTTAAGCCGTCAGATCCTCGGGGCTCGAGCTCAAGGATTATGTTCGAACTTGAGAGTTTTATCTTTGATACGGTAGAGGAGAGAGTGGCAATCCCTTCTCATCCCGATCTTTCTCTTACGACTTATGAGTTGTTTTTCTTTGATATCGATCATACGGAAGAGACAGTCGTGGCGCACCATTTCTCATGCTTATATCTCTCTTCCCGAGTATGATTCGTTTCGTTTTGAGGAGTTCTCCGGTGAACTCTCTCATGTCATATCTCCTCCGGAGTATGATCGTTTCTATTTTGATCTTGAGAAAGATTTTAGTTTAGGGGAAGAGCAGCTCTCTCAAAAGAGTTTTGTTATGGATGACATCACCCCGCCTCTTCCTCCTAAAGTTTTTGAAAATCACCCAATGAGCTTAAATGATCAAATTCAAATTAAGGATTATATGAAATTTCCTTTTGAGAATGAAGAATGGATCCTTATTGTTATCAAAATCTTCATTCCATTTCTTCTATATAATGTGATTTCTTTTCTTCTTCACTCATGCGGGAGTGAGGATACCATCTTTGACCCCGGTATCACCGTTTATAGTTGTACTATTTAGAACCGTGGGTATCTCATCGGAGTGGAACTTTCTCACATTCAATGTTTATACAAACCATTTGAATGAAAGTCCGATGGAGATCTTCTCTTCCACTTGCTTCCCCAAGAACAAATGAATACGGGGTCGAGTCAAGCTAGCGACTGGGAATCAAAAAGTACGCTATATGGGTTTTCACCCGTATTTCTGACTTCTTTCTACTTTCTACCACCCTAGTGTGGGGAGTTGCCCCCTTGTTGTATATAAGTCTTTCAAAAATTCAAATAATGGACGTAGTATTTCCCTTTTACGTTCTATGTTTCGGCATAACCGCCGGTACTTTGAATATTGAGGGCAATATTCATTTCTAGTGTGGGGAAGAATTCTCACGAATTTTATCATGTAAATATCGCGAATTCCCCATTTTGGCCAAATTTTTTTATGGTTATCAGTCGCCATGTCTAATAGACAAAGGATTGGCTAATCCAGGAGCAAACGGCTCTTGGTAAAGATTTCTCAAATACGTTTATATGGCTTGCAATTTGCCCAAAATTGTATGGTTCTCAACTCACCATATCCTAAAAAGTGAAGAGTTGGCTAGCCCGCAAGTTTATGGCTTGTGGTAAAGGCAGTTGGAAATCCATAATTGGTAATCGACTCACCAAAGATAATAGTGATAATTTATCTAAGAGTTGGCTAGTCCAGAAGGGTACGGGTAAAGACAAATCAAAACGTTGAAAGCGGTGGTTTGCTCAAAATCAAATGGTTATCAGTGTACCATAGTTCTCACTTGAACTAAAACATTTGGCTACTCCGAGTAATGGCTTTGGTAAAGAGACTCGAATCCATTATGTTTTCTCAAAAGATTGCTAGGGACTAGCAATGTTTTAGTGTTGGGATTTGATGAGTTAATCACTCATCATTTAGGTCCAATCTGATGAAACATCTAAAAACACTCGAAAAGCATAAAAATACGAAAATATCTCAAAATTGTGTTTTATATGTTTAGGATGCAAATTATTGAAAAATGAACAAAGTTTGCATAATTGGCGGTTCAGTCCCCAACTTTAAAAAAATGAACTTTAGTCCCGGAATTTCAAGAATGAGCGAATCACCCCTGGACACTTTAAATTGGAAAATAAATATTTTTAGTCCTTTGGTAGTTCAAACTTGTCAAAATTGATCCTTTTGATAAATTTTGGAAAATTACAATTTTAGTCCTTGGAATTTCACATTTGGCAAAAATAATCCTCAACTTATTTGAAATTCACAAGATTGGTCCTTGGAAAGCATTTTCAGAATTTACATGAGTAGTCCTTGGATTTTCGAATTGTACACTTTTGGTCCCTTAACTACTAAATGTGTTCAAATATTATCCTAGTCCAATAACTATTTTAGCCAAGTCCAATAATCCCAACCCATACCCGGTCAATAACAAAACCCAACCCCAACCCTTCCTTCACTGTATTTCCCCCAAGGAAACCCACAAACCGAACCCTAGAAACCAGTTCCCCAAACCCTCTTTTTACCACTCCCCAAACACTCAACCTCTCAACTCTCATTACCCAGAATCATCAAACCCCAAACCACCCTTTATCTCTTTTACCCGGTTTCACCCAAATCCCAAACCCACTTCCATTTCCCCCCCCCATGTCCAGCTCATCAATCCGGGCATAAAAAGCATGGATGGTCAAGATTGCTTGAAAGTGGTACCTACTTGATGGAGGGTCAAGATTGAGTGAAAGAAGCACAAGCTCAAGACCTAGTTATTCCGTATAAATATATAGCTTGTAAGCCTTTCAAAGGCATGAGGATTCAGTAGAAAATTTAGTTTTAAAATTAGTTTTTAGTTTGAATTTCAGTTGTAATGTTTTTTTTTAAATTAATGCAATAGTTTTTTACTTCTGTCTTTGTTCACTGAGCAATAAGCATTCAAGTGCTTATTTGCTATTTAATACTTATTTCTAGTTTTAAAAGTATATTTTGGTTCTGCAAGTTGCTTTTGTACAAGAAATCCTAGTTAAAAGTCTTAAGAAAATCAGTTTTAAATGCTTTTATGCCCATTCAGGGGTGTTTGGTTTAAGCTTATTTGAGGTCGAAAAACCCAATGCTTACCCACTTTGACTCTCAAAGTCAAAGTGGTCTTAGGTCTAAGTAAGTTTTTCAAGGTGTGTTTAGCTTAGATTACAAGTTTGCAAGTTTTGAAAATAAAAAAATCACTTCTGTTTCCATACGCTCAAGAAAAACAGCAGCTTCTGCTTGTTTGCACTTTTGACTTATTGATCATCAAAAACTTTTCTAAAGTGCTTTTCTCACATCTCCACATACCCACCTAGATATGTATTTAGCTTATTTGTACATAGGATGTATCTAGCTTAGCTTAAATAGCACTTTAAATCTGTCCCAAACTCACATCGAAGGCGTTTGCAGCCCTGCAGTCCAATAAACCCTTGTTTTAGCTTATTTACATTTCCCATTAGCTTATTGTAGGTATCCTTAGTACTTATTAAGTCCCATAGGTTAGGTTAGTTCATATTTTTGCTTATAAGTGCTTATTTAGCTTGTTAGTATAGCTTATCTTCTCATTGTAATGCTCATGTCTCATGATAAATTAGGATTCTCATAACTGCTTATTCCCTTTTTTGACCCTTTGATTCTTGCACATCTAGCTTATTCTAGTTTCTTATTATACCTAGTAGCTTATTCCATGTTCCTTGTGCTTATTCATAGTTCATTTTGCTTGAAAATCTGCAAAAAGGTGTTTGGTTTTCTTCTGTCTATGATGGAAATAAGCAGTGAGCCTTATTCAAAGTTTTATAAAAAGTTTTTCACAAAAAGTTTAGTTTTAGTCTTACAATTAAGTTGCAAAAAAAAATTGAAAAAAAAAAATAGTTTTTTGCAAAGGTGCAGGGGGTGGGATTCGACCCCTGACCTCTTGCTCAAAGACACAACACAACACCACACAACCAGATCGCCCTAGGGTCTTTTCAGGTTTATATTTGCACCATTTAAGATATAAAGTACCATCACAGTTTTAAGCTTAATAGCTTATTTAGCTTTTTAGTTGCTTATTTCCAAAAGTAGTACCCAAGTTTTTTATTTTTCTCATGATCAGTTAGGTTCATAGCATTTTTAGTGAAAATTTCAGATTTTTCTAAAATCATTTAGTATTTTTAATTATTAAATTAGATTAAATTAGATTTAAATTCATAATAAATAATTTAAAAGTCGAAAAAATACCGGCTTTTTCCTAAAATTATTTTTAGTCGTTTAGAATGTAGGAAAATTGATTTCACACCCGTAGCACTTAAATTGCAAAAGTTTTACGTTTATGGCTCGGTGTGTTCCGGTTTGAGCGTTTTTTACGTTTTAGCACCTTAGGATGTAATTTAGCGTTGTTTATTGTTTCTTAGGCTTATTCGTAGTTTATTTAGTGTTTTCTTTGTTTTATATGCTTTATTTTCATTTCCGTTCTTTAATTTGTAGAATAGCGAAATCAAATTCCAAAAATTCGTTTAACCAATTCAAGTCTAAATCACGAAACTCAACGACATCGTCAATTTCACACCTCGTTGGGACGACCGGAAATCACTTCCGGTATCACTTTATCACACCCGTGAGGTTCGGCACGTTAAACCTTTTCCTAAAAGGTTGATTTGTCGAGCTTTACGGTTAATTTGATATACGTTGATACTTGTGTTTTTCACACACGCACTTCACAACGAATCAGAGACGTACTCGGCTTCGGTTGTTGATATTGAAAGTGCCGTTTGTTTCTTAGAAAACCATGATGTTAAACAACATCCCATAAAAGTACATACCCCACTTGCACTTTTTCTATCAACGTCACATTGCATGGTCGATCTGCATATACAATTGTTTCTACTCCGGTGCCCTTAGGATACCATAATCCTAATTGTGTTGTACCCTTAATATATCTAAATATCCTTTTACGGCTTCTAGGTGTGATATTTTGGGGTCTTCTTGAAACCTAGCACATAAGCAAACACTAAACATGATATCCGGCCTACTTGCGTGGTGAGAGGCTACCTATCATGCCACGATATTTAGTATTATCTACGGATTCTCCGTCCTCGTCTTTGTGAGTTTGGTGTGGGATGACATTGGAGTCCTAATTGGTTTGACTCTTCTAGCAATTTCTTTAACATCTTCTTGATGTACTTAGATTGATTAAAGAAGATACCATCTTCTACTTGTTTTATTTGTAGACCAAGAAAGAAACTAAGTTCTCCCATCATACTCATCTCGAACTCGTCATGCATGATTTTAGAGAAATCATCACACATGTCTTGACAAGTGGATCCGAATATAATATCATCTACATATATTTGTACTATGATTATATGTGACTCTCTTTTCTTAGTAAAAGTGTGTTGTCAACTAACCCCATGGTGTAGTTGTGTTTAACTAGAAATGACTTGAGTCTATCATACCAAGCTTTTGGAGCTTGTTTAAGACCGTAAAGGGCTTTCTTTAATTATACACATGTTTGGGTTTTTCAAAATCAATGAAGACCGGAGGTTGAGCTACATATACTTCTTCATTTATGACACCATTTAGAAAAGCTTTTGAAATCCATTTAATAAAGCTTTAGATCATTAGCACAAGCATACGCAAGAAGTATTCTTATAGACTCTAATATACAGCCAGGCGTAGGTCTCATCAAAGTCTATCCTTCTTGTTTGGTTATACCCTTGAGCAACGAGTCTAGCCTTGTTCCTAGACACTACTCGGTTTGCATCTAATTTGTTTTTATAAACCTATTTGGTTCCTATTATGGTTTGATTACTAGGTGGAGGGACAAGTGTCAAAACATCATTAGAAACAAATTGATTTAGTTCTTCTTGCATAGCCATTACCCAACTTTCGTCTTTTATGGCTTCTTGTGTATTCTTAGGTTCTAAGGTTGAAACGAAACAAAACAAGCTACTTTGGTTTTGAACTTGAGACCTTAATGTTCGTTCGTTTAGTTTTCCTATGACTTTATCTACGGGGTGATCTTTGGACTCTTTAATGTTTACTATTTCATCACTTAGAGGTTCTTCTTCTTCACTTATCTTTTTCTTTATTACTATGGCTTCATTTTCTATAATCTCGTCATCGACAAGAGGTGGAGAGGGTTTGGGTGGACTTTCATCAAATTTTATATTTAATGACTCTTCTACCTTCATTGTTTCTTTGTTTAATATGACGTAAGCTTTGCTATTTGGCGAATAATCTAAAAAGATACCTTCGGTTGATTTAGGATCAAATTTTGTAAGGTAATCTTTAGTGTTAGAATAAACATTTACTACCAAAGACTCTAAAGTGATTTAACGTAGGCTTTTGCCTCGAAGTAACTCATATGGAGTTTTTCCTAAGATTGGTCTAATCAAGACTTCGATTGGTATATACGTTGAAGTATCAACGACATTACACCAAAATTTTTGAGGTATGGATTGTTCATTAAGCATGGTTCGACTCATTTCTTGTGGAGTTCTATTCTTTCTTTCTACTACCCCATTCGATTGTGGAGTGCGTGGAGCCGAAAAGTTGTGAGTAATACCATTAGCGTCACAAAAAGCTCTGAATTGCACTTCATTATCGAATTCCCTACCATGATCCATCCTAATAGACACTATGGGACTTCCTAGTTGTCTTTGGATCTTTTTGCTTAATATTTCAAAATAGTTAGAGGTTTCCGTTTTGTTCTTTAAAAATTTTGTCCATGTATACCTAGAGTAGTCATCCACTATTACCAAAGTGTAGTAGTTGCCTCCATAACTTTGGATAGCGGATGGACCAAATAAATCCATATGTAGTAATTCTAGACACCTAGTTGTGGACACCATGTTTTTAGCTTTATGACTCGAATGAGCTTGTTTTCCTACATTACAAGCATCACAAAAATGATGTTCATATTTTAACTTAGGTAGATCTCTTACTAGATCTTTGGATGATAGCGATTGAAGAAGTCGTATGTTGGCGTGACCCAATCTTCGATGCCATAAGGTCGAAGTATCATCCATAGAGGTAAGACATAATTTGTCTTTAGGTTCATTACCGATTTTAATGACATAGACTCCGTGTTTCCTAATTCCTTTTCCTATAGTTATGCCATTTTAAGTATCTTACTACGGTTTCGGTAAAAGTAGTACATTGCACTTTTTATTACATATTTGTCCTATACTTAAGAGATTAAAGTTTAGGTTTTCTACGTGACACACATCGTTAATGGTTAGAGATTTGTTAGAAATCGTACCTTTACCGATGATTCTACGTGACACACATCGTCTTTAGTCTTCTAACATGCAGCAGAAAATGTAGAACAGATGAGACTCGACCTTCTTCAAGATTGTGCAGTTGGGGAATAGATAGTTAACATCTTCAACTCACACCAAAAGCATCCCACCAAAAAGCATCCCAATTAACTTACATCTTGCAAATCCCTTAACTAAAATCCCTCCCAATCAAACAAAACGAGAAAGATGTTCATCAAGGAAATCAACAATCGGGCAAGCGGACACACAAGATGGTAACACCAAACTACCAATCACATCAAACAAGAACAAAGAGATTGTTCGAAATCATCATGTTGATGTATACGTGAAGCATTAACAGGAAGCACTTTGTCGATAAACTCATCAATCCGAGTGAAGATGTCAACCAGCGACTCATAGAAGAAACTCCATGTAAAGATGACCCGATAAGAAGAAGCTCGGTTCTTACATGAGTTTGGAGCCGTTTGACCATTTATTCTCAGATAACAATCAACCATGCAGAATTATCATACTTCTTCTCCCCTCAGGGAATTGCAGACGAAGTTGTCATTCTTGACTAAATAAGTGAAATCATCCAAATGTATTCTATTCACACTTCTCCCTCGTAAAATTAGCACATGATGTCGCCATCGTCCTTATAGTAGAGTAAGTGGAATAAGAAGACAATCAAGCCTTGCGATTGTGATAATCGAACACATGGAAAAAGCATGAAGCATGTTGATGAGAATGGTCATAATTGAGAAGATTTCTCTTCTTCGAAGATAAAGCGCCTGACACTTTCTTTTCTTTTTGAGGAACGAGGCATGAACTGATGTATTCATACGTCATAATCTCTCTCTTTTCAGCTCTCTTGACAAAACATGTAAATATCACCATTGTCATTCGTGGCTGCTGTGAGTGACGGTGATGGAGATAACCCAATATGATGAATTTGACCCTGAAGTAAACTCACCAGAACTCGTGACTTATACTTGCACATATGTAACAAAGAGCGGTGCCGATTTCCATTAGCATCTCTAAGTACTCTCTATGTACTCTATACTCTTCAACCAACCAACCATCAAGTAATAGACGTACATTGCCTCTTGAAAATCCACAATTGAATGTGACCTGAGCACACAACGTAACTCCTTTAAGTGATAGTTATTTTGAGGTGATAAGAGCCCAATTCCCCAAAGTGGTAAAAGAAGAGGTAAAAGTCATCCAACAATAACTAGATTTCCAAGTCTTCATTTTTGATAATAAGCTCGAACAAGGATCTTGAAGAATCTTCATCAAACCATCCCCGATACCTTCAGATACTAAGTACACTTGCCCGGGATATTTCACTTCAACCTCAAATAAATAATACTGAATTAACGTCGTTGTCACATCTTCTGGTTAACTGCTCAAATCTAGCCTTCTTTGACATTTAAACGAACTTTGATAATGGTTTCATCCCGACCATGGTTAGAAGCACAAACCCCCGTAAAACCATATAATAACCAAACTGCCATGACGAATATCCAAACACACATCCAATTTATGAAGCACACCCTTTTATCCCTTCTTCGGAAGCGTAACCGCAGAGCGTCGAAGATCGAAATGCGCTTTCCTTCCTCAGGATGGTTCCATCAATACGGGATTTTACAAATCTATGGTTTAAACCGAGAAATAGTTTCTTTCGCGGGATTTTACAAAACCAAGAATAAACCATAAGATAGATCCGGAAACACACTTTATAATTACCAGAATGTTTCCATTTTTCACGGGATTTTACAAGTCTATGATTTAAACCGAGAAATAGATTCTTTCGCGGGATTTTACAAAATCAAGACAAAACCGTAAACAATGTCAGTTTGAACGTGTTATGACAACTTTGGTTTCGGTGAATATCTATTTTAGGGGAACATGCAGCGGTTCAGCAGCGGTTTATTATCCAACATCATCAACATCATCAACCATCCAATATATACTTTGGTAAACACATCATTCACGCATTCAGTCGGCTATTGCAGTGACAACATGGTGAAGTAACTCGATATGCCAAACTTGATCATGAAGTGAAATTCCCCAGATTTGTTACTTAAACTTGTACTAATCCTTGTGAAGAAGAAACGGTGTACCCAATGTACAAAACCTCTTGACATATCCTCAACTGCGTGAGACACCGAAGTGATAGTTACGTTGTGGATTAAATGAGAAAGAATTACAACCGTAACGAAATAGCCAAGTCTTTATCACACTCTATCAATGCTCAAACAAGTCATCTTCGCGGAAGGGTAGAAAGAAAGAAGACGAAAATAAGTAAACGCGCCCCGGAAAACCTCACTTCAATTCCAAATAAGAAATACCAACTACAAGCAACCCCAAAGTTAACTTTGTTCAACCATTAATTCAACCCGCAATATAATAATATTCGTGAAAATGAATAAACCAAAGTACCCAACCGCATGACCCATCGAATCTCTTCATCTCACACCAAATCCCATCATCAACTTTCATTGCCAAACAAATCTTTTGAGAATCATAGGTCCATCATTATCATTGATTTGTTGAAGCAACTCATGTATCCAACGATTGAACAAGCCGTGAATTTGTATTCCCATGAGAATTATATGACCAAGATACCACTCGTTTACAAATCATGTACCATGAATAGCACAATGTAATAAAAACACATTGGATAAATAATTCAAGCCAATAGATACATTAATCCAAATCATCCCATAAATCAAGTGACATATCATTGATAAGCGATAACCAAACTTACACGATCCTTCAGTATAGCAACATCACATTCAAATTACCACTAACCAAATCCAATTCAAATATACACGGCCCATTAGACTTTTACCCAATCCGAATAACCACTTATACCACGGCCTAATAATTTTAACTAACCGGATTCGTATAATGTACACTATCACAATCACATACCACATGATTCTAATAACATTTGTTGATAGTGTACCTTAACTAACTGGTTGATAGTGTACCTTAATAACATTTGTTGATAGTGTATAACTAACCGGTTGATAGTGTATTACCATACCATATATCATGGCTCAAATCCAACCCAATACTTGTCCATTCCAAGATATCATGTGGCCCAATACTACATCTGAACTAACCCATGTCATAACCCAAAACGCATGTTGGTATAAATCAGATACACATACCCTAAAGATTAGGAACCCTAATCACATAATAGATTTTATCCGCCCCCAACACCTACAACATCTCTCTCATCAACACTCAGATCCAAAAAAAATATTACGCATCATAAATCATCTCACCTCTTAAATTAGATCGATTGAAGTACTCATATCATGCTAATCGATCTCTCCAGCACATCCAGCACAACTTTACCGTAAACAATCTTGATGAATAATGTGCGTTAAGCCACAGGGATGGTTTGAAGACAATCAACACAGCCACAGGGATGGCTTGAGCTGTTGAGATGACAATGAGATCAAGACCAGACAATAAATGGTAGGTTTATTTAAGAGGAGCATGTAGGTTTATCATTAAATTATGTTAACAAATCTCCTTTTTTTTGTCCACTGAGATCGAAACAAAGAACAAGGAAAAGCATATTTGCTTATTTCTTTTCTTTTTAGGTTTCGTATATTGAGCATAAGAATCTATGATGAGTATCAATTTCGTGTTTATGGCAATTGGTCTTGATGTACTAAAGTACCACGAAAGTTGAAATCTGAGATTCAAATAAGTCCATGTTATATGTATTTCGAGTCTAGGTTAGGTTTAGAGTTGGAGATGTGATGAATATATGTAGTTTGAGGGCAGATGATGGTCTTGGCAAGGACAGAAATCGAGTGGTCATTGGTATTGTTGTTGATGAGGTCAAGTCGCTACACGGTTTTCTTAAGTCACTACATTTTTTTTGGTTGCATATCATACACATTCGCTACATCAGATTTTCTTGACATAAGTCGCTATAACATGTAAATACAAGTTGCTAGGTCAAATTTATCACAAGTCGCTAGCATAACTTTTAACCAAGTCGCTAACCTGTTTATATGAGTCAAGTCGCTTCGCTTGTTAAATAACAAGTCGTTACTTTGATGTTGTGTCAAGTCGCTAATGACCTGAGTTGACTCAATAGTCAACTCGCTATGAACAAAAATGACAACTCGCCACCAAAATGAGACAACAAACTCACCAAGTCGCCACCAAGAATGCCAAACATACAAACCCAGAAAAAAAGACCCGACGTATATGAAGGATACACTTTTTTGGACTTTAAAATCTGACCATATGATTATAAAATACTGTTTGGACAATAATACTTATCTTCAAATCGACACCTAGAATCTTGTTTGACCATAAAATATGACACTTTTGACCATAAAATATGAGACGAAACCTTCAAAAGTCATGTAGTAATAATCTGTTTGAATGAAACAAGACACAAGACAAGCATGTATGGACCAAAACATTTAAACAGTTATACCAAATTAATAAACCAAAGTGATTTCTTGGCCAATAAGCGTACAAAGCAGTTACCCAGTACAAAAACCACAAAAATCAACACAACACAATAACGGCTCACGATACCAATTGTTAGGATCCAATATTTATTGTGTTTGATGATTCGGGTGGTCTTGGATGATCAAAATACATGTTAAACATTGTAGAGAGAGAAAGTAGAGATGGGTGTTCTTCTAGAGAGTTGCTTTGTAAATTATGGATGTTAGATTGAAGCACCACCCTTCCATGGATGGAAGGGGTATTTATAATTACAACTTACATGACCTCCTATCGGCTGTGGATCGGTATACGATGGGTAAACCACGTCCTTCCTCCATGAGTTACACTCATTTAAACTAAACTAATAACTAACTAATAAACGATAAATAACGTAACTAATGATATGTCTACGAGCTAACTTATGCTAGATAATATTTGAGGTAATGAGCACTTTACTTATGGAATTTCCAATTCTAACAAAACCCATTTTATTTTTGAGTACGCTAGTATTAGATGCGGTTTTAAAACAGTACCAAAACTTTAAAACCGTACCTAATGAATTTTTTGTGTACTAGTGTGTAGACCTTCTATTTGTGGATACCTCCCAATCCAATCAGAAGGCTGCCAAGTTCCATGCATGATGTCAGTTCAAAATAATCCGTGATACAAGGTCCCTTTGAGATAGCGCAAGCGTTTGAGCTTACCGCTCGTTTGAGATGGATCATGCATGAGCGGAACAGGTTGTTGACGGCAAAATATCGGTCTTGTGAGCATAAGGTATTGAGAGATCAAACTAAACTGCGATGGGTGAGGATCCCTCTCGGTGTACCATCATCAAGTTTTAAAGTCCTCGGATGAACATAATGGTGTGAGAAACGGGCTTGGCCCCATCCATGCGATGCATGGTTAATAAATCGACTATGTGTGCGTGTTATGAGAGAACAAACCATGGTGTTGGTATTAATTCAACTCCAAGAAAATGACTTGGGCAATCTTTGATGGAGAACTTACGTGAAGCAGGCAATGTGCTCATCGATCAAGATAGCTTGTAATGTTCCGGTTGAGTATAATGTCATCGGCGTAAACCATAAAGTAACGCAGTGGCCATCATGATTATATATATGAAAGGAA
>OU343216.1:125236405-125302766 GCA_910596185.1 Chrysanthemum makinoi | reverse complement strand
AAATATTTTTCTTCCTTTGAAAGATCAACAAATTACTGGAATGGGCTCAATGATATCCAAGGCTTAACATTTACTGGCATCTATATGTTTGAAGCTCGAAAGAATGATAAAGTGTGTTTGTTTTAGTTTTTGCAGGTGATCAATGTGGTTATTGCTAGTTATTAGTGTTATTTGAAGCTTGTACTTGGATGGGTAAAGTCAAGATTTATTATGCTGTATTCGTCATATGGTCTGATTCTCAATTCTAAAGGCAAATTGGAGACGACATCAACTTCATCCAATCCCATCTGTTTTTCAGGTATTCGAAGGCAGTGACGATAACGATACTTATAGTGACGTCTATGGTGTATATTTTATTTTAATTTATGCTCTAGTAGTTAATAAGGTTGGCGTGTATCTTTTTAGATGTGTTGTTTGCAAGAGTAGTCATACAGTAGGCAAGCTCAATGTATCAACTCATTTGTAATGTCAATGGATCTTCCTTATTTGAATCAATACTATGTTCATTTCAGAAAAGAAGAGCAACAAATTCATTCATGGCTGAAATTATCTCAGAAACTGTAGTGGTTGCCTTGTAGGTTTAACATTGTAAGGCTAATGCACTGAACAAGGCTACTAGTAATGGCATCTGATAAATTATTGTAAGATAAATCGAGATTGTTCAACATCTTGAGGTCTTCAATCTCTGATGGAATGGAACAAAATAATGACACGTTCATTTAAAGATATTTTTGGAGTCTACCCAATTGACCCATTTTAGTTTTCGCTGTTCTTTGGTTTGTTTCACAAGAGTGGGTGTACAGTTTCATGTTTAACCCATTTCATATTACTGTAATTTAATTGTTTGACCCAGTTCAGTTTTATCTATATTTTTAGGACAATCCATAACTACACCTTTTTTGTTAATTAAACTTACAGTAGTAACTTTGGCAACACTCAACTCTCAAGTTTCAACTCTCAAGTGAATGTACGTGTGTTGGACCAACTGTACATCAAAATATGCGAGCTGCTTTATGTATCAGAAATCCACTTTGGTCATTATTGACACATTTTTAATACAATACACTTGCAGTAATAATACAGTATACCAAACATGAGGTTAACTTTCTATAAAATTGAACCATACACTGCTCGAAACCAGAAGAGGGGGAAGCCTCGAGCTTTCTCATTCAGATATTAAAAAAAAGTCAAATTTATGAAATTGAAAGTCAAAGAACACGAATAACATTAGGCTATTCATTAAGGAAAATCGAACACCAAGTAGAACTTAAGTAGAATTCAGTACCACAAATTGGATTCATGGAAATTAAACCACACTTACAAACATGATTGATACATGTGATACGTCACCACGAATGTAAACGTACTCTTATGTCTCGTACACTTTTTGGGTAAAAGGTCAATGACCCGGTAAATATATTACTCCAAAAAACGTTTAAGTACAAAGGATATGGGTGGATCCCATATCTCAGCCCGTTACATAGGCGAAAAGCTTACATAACAAGATGCTTCCTATTTTCTAAAGAAGAAAATAAACCACTACTCAAAATATAACATCAGACTCCTATGAAGATAACATTTACTTCCTACCAAGGCCTTGGAGCTTGATACCATAAGTGTCGTAATAGGCATCCAAATTACCTGGAAGATTGTAAACCTGATCCGCATAGTTATCATAACCATAGTCATCAAAGTAATCTTCACGATCATGACCACCACCAAATAAGTTATTCGACTCATCAAAGGTGTTTACAACCTCCTCATCATCACTGTCGGATACCACAATCTCTCCCACCTTAGAGAATGGGTTGACCCTCTTAATAGAAGTAGACGGAAAATCCTTTTACGGATAATCAGCCTTTTTAATAGGATTACCAGCATCATCAACAAGAGAAGCTTTCCCATCCATAAGAAGCTTTTCAAGCTCTCCAATTTTCTCAACAATAGGGGTAGTGACACCTCGTTAGCTTCCATTGAATCACTCACAAGCGGCTCCTTAGCTTCCATTGTACAACCAGAATCCACTACATCAGTAGGAGTACCACATTCAGCAATATCGATCATATTAAGAGCATCAAACGGGTTAGATGTAGCAATCGTCTTCCCACTCATACTAGCCACTTCAGTGGCTTTCATCTTAAAATTATTTGGGATTAAGGGATGCTTTAGGTTGATACCGAAATTTAGGTCCCACACCAGGTTTACTAAAACCTCCCTAACGGGAACATTTGTACCACCATTCCTACCCTTATTCTTATTACTTACAATTTGAAAACCATCGATGCATCTGCTTTTAGGCTGAGTACTCAAACCATCAGTAAAAGTCTGTTTAGGCTGAGTAGACGGTGGAAAAGATTTAGGACAGTCAAGCAGTATATGACCAAACACACGTATCACATCTTGGCGGTTTCCATTCATATTCAATCCGGATCTTTTCAATAGTAGAACCCGATCCATCCAGTAAGGGTATCTCAGCAGTGAGGCTTTCCCGAAGAGCCTTATCCGCACGAACTTCAATCAAGCACCTAGCAAAACTACTACGGCCCCATGAATCCAAGCACATTTGACTAGTGTAAGAATCTAGCATTTTCGGAGTACCAATCAATGTAGCAAGGAGACTGAGACCATCATCTGAAAACATAGCAAGAGGAACATCATGAAATTTAACCCACACCGGAATGTTAGTCAAATCCTCTTTAAGCATATTAGTATTCAACGTCCAAGTTTTAAGAATAATTGGCACATTCCTAATCATCCACGGCCCGTTTTCAAGAACATCATCAACACCTTTACGAGTGGAAAACTTAAAGAAAAAAAACCCCTTCGCATTCATCATAAATTTTTGAATCCCATACTTGGCCAGTATTCGAACATAATAATCAACGACCGGAAACGCAATACGTTTACCAAGAAAATAACCATAAAGGCTATGCTCAAATTTAGAGTTTACCTCTTCCACTACTTTCATAGGAACCGAGAGATCCACCTCAGTAGACTTGTTACTACATTCCAACCTACGAAAATTAGGCTTGTGTTTCATAGCATCATTGGACGTAGCACCCGCATATGAAACTGGCTTATTAACACCACGCATAGCCTCTTCAAAATTCTTGCACGCCGCTAAAACAACCGGATCACGACTTGGCTCAGCTTCACTCCCATTGTTACCAGGAGTTTTATCAGAACTTGTTCCAAAATTTTGTGATTGACAAGCAACATTGAAGCTCGAAACTTGTGGAACCGTCTCCACATGAGGTTCATTAGTAGACTCCGTAGCCACTTGCATGCGTGCGTTAAGTTCAGCGAAATCAATATTACCAACGTTTTTGAAACCTACAGAATGTGGTACCTGTGTATTCGACTCTCCCAAATCCGACATCAAGAAACCCTAAGTACAAAATTCACGCAGAAACAACAGAAGAATATAACATCGATCTTCACAACTAGATGAGTAAAACCTAGTTTAGACACTAGGGTTTATAAACAATCACAATACTAACCCATATTAAATAATCGGTCCAATGATTTGTATGGATGGAATAATGAATTGATTTGTCGATGTTTGATGCAATAACAATCAGTAAGCTCTTAGCGATATTAAAAACCCCCACAGCAAAAAAAGCGAAGACCCTACAAAATTTGATCAATAAAATAGAGAAAACCACAACCGACCCACAATTGATCTTAAGATAATCAAGAAATCATTGGTGGACCAATTGAGATTAATTAATTAGATTGACCAATAGAGTTATAAGGAATCGAACTTTTGGGATGTAAGGTTATCGTAGAATCGTAATCGCCACAGAGAGAGTTTTTCCGTAAGGTTTATGTCTCGTACACTTATGCAACAAGAAAATTAAACCACAATTACGAACATCTTTAACAACTTAACATTTATTTAACTACGACATGCACCGCACCTTGTTGCAGTTTCCTACAACTTCACCATAAAAGCTTGATGATAGACCTGAAAGAGTTGAAAAATAAAACCATTTTAGTGATGATTTTTAACAAACTCATGTAAAACCAGATTTTACAAAATGGGAGAACAGAGTACCTTACATATTTTGAAGCACATCGAGAATATGCTGCAACTCATTGACAACAATTTCAATTTTTAGTCGTTGGGGTGGGGAATCCACACAGCATGATACTCCAATCTTGATAGTTGCGACCAAACATTCTTCACTTTCTTTGCATTCGCTCCGTACTTGCAACACAATTGCATCATCATCAATAACATCGATTACTTTTGGTAATGCCATGTAAGCAAATTTATGAAGGCTAAGACCATCAATAAACATGTCGTCTGTCGGCTTTTTCCCAGTCATCACCTCTAGTAATAATATTCTAAAACGTAGACGACCCACAACTTGTCATCTCGCTCCCGATACCATACTCTACAAATGACTAACAATTAATTAATTTACAAAGTTTAACCTGTAAATAAATATAGGCATCATGGAATAAAAGTGGAATTACCTGGAGGTGCATAACCAATTGTTCCTTGAACCCCGGTTGAGCTGTTTTGGTTTAAGTTTGTACCAAGTAGGCGAGCTAAACCAAAGTCTCCAACATGAGCCACCATATCATCATCAAGTAGAATGTTACTTGGCTTCAAGTCACCATGAACAATCGTTGTTTGGAAGCGATTGTGAAGATAATCAAGTGCAATTGCAACATCTCTAAGAATATTTATTCTTTTAAGTAGGTTGAGTTTCGATGTATATCCACTTGAATGAAGCCAATCGTGTACACTTCCATTGGGCATAAACTCGTAAACCAGCTCTTTAAAATCATTGCCCTGGAAATCGGTACTCGAACATGAAGTTATTATCTTCAACAGATTACGGTGCCGAATATTCCGCCAAGCTTCACATTCTGCTAAAAAACTTTTGTAAGCTCTTCGATTTTGAAGATGTAGAACTTTGATTGCAACAAATATGTCATCATCGGCATCGAGGATCCCTTTATAAATAGAACTGAAACCACCCTCTCCAATCAAATTTGTTGTAGAGAACCCATCGGTAGCCTTGAGTAGTTGATGGTATGAAACTTTCATGAACCGTTCACTCCCTAATGATTGAGATGGTTGACTGTTGCGTTTCTTATTACACAAAAGATACACAAAACATAATACGACGAGCAACGTGACTGCAATCAGGATGGCAAATATGAAGAAAAGGAACCTTCTTTTCATACTACCCGTCTCTTTGCATTTCAGTAACTTAAGTGTAACCAAACCACCACAAAGCCTATCGTTCCCCAAAACCGAAAATGCACTTGCATTTGCAAACACTCCTACAACCGGTACTTCACCCTCAAAATCATTAAAGGACATGTTCAAATATTCTAAGGATTTCCATTTGCCTAAAAATTGTGGAATTCTACCTGATAAATTATTTTTAGAAATGTCGAGTACCCCCATCCTCCCAAGGAACTGAATGAAGATGGTATTGCCGAAATCTGTTGCCACTTAGGCTTAACATTGTAAGGCTAATGTAGTCACCAAGGCTACTAGTAATGGGGCCTGATAAATTATTATGAGATAAACCGAGCTCGCTCAACATCTTGAGATCTTTAATCTCTGATGGAATTGAACCAAGGCGGTTTTGAGAAAGATCTAAAAATAAGTTAGTGATGGGAGTTGAAGAAGTTGCTTGGGTATGTTACCACCTATTGTCTCTAAGGTTTAACCCATAAAGTTGTTTACAAATCCCAAGGCTTGATGGAATATGACCTTCTAATTTGTTGGAATATAAATAAAGTTTAGTAAACAATGATAGGTTCCCAATGGCATCAGGGATAATCCCCGAAAATTGATTGCTATCCATTTTTGCTTCACTATTTTTAGAAAGCTTTTTCTTCATTTCATCATTTAGTTTATCATGAGGTATGTGAACTAAATTTCCTTTATCATCATTTGAGGTAGCCTCAAAATCACCTTCAACAATAATGTACCAAAGATCAATATCTTTAGACTTCACATATGTTTCGAATCTATTTTTCCAATATATAAAACCATTAGTTCCAAGTAGTGGTGGTCGTTGCATAGATTGCCCTTCCTTATAATTTTTAGAACCCATAGTGATCGAAAAGTTTTTAAAATACAATTTTATTTTAAAACTTTTATAAACTTAGCTCTTGATGCCAATTGTGGAAAACTAGAAGGGGGTTGAATAGTTTTGCCGATTTTAAGTTGATTTCAAAAACTTTTAGATTCGATATTATGTGAAAGTATGGATGTTGAGAATTATAGATCTAATGATGAATGCAAAAATAAATAAAGTTAAGGGATAGAAATGACACAACCGATTTATAGTGGTTCCGCTACAAGGTCACCTTCCTTGCCCTACTCCACTCCCCGAGTCACCTACTCTAGAGTTCAAGCACTATGTCAACAAACTCCTTCACTTGGCGGAGAAGCCTTCACAACGTTGCTTACACTTTTTCGGTACAAAGCTAGATACCGAGTCCGTAGCACGGTGGACCAAACCAACACGACTATTACACAATAAATATGTGAAATATCAAATACAAGATCTTTGCTCTGAGAAATCTTGCGGGTGACAAATCAATCAAGGACCCCTTGCTTGGATGACTTGTAGAATGCTCGTGATCTCGCTGTAGAGAAGGACCTATATGAGGATCACAAATAGAAAGAAAGAAGAACAACTCTCTAGATCAAGTGATCTATATGTTAGAAGAGAATGAGAGTGTATAAGAGATTTAGTAAGAAGAGGGGTGAGTTAGAATGAAGAAATGGCTCTCTATTTATAGGCAAATTTCTCCTCTGTTCCACGGATCCCACGGATCCCTTCCACTTGGGATCCGGTAGTGTAATCCTAGGGATCCGTGGTACGCTCTTTCTTGCATGGGTTTTTGGTTATGGGTCATGGGTTATGGGTTGGTCCATGGGTTTTCTTTAGATTCAATGTATCTAAGTATACATTGTATCAAGGCTTCTTTGGTATGGGTTAAGATCCATGGGTTATGGTTTTACCCATCCTAATAAACTATTACAACAAATGCTTAATTATTACATTTTGTATTTAAATGGCTATATGTAAATGCTTTACAAAAATAACATGTATCCTTATAATTATACTTAAGATAATATTACATTTGTTATCAACAAAACACAAAGAGATCGCAAAATATTAATAAATGTTTTTACGGTTTATTTGTATTAACAATCTCCCCCTTTTGTTGATGACAAAATATAATGTTATGATGAGTAAAACTTAAGAATAGATGTAAGTTTTGAAAGCCCTCTAAAGTTTTACTTCTTCTCCCTTTTGTGAAACAAAAGTTAACCCTTGGAAGAAATAAACAAACTTCTAACTCCCCCTTGACGGTAGCTCCCCTTGTTTGAAGTCAAGAAAATTAAAAATCCTACAAAAAGAAAGGTTAGTAACATGCTTATATAATCTTGTGGTTGCCTAGAATCAAGATTGGGAGCCAAGGTATGTAAACAAGGCCTTGTAATAAAACAACAAATTGTAGTGGTATGTATGCCACTTACAAGCATGTAAAAATAAGAACAAGACTTGTTCTTGAAAATGACTTCCAAAGAAAAATAATACTAAAAGTAGTAGTAGTGATTCCTTCCATGCTTGCATAAGGTTATGGATAGAGATTTTGATGAGTAATGGTATTGATGCGATCAAGGATGAGTTTGAGTATGAAACGCATTTCTTCCCTAACTTTTATTGCAATTTCCATAGTGGATTGGCAATGTTCACAATGTAAATGATGTGGGTAATGAGTGCGGAAGTTTTCCGGGTTGTTTTGATTTGAGTTTTGCGGAAGTTGTGGTGGAAAAATAAGAAAATATGGATCACAATCCGGAATGTTAATAAGTGGTGGTGGAAAAGAACCTAGATGTTCTTGTAATGTGATGTGAGCTAATGGTGGTGATGTTTCCTGATCTTGAAAGATAGTATTTGGAGATGTGGGGGGTGTTGAAAAGACTAATTCTTTTTCTTTAGGTTGGTTAGATCTTGTTGGAGTCTTAAGGAGTTCCAAAAGAGTTATTTTAGGTGGTGATGAAGTTGGTGTACTTGTTGGTGATAAGGGTGGTGCTATAATGGAAGCATCTTGTGGTGAATTATTTGTTGAGTATGAACCATTTGAGGTTGGTTTTGCTAAATAACAAGATCGGATACTAATCCGTGCGGATATCCTAGCATTTGATTGTGGTATTTTGGATGGTGGAAGTACAAAGGTTTGGATATCATGATTGTTTGTACTAGATGATTTTCCTAAAGGGTTTTTGGATGACATGATGAAGTGTGTTTGTGAGAAGGAGATGGAGTATGCAAGCATTTTGGGAGTTATATATATATATATAGAAAAAAAAGCATTGTAATGAATGCTTGACCCAAAATGTGGATTAAAATCTAATGATTAGATATGAATTCAAGGCATGTGATTATGAGAACACAAGCATTAAAGAGCATACTCCCAAAAATGAAACAAATGTGGATTTTTCATCCAAAGTGAAAAATATAGAAGTTGAAAACACTTACGTTACACGGATCCGGATCCTTCCCGAGGATCCGTCCGGCATAAAGGTTGGGATCCGTGGGTCGGTGTTTCAGGACACAAAATTTTCCTTTTGGAAACATTTTTGCCTAGTGTGTGCCTATATGCAAACTATTTGGAGTTTTGGTTATCTCGACCCCTAAAAGGAATAGAAAATAAACTAGAAGTGTAAAAGCATCCTATTGAGATAAACCGAAAACACATATTTAGTACATGAGTACGTAATTTTGTGTTATCAATGCTCCTAATTCATTGTTGCTTAAATGAATGTACACGAAAACACATATTAGTTATGTGTCCCCTTTAGCATTCAAAAGACATGAGATGCAATGAAAACGGGTTTTACTTTGTATTAATAATGAAAAAGCGATTTGTCCTAGACGTGAGAAATTGCTTTTGTGAAATTGATACTGGAAGGTATCATCCTTTTAGAAAACATTGTGAAAAGTAGGCTTAAAAAAAATAAGAAAACTATAAGTGTAAAACTCATCTTGGGTTTTGAAAATTCCCGTATTGTTTGTGAGTTGTGCGTGAAATAGAAATCCTAGACTCAGAAAGAAGAAGGCTAGTGTTTACATACCTTGTAGAGTCAATTAAATTACGATGTTTGTTCCATTAGACCAAGACCAAGACGAAGTAGGTTGAATTGTTCCCGCTTCAACGGTTTGGTGAGGACGTCGGCTATGTTGTCTTCGGATGCTACCTTCTTAATAGAGATGTTCCCCTTTTGAACATTGTCTCTTAGAAAGTGATGACGAATCTCTATATGCTTTGTGCGAGAATGCAATACCTGATTCTTGCTTAGATCGATTGCACCTTTGTTGTCACATAGGATGGCTATGTCGCCTAGATGGATGTCGTAGTCTACTAACGCTTGTTTCATCCATAGAGCTTGTTGGCATGCTTTGCGTGAGATCTTGAGTGCTTATTCATCATTTTAGGTCAATCGAGCTGCAAAACATCTAAAAACACTCAGAAAGCATAAAAATACTGAAAATATCTCAAAATTGTGTTTTATATGTTTCAGATGCAAAATTATTGAAAAATGAACAAAGTTTGCATAATTGGCAGTTTCAGTCCCCCAACTTTTAAAAAATGGCAACTTTAGTCCCTGGAATTTCAAGAATGACAGAATTCACCCCTGGACACTTTAAATTGGAAAATAAATATTTTTAGTCCTTTGGTAGTTCAAACTTGTCAAAATTGATCCTTTTGATAAATTTTGGAAAATTACAATTTTAGTCCTTGGAATTTCACATTTGGCAAAAATAATCCTCAACTTATTTGAAATTCACAAGATTGGTCCTTGGAAAGCATTTTCAGAATTTACATGAGTAGTCCTTGGATTTTCGAATTGTACACTTTTGGTCCCTTAACTACTAAATGTGTTCAAATATTATCCTAGTCCAATAACTATTTTTAGCCCAAGTCCAATAATCCCAACCCATACCGGTCAATGATAACAAACCCAACCCCAACCCTTCTTCTTTCTGTATTTCCGCCCAAGGAAACCCACAAACAGAACCCTAGAAACCACAGTTCCCCAAACCCTCTTTACCACTCCCCAAACACTCAACCCTCTCAACTCTCTATACCAGAATCATCAAACCCCAAACCACCCTTTATCTCTTTTACCCGGTTTCACCCAAATCCCAAACCCACTTCCATTTCCCCCCATCCAACTCATCAATCACTGGCATAAAAAGGTGGATGGTCAAGATTGCTTGAAAGTGGTACCTACTTGATGGAGGGTCAAGATTGAGTGAAAGAAGCACAAGCTCAAGACCTAGTTATTCCGGTAGTATAAATATAAGCTTGTAAGCCTTTCAAAGGCATGAGGATTCAGTAGAAAATTTAGTTTTAAAATTAGTTTTTAGTTTGAATTTCAGTTGTAATGTTTTTTGTTAAATTAATGCAATAGTTTTTTTTTTGCTCATCTCGTCTTTGTTCAATGATAAGCATTCAAGTGCTTATTTGCTATTTAATACTTATTTCTAGTTTTAAAAGTATATTTTGGTTCTGCAAGTTGCTTTTGTACAAGAAATCCTAGTTAAAAGTCTTAAGAAAATCAGTTTTAAATGCTTTTATGCCCATTCAGGGGTGTTTGGTTTAAGCTTATTTGAGGTCGAAAAACCCAATGCTTACCCACTTTGACTCTCAAAGTCAAAGTGGTCTTAGGTCTAAGTAAGTTTTTCAAGGTGTGTTTAGCTTAGATTACAAGTTTGCAAGTTTTGAAAATAAAAAAAATCACTTCTTTCGCGCACCTTTCAAGAAAGGCCGCTGCGCTGCTGTTTGCACTACAGCTTATTGATCATCAAAAACTTTTCTAAAGTGCTTTTCTCACATCTCCACATACCCACCTAGATATGTATTTAGCTTATTTGTACATAGGATGTATCTAGCTTAGCTTAAATAGCACTTTAAATCTGTCCCAAACTCACATCAGTAGCTGTTTGCAGACCTGCAGATCCCAATACCCCTTGTTTTAGCTTATTTACATTTCCCATTAGCTTATTGTAGGTATCCTTAGTACTTATTAAGTCCCATAGGTTAGGTTAGTTCATATTTTTGCTTATAAGTGCTTATTTAGCTTGTTAGTATAGCTTATCTTCTCATTGTAATGCTCATGTCTCATGATAAATTAGGATTCTCATAACTGCTTATTCCCTTTTTTGACCCTTTGATTCTTGCACATCTAGCTTATTCTAGTTTCTTATTATACCTAGTAGCTTATTCCATGTTCCTTGTGCTTATTCATAGTTCATTTTGCTTGAAAATCTGCAAAAAGGTGTTTGGTTTTCTTCTGTCCTAACTGATGGAAATAAGCAGTGAGAAACTGCTTATTCCAAGTTTTTATAAAAAAGTTTTTCACAAAAAAAGTTTAGTTTTAGTCTTACAATTAAGTTGCAAAAAGAAAATTTGAAAAAAAAAAAAAAAAAAAAAAATAGTTTTGCAAAAAGGTGCAGGGGTGGGATTCGACCCCCTGACCTCTTGCTCAAAGACACAACACAACACCACACAACCAGTCGCCCTAGGGTCTTTTCAGGTTTATATTTGCACCATTTAAGATATAAAGTACCATCACGTTTTAGCTTAATAGCTTATTTAGCTTTTTAGTTGCTTATTTCCAAAAGTAGTACCCAAGTTTTTATTTTCTCATGATCAGTTAGGTTCATAGCATTTTTAGTGAAAATTTCAGATTTTTCTAAAATCATTTAGTATTTTTAATTATTAAATTAGATTAAATTAGATTTTAATTCATAATAAATAATTTAAAAGTCGAAAAAATACCGGCTTTTTCCTAAAATTATTTTTAGTCGTTTAGAATGTAGGAAAATTGATTTCACACCCGTAGCACTTAAATTGCAAAAGTTTTACGTTTATGGCTCGGTGTGTTCCCGGTTTTGAGCGTTTTTACGTTTTAGCACCTTAGGATGTAATTTAGCGTTGTTTTATTGTTTCTTAGGCTTATTCGTAGTTTATTTAGTGTTTTCTTTGTTTTATATGCTTTATTTTCATTTCCGTTCTTTAATTTGTAGAATAGCGAAATCAAATTCCAAAAATTCGTTTAACCAATTCAAGTCTAAATCACTGAAACTCAGACATCGTCAATCAATTCACACTCGTTGGGACACGACCCGGGGAAATCACTTCCCGGTATCACTTTTATCACACCCGTGAGGTTCGGCACGTTAAACCTTTTCCTAAAAGGTTGATTTGTCGAGCTTTACGGTTAATTTGATATACGTTGATACTTGTGTTTTTCACACACGCACTTCACAACGAATCAAATTTTGGCGCCTGCGGGGAGGTGTTGCGACAATATCGTGAAGTTTTTGCGATTAGTGACTTGAAGAACCTTCCTCGTGAAGTTATTTGCTTTCCAAAAACCCAAAAATATTTTCCTTTTCAAAAATTTATTTTCTCTTTTATGTTTTTTATTTATCAAAACCCCAAAAATATTCTTCTCATTCCTCTTATCCGTATAATTCTACTCTTCGTTATCCTCTCGAATGTTTAATTCTTATCTCTTTACCATCTAAATTGTTTAATTCTCCACAATGCTCGATTTCTCACCCTTTGATCCCATGATCCTCGGACCATGGAGGATTTCTATCGTCCATCACTTATCGGTTAGAGGAGACGATCGTTTCGGAACCAAGTTTAGATTGAAAAATCGTATGGTTCGTCTTCTTACTTGCATTGTCAATTTCATGGGTTTAACGACGAAAATGCTAATGAGCACTTGAACAAGTTTTTATCTATTACTCAATCCATGAAGCAACGTGACGTTTCTCAAGATGATATCCGATTGAATCTCTTCCTCTTCTCTTTAACCCATGAAGCCGAATCTTGGTTTTATACCCTTGAAAAACATTCAATTCATACTTGGGAAGAAATGTTTCACAAGTTTCTTGCAAAATACTTTCCATATTCGATCATTTGAGAAAGAAATTCTTAATTTCCGGCAATTACCCAAGGAATCCGTATTTGAAGCTTGGGAAAGATTCAAAATGTTATTGCAGAAATGTCCGGATCATCGAATTTTGCTTCTTGATCAAATCCTAACCTTTTATCATGGTATAACTACGATTGATCGAGAAAAAATCATGTTGGCTGCTGGTGGAAATCTCATGTGGAAGACTCCTCAAGAAGCTTACGATTTGATCGAGAATTTGACACAACATCATTTTCAGTGGGATGTTGACGTTCCTTACAATTCTACCACTATGTTGAGTGATCATTATTCCGAGCAAATTTCCGTTATGATTGCTCAAATTGACGTCTTTGGCAAGCAAGAAAGATATATCAGTCACCATCATCAACAAAGACCGAGTCATCCACCCACCTTTTACTATTCAGATTATGACGAGAGTGATGATGATGAACCGTTTGAAGAAGAGAACTTAAAGATCGATGACGCTTATGATGATTCTTCGAGTGGCAATCCCACTACCATTTCCGATCCTATCATTTCCGACTCTTCCCTTCACTCACGGTTGAGAGAAGTGACGTCATTTTGGAAGAGGTCGATGTTTTCCAATTCGCCAGAAATTGTTGAAACCGATGCGATCGGGGAAGATGTTCCGTTATTAGAAAAGATGTTATCGATGAACCGTCGCCTTTTTCTTCAGAAGGAAGATAACGTTGAAGAAATTGTTGAAGTTAAGCCGTCAGATCCTCCGGAGCTCGAGCTCAAGGATTCCTTACCCGAACTTGAGAGTTTTATCTTTGATACGGTAGAGGAGAGTAGTGGCAATCCCACTTCTCATCCCGATCTTTCTCTTACGACTTATGAGTCGTTATTCTTTGATATCGATCATACGGAAGAGACGAGTCGTGGCAGCACCATTTCTCATGCTTATATCTCTCTTCCCGAGTATGATTCGTTTCGTTTTGAGGAGTTCTCCGGTGAACTCTCTCATGTCATATCTCCTCCGGAGTATGATCGTTTCTATTTTGATCTTGAGAAAGATTTTAGTTTAGGGGAAGAGCAGCTCTCTCAAAAGAGTTTTGTTATGGATGACATCGCTTCTTCCTCCTAAAGTTTTTGAAAATCACCCAATGAGCTTAAATGATCAAATTCAAATTAAGGATTATATGAAATTTCCTTTTGAGAATGAAGAATGGATCCTTATTGTTATCAAAATCTTCATTCCATTTCTTCTATATAATGTGATTTCTTTTCTTCTTCAATGCGAGTGAGGATACCATCTTTGACCCCGGTATCACCGTTTATAGTTGTACTATTTAGAACCGTGGGTATCTCATCGGAGTGGAACTTTCTCATTCAATGTTTATACAAACCATTTGAATGAAAGTCCGATGGAGATCTTCTCTTCCACTTGCTTCCCCAAGAACAAATGAATACGGGGTCGAGTCAAGCTAGCGACTCGGGAATCAAAAACAGTAGCATACTATATGGGTTTTCACGTATTTCGACTTCTTTCTACTTTCTACCACCCTAGTGTGGGGTTGCCCATTTGTTGTATATAAGTCTTTCAAAATTCAAATAATGGCCGTAGTATTTCCCTTTCACGTTCTATGTTTCGGCATAACCGCGGTACTTTGAATATTGAGGGCAATATTCATTTCTAGTGTGGGGGGAAATTCTCACGAATTTTATCATGTAATTATACCGCCCAATTCCCCCATTTTTGGCCAAAATTTTTTTGGTTTATCATCGCCATGTCTAATAGACAAAAGGATTGGCTAATCCAGGAGCAAACGGCTCTTGGTAAAGATTTCTCAAATCCGTTTATATGGCTTGCAATTTGCCCAAAATTGTATGGTTCTCAACTCACCATATCCTAAAAAGTGAAGAGTTGGCTAGCCCGCAAGTTTATGGCTTGTGGTAAAGGCAGTTGGAAATCCATAATTGGTAATCGACTCACCAAAGATAATAGTGATAATTTATCTAAGAGTTGGCTAGTCCGTAAGGTGCTTCCTGGTAAAGACAAATCAAAACCGTTGAAAGCTGGTGGTTTGCTCAAAATCACATGGTTATCAGTGTACCATAGTTCTCACTTGAACTAAAACATTTGGCTACTCCAGAAGTAATGGCTTTTGGTAAAGAGACTCAAATCCATTAAGTTTTCTCAAAATATTGCTAGGGACTAGCAATGTTTTAGTGTGGGGAATTTGATGAGTGCTTATTCACTCATCATTTAGGTCAAATCAGCCGCAAAAACATCTAAAAACACTCGAAAAGCATAAAAATCTGAAAATATCTCAAAATTGTGTTTTATATGTTTCAGATGCAAAATTATTGAAAAATGAACAAAGTTTGCATAATTGGCGTTCAGTCCCAACTTTTAAAAATGGCAACTTTAGTCCCGAATTTCAAGAATGACAAATTCACCCCGGACACTTTAAATTGGAAAATAAATATTTTTAGTCCTTTGGTAGTTCAAACTTGTCAAAATTGATCCTTTTGATAAATTTTGGAAAATTACAATTTTAGTCCTTGGAATTTCACATTTGGCAAAAATAATCCTCAACTTATTTGAAATTCACAAGATTGGTCCTTGGAAAGCATTTTCAGAATTTACATGAGTAGTCCTTGGATTTTCGAATTGTACACTTTTGGTCCCTTAACTACTAAATGTGTTCAAATATTATCCTAGTCCAATAACTATTTTTAGCCCAAGTCCAATAATCCCAACCCATACCCGGTCAAACTGATAACAAAACCCAACCCCAACCCTTCTTCTTCTTTGTATTTCCGCCCAAGGAAACCCACAAACCCAGAACCCTAGAAACCACAGTTCCCCAAACCCCTCTTTTTACCACTCCCCAAACACTCAACCCTCAACTCTCTTACCGAATCATCAAACCCCAAACCACCCTTTATCTCTTTTACCCGGTTTCACCCAAATCCCAAACCCACTTCCATTTCTCCCCCCATGTCCAGCTCATCAATCCCGGGCATAAAAAGCATGGATGGTCAAGATTGCTTGAAAGTGGTACCTACTTGATGGAGGGTCAAGATTGAGTGAAAGAAGCACAAGCTCAAGACCTAGTTATTCCGGTAGTATAAATATAAGCTTGTAAGCCTTTCAAAGGCATGAGGATTCAGTAGAAAATTTAGTTTTAAAAATTAGTTTTTAGTTTGAATTTCAGTTGTAATGTTTTTTTTTAAATTAATGCAATAGTTTTTTATACTTCTGTCTTACATCCTTTGAGCAATAAGCATTCAAGTGCTTATTTGCTATTTAATACTTATTTCTAGTTTTAAAAGTATATTTTGGTTCTGCAAGTTGCTTTTGTACAAGAAATCCTAGTTAAAAGTCTTAAGAAAATCAGTTTTAAATGCTTTTATGCCCATTCAGGGGTGTTTGGTTTAAGCTTATTTGAGGTCGAAAAACCCAATGCTTACCCACTTTGACTCTCAAAGTCAAAGTGGTCTTAGGTCTAAGTAAGTTTTTCAAGGTGTGTTTAGCTTAGATTACAAGTTTGCAAGTTTTGAAAATAAAAAAATCACTTTCTTACTGCTCAAGAAAAAGCAGCATTTCTGCTGCTTCACTTTGCACTACAGACTTATTGATCATCAAAAACTTTTCTAAAGTGCTTTTCTCACATCTCCACATACCCACCTAGATATGTATTTAGCTTATTTGTACATAGGATGTATCTAGCTTAGCTTAAATAGCACTTTAAATCTGTCCCAAACTCACATCAGTTTGTTTGCACCTGAGTCCCAATAGCAGCCTTGTTTTAGCTTATTTACATTTCCCATTAGCTTATTGTAGGTATCCTTAGTACTTATTAAGTCCCATAGGTTAGGTTAGTTCATATTTTTGCTTATAAGTGCTTATTTAGCTTGTTAGTATAGCTTATCTTCTCATTGTAATGCTCATGTCTCATGATAAATTAGGATTCTCATAACGCTTATTCCTTTTTGACCCTTTGATTCTTGCACATCTAGCTTATTCTAGTTTCTTATTATACCTAGTAGCTTATTCCATGTTCCTTGTGCTTATTCATAGTTCATTTTGCTTGAAAATCTGCAAAAAGGTGTTTGGTTTTCTTCTGTCCTAACTGATGGAAATAAGCAGTGAGAAAGCTTATTCCAAGTTTTATAAAAAGTTTTCACAAAAAGTTTAGTTTTAGTCTTACAATTAAGTTGAAAATTTGAAAAAAAAAAAAAAAAATAGTTTTGCAAAAGGTGGGGGTGGGATTAGACCCCGACCTCTTGCTCAAAGACACAACACAACACCACACAACCGATCGCCCTAGGGTCTTTTCAGGTTTATATTTGCACCATTTAAGATATAAAGTACCATCACAGTTTTAAGCTTAATAGCTTATTTAGCTTTTTAGTTGCTTATTTCCAAAGTAGTACCCAAGTTTTTTATTTTTCTCAAGATCAGTTAGGTTCATAGTATTTTTAGTGAAAATTTCAGATTTTTCTAAAATCATTTAGTATTTTTAATTATTAAATTAGATTAAATTAGTTTTTAAATCATAATAAATAATTTAAAAGTCGAAAAAATACCCGGCTTTTTCCTAAAATTATTTTTAGTCGTTTAGAATGTAGGAAAATTGATTTCACACCCGTAGCACTTAAATTGCAAAAGTTTTACGTTTATGGCTCGGTGTTCCCGGTTTAGCTTTTTACGTTTTAGCACCTTAGGATGTAATTTAGCGTTGTTTTATTGTTTCTTAGGCTTATTCGTAGTTTATTTAGTGTTTTCTTTGTTTTACATGCTTTATTTTCATTTCGTTCTTTTTAATTTGTAGAATAGCGAAAAT
Organism: Chrysanthemum makinoi; assembly: GCA_910596185.1. Taxonomy (NCBI): domain Eukaryota; kingdom Viridiplantae; phylum Streptophyta; class Magnoliopsida; order Asterales; family Asteraceae; genus Chrysanthemum; species Chrysanthemum makinoi. The sequence goes on along the minus strand of OU343216.1, from coordinate 125,284,964 downwards.
CAAATTCCAAAAATTCGTTTAACAATTCAAGTCTAAATCACGAAAACTCAACGACATCGTCAATTTCACACCTCGTTGGGACACCCGGGAAATCACTTCGGTATCACTTTTATCACACCCGTGAGGTTCGCCGCGTTAAACCTTTTCCTAAAAGGTTGATTTGTCGAGCTTTACGGTTAATTTGATATACGTTGATACTTGTGTTTTTCACACACACTTCACAAGAATCGCGAGGCGTACTTCCGGTTGTTGATATTGAAAGTGCCATTTGTTTCTTAGAAAACCATGATGTTAAACAACATCCCATAAAAGTACATACCCCACTTGTACTTTTACTATCAACGTAATCACTGCATGGTCGAAATCTATATACAATTGTTTCTACTCCGGTGCCCTTAGGATACCATAATCCTAATTGTGTTGTACCCTTAATATATCTAAATATCCTTTTTACGGCTTCTATGTGTGATATTTTGGGGTCTTCTTGAAACCTAGCACATAAGCAAACACTAAACATGATATCGGCCTACTTGCTTGGTGGTAGAGAAGGCTACCTATCATGCCACGATATTAGTATTATCTACGGTTCTCCGTCCTCTTTTGAGTTTGGTGTCGGATGACATTGGAGTCCTAATTGGTTTTGACTCTTCTAGCCCGAATTTCTTTAACATCTCCTTGATGTACTTAGATTGATTAAAGAAGATACCATCTTCTACTTGTTTTATTTGTAGACCAAGAAAGAAACTAAGTTCTCCCATCATACTCATCTCGAACTCGTCATGAATGATTTTAGAGAAATCATCACACATGTCTTGACAAGTGGATCCGAATATAATATCATCTACATATATTTGTACTATGATTATATGTGACTCTCTTTTCTTAGTAAAAAGTGTGTTGTCAACTAACCCCATGGTGTAGTTGTGTTTAACTAGAAATGACTTGAGTCTATCATACCAAGCTTTTGGAGCTTGTTTAAGACCGTAAAGGGCTTTCTTTAATTTATACACATGTTTGGGTTTTCAAAATCAATGAAGCCTGGAGGTTGAGCTACATATACTTCTTCATTTATGACACCATTTAGAAAAGCGCTTTTGAAATCCATTTAATAAAGCTTTAGATCATTAGCACAAGCATACGCAAGAAGTATTCTTATTGACTCTAATCTAGCCCGCGGGGCGTAGGTCTCATCAAAGTCTATCCCTTCTTGTTGGTTATACCCTTGAGCAACGAGTCTAGCCTTGTTCCTAGACACTACTCCGTTTGCATCTAATTTGTTTTTATAAACCCATTTGGTTCCTATTATGGTTTGATTACTAGGTGGAGGGACAAGTGTCAAAACATCATTAGAAACAAATTGATTTAGTTCTTCTTGCATAGCCATTACCAAACTTTCAGTCTTTTATGGCTTCTTGTGTATTCTTAGGTTCTAAGGTTGAAACGAAACAAAACAAGCTACTTTGGTTTTGAACTTGAGATCTTAATGTTCGTTCGTTTAGTTTTCCTATGACTTTATCTACGGGGTGATCTTTGGACTCTTTAATGTTTACTATTTCATCACTTAGAGGTTCTTCTTCTTCACTTATCTTTTTCTTTATTACTATGGCTTCATTTTCTATAATCTCGTCATCGACAAGAGGTGGAGAGGGTTTGGGTGGACTTTCATCAAATTTTATATTTAATGACTCTTCTACCTTCATTGTTTCTTTGTTTAATATGACGTAAGCTTTGCTATTTGGCGAATAATCTAAAAAGATACCTTCGGTTGATTTAGGATCAAATTTTGTAAGGTAATCTTTAGTGTTAAGAATAAAACATTTACTACCAAAGACTCTAAAGTGATTTAACGTAGGCTTTTGCCTCAAGTAACTCATATGGAGTTTTTCCTAAGATTGGTCTAATCAAGACTCGATTGAGTATATACGTTGAAGTATCAACGGCATTACACCAAAATTTTGAGGTATGGATTGTTCATTAAGCATGGTTCGACTCATTTCTTGTAGGTTCTATTCTTTCTTTCTACTACCCCATTCGATTGTGGAGTCGTGGGCAGAAGTTGTGAGTAATACCATTAGCGTCACAAAAAGCTCCTAATTGCACTTCATTATCGAATTCCCTACCATGATCCATCCTAATAGACACTATGGGACTTCCTAGTTGTCTTTGGATCTTTTGCTTAATATTTCAAAATAGTTAAAGGTTTCCGTTTTGTTCTTTAAAATTTTGTCCATGTATACCTAGAGTAGTCATCCACTATTACCAAAGTGTAGTAGTTGCCTCCATAACTTTGGATAGCGGATGGACCAAATAAATCCATATGTAGTAATTCTAGACACCTAGTTGTGGACACCATGTTTTTAGCTTTATGACTCGAATGAGCTTGTTTTCCTATATTACAAGCATCAAAAAAATGATGTTCATATTTTAACTTAGGTAGATCTCTTACTAGATCTTTGGATGATAGCGATTGAAGAAGTCACATGTTGGCGTGACCCAATCTTTGATGCCATAAGGTCGAAGTATCATCCATAGAGGTAAGACATAATTTGTCTTTAGGTTCATTATTGATTTTAATGACATAGACTCCATGTTTCCTAATTCCTCTTCCTATAGTTATGCCATTTTTAAGTATCTTACTACGGTTTCGGTAAAAGTACATTGCACTTTTAATCACATATTTGTCCTATACTTAAGAGATTAAAGTTTAGGTTTTCTCATTGACACACATCGTTAATGGTTAGAGATTTGTTAGAAATCGTACCTTTACCGATGATTCTACGTGACACACATCGTCTTTAGTCTTCTAACATGCAGCAGAAAATGTAGAACAGACTGTAGACTCGACCTTCTTCAAGATTGTACAGTTGGGGAATAGATAGTTAACATCTTCAACTCACACCAAAAGCATCCCACCAAAAAGCATCCCAATTAACTTACATCTTGCAAATCCCCTTAATTAAAATCCCTCCCAATCAAACAAGAACAGAAAGATGTTCATCAAGGAAATCAACAATCAGGCCGCAACGGACACACAAGATGGTAACACCAAACTACCAATCACATCAAACAAGAACAAAGAGATTGTTCGGAATCATCATGTTGATGTAAACGTGAAGCATTAACCGGAAGCACTTTGTCGATAAACTCATCAATCCGAGTGAAGATGTCAACCAACGACTCTTAGAAGAAACTCCATGTAAAGATGACCCGATAAGAAGAAGCTCGGTTCTTACATGAGTTTGGAGCCGTTTGACCATTTATTCTTAGATAACAATCAACCATGCAGAATTATCATACTTCTTCTCCCCCTCGAATTGCGCGAAGTTGCCATTCTTGATTGAATAAGTGAAATCATCCAAATGTATTCTATTCACACTTCTCCCCTGAAAAATTAGCACATGATGTCGCCATCGTCCTTATAGTAGAGTAAGTGGAATAAGAAGACAATCAAGCTGTAGCCGGTTCACTTGATAATCGAAAGCACATGGAAAAAGCATGAAGCATGTTGATGAGAATGGTCATTAATTAGAAGATTTCTCTTCTTAAGAAGATAAAGCGCACTGACACGTACACTTTTCTTTTCTTTGAGGAACGAGGCATGAACTGATGTATTCATACGTCATAATCTCTCTCTTTTCAGCTCTCTTGACAAAACATGTAAATATCACCATTGTCATTCAGTAGGCTCTTTGTAGTGACAGCTGATGGAGATAACCCAATATGATGAATTTGACCCTGAAGTAAACTCACCAGAACTCGTGACTTATACTTGCACATATGTAACAAAGAGCGGTGCCGATTTCCATTAGCATCTCTAAGTACTCTCTATGTACTCTATACTCTTCAACCAACCAACCATCAAGTAATAGACGTACATTGCCTCTTGAAAATCCACAATTGAATGTGACACTGAGCACTACAACGTAACTCCTTTAAGTGATAGTTATTTTGAGGTGATAAGAGCCCAATTCCCCCAAGTGGTAAAAGAAGAGGTAAAAGTCATCCAACAATAACTAGATTTCCAAGTCTTCATTTTTGATAATAAGCTCGAACAAGGATCTTGAAGAATCTTCATCAAACCATCCCCGATACCTTCAGATACTAAGTACACTTGCCCGATATTTCACTTCAACCTCAAATAAATAATCTTAAATTACGTCGTTGTCACATCTTCTGGTTAACTGCTCAAATCTAGCCTTCTTTGACATTTAAACGAACTTTGATAATGGTTTCATCCCGACCATGGTTAGAAGCACAAACCCCCGTAAAACCATATAATAACCAAACTGCCATGACGAATATCCAAACACACATCCAATTTATGAAGCACACCCTTTTATCCCTTCTTCGAAGCAGAAACCGTAGCACCAGCATCAGAAGATCCCGAAATGCGCTTTCCTTCCTCCAGGATGGTTCCATCAATACGGGATTTTACAAATCTATGGTTTAAACCGAGAAATAGTTTCTTTCGCGGGATTTTACAAAACCAAGAATAAACCATAAGATAGATCCGGAAACACACTTTATAATTACCAGAATGTTTCCATTTTTCACGGGATTTTACAAGTCTATGATTTAAACCGAGAAATAGATTCTTTCGCGGGATTTTACAAAATCAAGACAAAACCGTAAACAATGTCAGTTTGAACGTGTTATGACAACTTTGGTTTCGGTGAATATCTGTTTATAGGGGAACATGCAGGTTCAGGCGGTTTATTATCCAACATCATCAACATCATCAACCATCCAATATATACTTTGGTAAACACATCATTCACGCATTCAGTCGGCTATTGCAGTGACAACATGGTGAAGTAACTCGATATGCCAAACTTGATCATGAAGTGAAATTCCCCAGATTTGTTACTTAAACTTGTACTAATCCTTGTGAAGAAGAAACGGTGTACCCAATGTACAAAACCTCTTGACATATCCTCAACTGCGTGAGACACCGAAGTGATAATTATGTTGTGGATTAAATGAGAAAGAATTACAACCGTAACGAAATAGCCAAGTCTTTATCACACTCTATCAATGCTCAAACAAGTCATCTTCGCAGAAGGGTAGAAAGAAAGAAGATGAAAATAAGTAAACGCGCCCGGAAAACCTCACTTCAATTCCAAATAAGAAATACCAACTACAAGCAACCCCAAAGTCAACTTTGTTCAACCATTAATTCAAGCCGCAATATAATAATATTCGTGAAAATGAATAAACCAAAGTACCCAACCGCATGACCCATCGAATCTCTTCATCTCACACCAAATCCCATCATCAACTTTCATTGCCAAACAAATCTCTTGAGAATCCTATCAGTCCATCATTATCATTGATTTGTTGGAGCAACTCATGTATGTCAACGATTCGAACAAGCCGTGAATTTGTATTCCCATGAGAATTATATGACCAAGATACCACTCGTTTACAAATCATGTACCATGAATAGCACAATGTATTAAAAACACATTGGATAAATAATTCAAGCCAATAGATACATTATTCCAAATCATCCCATAAATCAAGTGACATATCATTGATAAGCGATAACCAAACTTACACGATCCTTCAGTATAGCAACATCACATTCAAATTACCACTAACCAAATCCAATTCAAATATACACGGCCCATTAGACTTTTACCCAAACCGAATAACCACTTATACCACGGCCTAATAATTTTAACTAACCGGATTCGTATAATGTACACTATCACAATCACATACAGTATGATTCTAATAACATTTGTTGATAGTGTACCTTAACTAACCGGTTGATAGTGTATCATAAACCAGATTTATTACCATACCATATATCATGGCTCAAATCCAACCCAATACTTGTCCATTCCAAAATATCATGTGGCCCAATACTACAACTTAACTAACCCATGTCATAACCTAAAACGCATGTTGGTATAAATCAGATACACATACCCTAAATATTAGGAACCCTAATCACATAAAAGATTTTATTCCCCCCAACACCTACAACATCTCTCTCATCAACACTCAGATCAAAAAAATTTTACGCATCATAAATCATCTCACCTCATAAATTAGATCGATTGAAATACTTATATCATGATAATCGATCTCACTAGCACATCCAGCACAACTTTACCGTAAACAATCTTGATGAATAATGTGTGTTAAGCCACAGGGATGGTTTGAAAGCGCTCAACACAGCCACAGGGATGGCTTGAGCGGTTGAGATGACAACGAGATCAAGAACAGATAATAAAAGGTAGGTTTATTTAAGAGGATCATGTAGGTTTATCATTAAATTTTGTTTACAAATCTCCTTTTTTTTGTCCACGGAGATCGAAACAAAGAACAAGGAAAAGCATATTTGCTTATTTCTTTTCTTTTTAGGTTTCATATATTAAGCATAAGAATCTATAATGAGTATCAATTTCGTGTTTATGGCAATTTCTCTTGATGTACTTAAGTACCACGAAAGTTGAAATCTGAGATTCAATGAAGTCCATGTTATATGTATTTTGAGTCTAGGTTAGGTTTAGAGTTGGAGATGTGATGAAGATATGTAGTTTTGTGGACTGATGATGGTCTTGGCAAGGACAGAAATCGAGTGGTCAATGGTATTGTTGTTGATGAGGTCAAGTCGCTACACGGTTTTCTTAAGTCGCTACCTTTTTTGCATATCATACACAACTCGCTACATCAGATTTTCTTGACATAAGTCGCTATAACATGTAAATACAAGTTGCTAGGTCAAATTTATCACAAGTTGCTAGCATAACTTTTAACCAAGTCGCTAACCTGTTTATATGAGTCAAGTCTCTTCGCTTGTTAAATAACAAGTCGTTACTTTGATGTTGTGTCAAGTCGCTAATGACCCGAGTTGACTCAATAGTCAACTCGCTATGAACAAGAATGACAACTCGCCGCCAAAATGAGACAACAAACTTACCAAGTCACCACCAAGAATGCCAAACATACAAACCCAGAAAACAAACCCAACCCAGAAAACTGTATATGAAGGATACACTTTTTTTGGACTCTAAAATCTGACCATATGACTATAAAATACTGTTTGGACGATAATACTTATCTTCAAAATCTGACCCTAGAATACTGTTTGACCATAAAATATGACACTGTTTGACCATAAAATATGACACAGAAACCTTCAAAAGTCATGTAGTAATAATACTGTTTGGACAAACAAGACACAAGACAAGCATGTATGGACCAAAACATTTAAACAGTTATACCAAATTAATAAACCAAAGTGATTTACTGGCCAATAAGCGTACAAAACAGATTTACCCAGGTACAAAAAACCACAACAAATCAACACAACACAATAACCTGGCTCTGATACCAATTGTTAGGGTCGAATATTTATTGTGTTTGATGATTCGGGTGGTCTTGGATGATCAAAATACATGTTAAACATTGTAGAGAGAGAAAGTAGAGAGATGGGTGTTCTTGCTAGAGAGTTGCTTTGTAAATTATGGAATGTTAGATTGAGAAGCACCACCCCTTCCATGGATGGAAGGGGTATTTATAGTTACAACTTATACGACCTCCTATCGGCTCGTGGATCGGGTATACAATGGTAAAGACCGTCCTTCCTCCACGGAGTTTACACTCACTAAACTAAACTAATAACTAACTAATAAACTGATAAATAACGTAACTAATGATATGTCTACGAGCTAACTTATGCTAGATAATATTTGAGGTGACCGACACTTTACTTATGGAATTTCCAATTCCTAACAAAAGCCCATTTTATTTTTTGGTACGCTAGTATTAGGTACGGTTTTAAAACCGTACCAAAAGGCTTTAAAAACCGTACCTAATGAATTTTTTGTGTACTAGTGTGTAGACCTTCCTGCTGTGGATACCTCCCCGTCCCCGAATCAGAAGTTCCATGCATGATGTCCCGTTCAAAAATAATCCGTGATACAAGGTCCCTTTGAGATAGCGTAGCAAGCGTTTGAGAGCTTGCAGTCGTTTGAGATGGATCATGCATGAACGGGACCGGTTGTTGTGAAAATATCCGGTCTTGTGAACGCAAGGTATTGAAGAGATCCAACTAGCTGCGATAAGGTGAGGATCCACTCTCGTGTACCATCATCAAGTTTTAAAGTCTCAGATGAACATAATGGTGTGAGAACAGGCTTGGCCCCATCCATGCGATGCATGGTTAATAAATCGACTATGTGTGCTGTTGCGAGAGGAACAAACCATGAGCTGTTGGTATTAATTCAACTCCAAGAAAATGACTTGGATAACCCAAATCTTTGATGGAGAACCGTGAAGCTAGCTTAGTAACAAACTGATCAAGATAGCTTGTAATGTTTCCGGTTAGTATAATGTCATCGACGTAAACCATAAAGTAACATAGTGTACCATCATGATTATATATAGAAAGGGAAGCATCAGCAAGGGACTTTTTGAAACCCGAGTCAAGTAAGAATGATGTAAGAGCCATATACCATGCTCGCGGTGCTTGTTTGAGACCATAAAGTGACCGTTTGAGCTTACAAATATGATTCGGATATTGTGGGTTTGTGTAACCAGGAGGTTGTACCATGTAGACCTCTTCTTGTAAAGTACCATGAGAATGCATTATTTACGTCAAGTTGACGTAGGGACCAACCTCGAGATAAGGCAAGGAAAGAACGGTTAGTATAGTAACATGTTTAGTAACGGGACTAAACGTGTCAAAGTAATCCTTACCATACTCTTGAAGGAACCCTTTACACAAGCCTTGCCTTGTACTTATCAATAGTACCATCCGGTGCCGTTTATCTGAAATACCCACTTGCATCCGATGGGATGATGAGAAGTTGGAGGAACGAATTGCCACGTGTTATTATGAAGCAATGCGTTATACTCATTGTCCATAGCTTGACGCCATAGAGGGTCTTTGGAGGCTTGGAGGTAAGTATAGGGTTCAATGGCAGGAGCTATAGGATGAAGAGTGGTATTGTTGACAAAGTGTGAGTTGTAGTACTTGACGTTTCGTTTACGGGTTCTGGGTGGTAAAATTGGAGAAGTAGAAGAAGGTGGGGAAGTGGATGTTGGAGGTGAGGTGACAGGTGACAGGTTGGATTGTGTATTTGTTTCTGGGGTGTGAGTAGACGATGGGGTAGAATGCTTGTTGTAGGTGAAGGTGAAGGTGAAGGTGGAGTGTCATTTGCGATTATGGGAGAGTTAGTGTGGTGCCTGACAGATGTGAATGAAATTTGTGCAGTGGTGGGTGGTGTAGCATTCAAAGGTTGAGGAGGTTGCATGGATTGAGGAGTAGAGATTGTATTTTGCTTCAAACAATCATCCACGTGGGTAGGAGATGGTGTTTGTGCAGATTCCATTTTAGAGGGAAATTGATTTTCAACAAAATCCACATGTCGAGAGTGGTTCAAACGGTTCATTTTAGTGTCAAGACATTTATAGGCTGACTTAGAGGAGGAATAGCCTAAAAAAATACATGTTGGGACCGTGGGTGTAGCTTGGAAGGAGCATAAGGTTTAAGCCATGGATAGCACAAGCAACCAAATGGTTTTAGTCTTTTGTAATTTGGTGAGGTACCATAGAGAACCTGGTATGGAGATTTTGAACCAAGAATTGGAGTGGGAAGACGATTGATAAGGTAGACGGCAATTTGGATCTCATGAGACCAAAAGGTGAGTGGTAGGCCAGCATAGTGTAAAACGGCAAGTCCGGTTTCGACAATATGTCGGTGACGGCGTTCGGCAATTCCATTTTGTTCGGGTGTATGAGGTGGTGTAGCATAATGAGAAATTCCAGTGGATTGAAGGAAGCGAGCAAGTCCGATATACTCACAACCATTGTCAGTGAAGAGCGATATGATCGGTGTTTGAAATAATTTTTTGACAAGTAATTTGAATTGAGGAAAAAATTTTGTGACATCAGACTTGGATTTGATGGGGTAAAGCCAAACATACTTGGAGTAGTAATCAACAAACACAGCATAATATAGATAGCCGTCAATAGATTTTTGAACCGGACCCCATACGTCCGAATAGAGAAGTTGTAACGGTATCGTAACAGTGAAGGAGTTTTGACCAAATGGCAACTTGTGACATTTATTAATAGCACATGACTGACAATGAAAGGTAGAACTTGACAATGATTTAAAATTAAGACCTAAGTCTTTACAAATGATATTAAAAATACGAAAACACGGATGTCCAAGAGTGTGATGCCATTGGATTGGTGAGGTTGATGATGTAGCATTGACTTGAGGAAGATGAGATAAGCTATTTAGGTAGTAAACATCTTGGATGTTCTCCCCTCGCATGAGACGCGCCCCCGTTTTGAGATCCTTTACAAAAAAACGAGAAGGGAAGAATTCAACAGAGACATGATTAGTACGACATAATTTAGCAACCAAAATCAAGTTTCTACGCAGTTTAGGAACACAAAGAATGTTAGGTAAATCTAATGGTTTTGACGAGGTGGAAATATTAGTGGTACCAGTATGAGAAATAGAAAGATTTGTACCGTCACCCAATACGATTTTGTTTGGTCCTCCGTATTCAGAAACGAAAGAGAGAATGGATGGACATGAGGTTAGGTGGTGAGAAGCACCACTATCCATCATCCACTATTGTGGTATAGGATGCGATTAAGAAGTAGATGAGACGGCATTAGCAACCGAGGGCGGTCGGGTTGTTATTGAAGGTGATGTGATGATCTTTCAAAACTTAGCAAGTTTCGGCGGTCTCGTGTATCATGACCTTGAAAGTTGCGACGTTGCAAAACCGATTGCTTTTATTCGGTCATGAATGGTTAGCCATGGAATTGTTTGTCATCCGATATGGCCTTTGAGAGGATCCGGAATGGGACCTTTGGTTCCAGGTGGACTGATCACTTGTAGATCCAATTGGGAACGACCGGTTGCCTTTGTGAAGCATTAGCAGATAATAATTTGAGGACCAACAGTTCGACCTCTTTAAGGACCGTTCAAAATCAACGAGTTTATCGAAGAGTTCCGGGTAAGAGATCGGTTGTTCTCGTACCTTAAGGGCAGCAGTGATGGAGTTGTATTCCTCACCAAGTTGGGCAAGGATATGAACAAGAAGATCTTCTTCATGAATTGGACTCTGAACCAACGCCAATTCATCCGCAATAGATCGCAGTTCATTCAAGAAAACCGCAACTGAGCGATTTCCCTTTGGGTTCTTTGCAAGTTTTGATTTAAGGGAGATAATTCTGGATCGAGATTTGCTTGCAAAGCTGAATGTGAGATGATCCCATGCCTCTTTAGCAGTCAATGCTTATGCAAGGACCGGTTGAATCTCATCGGAGCATGATCCGAGAATAGCGCTGAACAAGATTTGATCTTGTCGATACCAGACGATGTATTCTGGGTTTGGTTTAGTGGTCTCCTTGTCACCGATAGTCTTCGATGGAGCATAGCCATCGGTGATAAAGTTATCAAGCCCTAGTCCGATTAAGGTCGACTGAACTTGACGCCGCCATACAGGAAAATTTTGCGAGGTAAGTTTGGTGGGAAAGTGAGTTGCAGTGGTGATGGGAATTATGGTTTGTGAGATTGACATAGGAATGAGTTAGAAGAAGATGAGAAAGCAATTGAAGGATCGTTGTACTCTTCCGAGTTAGAAGGCTCTGATACCATGTAAGAGTTTGAATGTAAAAGGCTTAGATGATTGCCTTCAATCTTATTCATCAATATATAACAGAGGTATATAGACTATACAAGGAAGGTATGCTAAATTACAGGAGTGATTGTAGGACTATACAAGACAGCCTATTAACAACCATTGACTACAACAATATTTGACTTTAATCTAATTTAACTATGAGCTGGAATTCACAGCAATATTTGACTTTAATCTAATTTAACTATGAGCCGGAATTCGGTGCATATTATTATTCGTAATACCCGTTGCTTCAAAAACTGAGCATGCCTTTTATGATCATATGCCGGTCTTTTATCTTTATCGGATAACAGATTTCACGCTTGAGAAACGAGCCGGAATGCCCCTTCTGCACCTATAGACTTGTTCTTATCGGGATGAAGTGATAAAGCTAGTTTTCTATAATGTTTCTTCATAGTATCATCATCTGCTAATGGGTTCATGATTCGTCTCAAACGGTCAAGTTTATTACACAAGTCAACCACTTGTGAATGGTCAACCGTAATAAAATTCAAACAGTCTAAAACCAATGCAATAAAGTCCAGAGGAGTATAGTGTATCCCCGGGTCGTTAAGTCCCAACGAGGTGTGAACACTGTAATAGAACGAATCTATCGGCGAATATTGAACAGGAAAAGGGTTTTTGAATGATTTATTCTAAGGAATAAAAGAAAATAGCTTAAAAAAGCTATAAGAACAAGTACGTAAAAGCAAAATACTTAGAAACGTTTAAAACCTAAAAACGCGTACGTTTACTGAATTTTACGTAAACGTACAAAACAAAACGTGAAATTAAATAAATGAAACACCTACGGGTATGAAAATAATGTTTTTACAATCCTAATAATAAAAGAAAATTATTGGAAAAAGAAAATTATTTTTATGACTATTTATCTAATTATTATTAATTAAAAACTATTTTTAACTATTTAATAATATCCTAAAATATAAGAAAATATGAAATAAAGCTAGAAAAGTGAAATTATGTCTCAGAAAAATCTAAAATATTATAAAACTTATTTTAAGACTGAAAACATATTTTTTAGACTTTTTCTCAATTTATTATGAATTTAATACTATTTAAAACTAATTAAAATACTAGAAAATCTATTTTACCTAAGATAATTCAGGAAAAATACTTTTTATGACTTTTTGAATATTATAAAACTAATAAAATTGAAATTGTATTTTTCTGAGCTTTTTCCAATTTATTTGAATAAAAAGCTAATTAAAAATGCTAAAAACTGAAATTAAATGCAGAAAAATAGCAAACAGTGATGAAAAGTTATGAAAAATTCAGGAAAATTCTAAAATATTATTCTAAATATAGGAAAAATAATAAAAGTGGTGCAGGTGTGCAAGAATTAGGTTCTGTAGTGAAAAGTGCTTATAAATAAGCACTACAAATAAGCTATAAGTACCAAATGAGCACCAAATGATCACGACTAGAGTATGCAAAATATACTTAATACTAACCTACTTCAACTAGTCTAAACCTCTAATATGCAAACTATAATGATTTGATTCTATTTAAGCACTAGTGCCAAACAGCCCTAACCTATCTACTTTAAGCCCTTGTTAAGCCAGACATAAAAATCACAAAAATAAACTAAAATCACCATGAAAACCACTACCAACCAAAGTGTCTAAATCCAGAATTTCAGCTAATAAGTGGAAGCTATTTGTACTTGCAATGGAAATGGGTCAAAATGAGCTATTAAGCTTGCATAAGCTAATAAAAGCTACCACTACTGAACCAAAGGTTGAATAAGCTATAAACAAGTTATGGGAACTTAGAATAAGCAACAACAACAAGAAAAACACACTAAATAAGCAAAAATAAGAAATAAGCAAAAAGGAAGGTTTGTGAAAAAGAGCTTAAAAGAAGCTAGCAAATAAGCAGTTTACAACACTAACTAAAAATTATTAAAAATACTATGATAAAGATAAGCAAAGAATGACAAATATCCAAAAGCACAAGTCTTCAATCCTAATATTAAGTCCTACATGAAATTCACAAGTTTATTCAAAAACGGGTTTCTATGAAATTTTAACTTTTTAAGAAAACATGCGCTTATATGGACTAAAGCTAATGAAACATTAAGCAACAAGGGAACTAGTTCTAGCTCCTAAATATCTCTAAAATGACCAAAAACAAGCATTAAAAACAGAACAAGCTTATAGAAGCGGTAATGACATTTTGGATCTAAAATTGCACTTACATATTAAAGACTACAAAAGGCATTAAAACAGTTTAACAACAACAGAAAACAATTGAATCTAGCTTAGTTTAGGCACACTTGAATTTCACCAAAAGGCACATGAACAGTAGAGTTGTTATAGATCCGAACTCACTATTCCAAACACACCCTATAGGACTGTTAACACATTAAGGCCAATCGACTAAGGGGGCCTAATTTCTTGAATCCTAAGTGCTAAGTAACTCAAAATAAAGCTATAGGAACAGATTATAACACTGGAATAAGCACTAATTAGTATATCTTAAAATTAAGCTATTTTGGCTTTTCTAAGGATTTTGAGCAAAACACTAAAGACAAAGACTAAACTACACTAAATTATAAGCAAATACCTCTAATTAAACTAAATAAGCTAAAAAAATATCCAAATAAGCTACAGAATAAGCATATGAACAGTACTGGCCAAATGTTGACTTTATTTGACTTTTCTTTGGAAAATGAAATTACAGGACAGGCTTTGCTCCAATTCTCTTCATTAATCAAAAACAACTTAAACAACTGATTAAAACAACCTTAACAACTTAAAACTGGAATTTTAACAAGATTAGATTTTTGGCGGGAAAACGAAAGTGGGCAAGAAACTGTGAATTAATTGCAAAGGAACCTTAAATTACACTTAAATTAACTCATACAAGTCAAATAACTTAAAACCCAGAAAGATTTAACATTCACAAACTAAAAACGATTACATTAAAATTAATAAAAAGGTCTAAAACAAGTGACAGCTTGTTCTTTGTGTCTTCTTTCTTCTTTATAGCTATCACTAGTTGCTCTCAATCCTTTTCTGGCCATTGGATGGGTCAGAGTTGATCACAGCAGTTGATTCTACTTTTTGGCGCCAAAAATATCTCATGCCAGGTGTAGGTTGAGTGTTGAGGATAAGAAGCAATAAATGCTTCTTGGTTTGTTGTGTTGGTGGAGGGGATGAGCTGGTGAGACAGGTGGAAAGGTGGTGGCCAGGTGGTGGTAAAACCACCGGTTTTGGGTTGCAGTGAGGTAGAGGGTGATGTACAGAGAAGATGGTTTGGAGGGATTGACCGGGTCAAACCCCGTTTATATACAAAGGATGTTTTGGACTGGGCTTGGTTTTGGGCTGGATTTTGATTTAAGGTTTATGTAATAAAAAAGGGTTTGGTTGGTTTGTATAATAGATAAGCCCAAGGACTAAACTTGTAAACTGCTGAAACTTGAGGGGCCTTGTTATCCAATTATCCAAACTTCCTTCAAGGGACTAAACCTGCCAATAAACAATAACACAAGGACCAAAGTTGATAATTTTAACATTTTAAAACTTTAAGGACCATTTGTGTCAATTTTGGATTTTTAGGGGATGAAATTGTAAATTTCCCAAAAGTTATCAAAAGGTTCCAAATTGTAAGTTATGAATAGTACAAGGGTATTATTTGATAGATTATACTTTTAAATACCCAAGGACTAATTTTGCCATTTTTGAAACTCGAGGGACTAGACTTGCCATTTATGCAAACTTTATAGTTTTTCAATCTTTTTCAATCCTTTTGCATCTGAAATATATAAAAACACATTTCAATGATATTTGTAACATTTTTATGGTCATTTGTGTGCTTTTGATCCTTTTTGTGGGTTTAAACAAGGTAAAATATATGTGTATTTAGACACATATCAGTTCACACCAAGTATCCCATAATAATCCGATTCACCACTTACTTTGTTTTCGGCAGCAACATGCACATCCAGGACTTCTAATAGTTGAAAAATACCCTCAAGACCAGGAAACAAATTTGGCGCCTTTAAAGCAAATTTCTTTGCACCCTTTACATCCTTTGAAGAATACTTACTTTCAGCGATTTCTTTCGCCCTTTTGGCTTCATCCTTATTGTATTCCATCCTTCACTAGTTCACGTAAGCAGTCATACTTCCGGCTCGATAATGCTTAACCAAGCTTCTACCTTTGACAGCAATGATCTCAAACCTGATACAGATATACGAAGTTGATAAATTAAGCATAATGCACATGTAGCCACATAATTATTTCTCACAGAAGTAAAAGCTAATATCTATATCCGTTTACTGTAATCTATATTAGCTAAAGAAGAGTGACACTTGCGAAAAGAATAGGAAGGTTCGATACTGTTAACATAGATACTTATTCTAACAATAAATAGCCTAATTATCCTCAAGATATTCAGAACAATGATGATGATTATTAGTAATAGCTATCCAAATAACTATATATGTTTGATGTAAATTAACATTGGTGAATTTCCCTAATTTTACTATCTGAGGCTGCGTCCATTAATGATACAATTTATACAAAATCTATGCATTAAAGTAAACGATGTTATAAGAGAATCAATCAAATATCTCGCTTTGAATTCGGTAAATGTTAAAGAGTTCTGCACTTTTGAAGAAGTGAAGTAACAAACTTTGTTGCTGAAAATAATTGTGATAGAAAACACAAATGTAAAGTGTAAAGGCGGGATTGTTCTAATTCGAGATCAAACGCATGTAAAATGACTAATATACCCTCGTATTCTTCCCCACTCTCACACCACATCCCAAACCCACCCAGCACCACCACTCTCTAAAACCACACAACCACCACCATCAAATCCCCTCAATACTACTGTGGTCGTACTATTGTTTTTCTATAAGATATATCCTGTCCATTATACATTGAAACATTCACACACATTCCTTAAATGGACGAACGCATGAAAATTCATCTACATTATGTAACTTTTCACATAGCACCTAAGGAAACATATAGCGCTCATCTCGAAACCAAATTCCATAATAACATACTTGTATCCACCTCTAAGTAAAACTCTTAATAACATTATAAATCAATAACCGCCACACCGCGTCTATGAATCTTAAGGCTTAACTATTACTTATAACATAACTTCCATCCTATACCTAACCATTTAATTTCACTTTTCTCAAAGACGGCTATAAAAAAATCAAATAAAATTAATTATAAATTAAATTAAATTAAAATAATAATCAGTTAAATAGTCAAATTCAGTTACAAAACCTGCATATCCAGCTGATTATGCAGGAGACGAACTCGAGCTCTCAACCAGCCATCTAAACTTTCGGCCAACGGAGGGGAACCGGTGACCTGTGCCGGAGAAAGATGTATAACTTTGGTGTTGGTGTTAACGTGTTTGATTGATGATTGCAACAAAAGTCAAATTAATGATCATTTCATTTCCAAATCTGTCAAAGAAAATTGCAGATAGAACGTATTAGAAAGTGTCTGTATATACAACAAAACTGAATCGTATTAAAAAGTGCCATGTTAATTCCATACTTTTGACTACTACTACAGACAAATATGGAATTAACATGGCACTTTTTAATACGATTCAGTTTTGTTGTATACACAGACACTTTCTAATACGTTCTATCTGCAATTTTCTTTATTGTTAGGTGTTAACGTGTTTGATTGATGTATAACTTTGGTGTTGGTGGATTGTTGTTGCCGGGGAAAGATCGAGTCGTCTTCGGAGGGCCCGTCTGAGAGGATATATGTGTGTGTGTGTTTTGGGCTCACATTTATCTCAATTAAGAGAGAATAAGAGAAAAGTAAACACCTTCTAAATGTAGTTGATCAATTTTTTTTTTTTAATTTTTGTTTATTTATTTATTTATTTATTTATTATTATTTTTAGAACAACACCACACTTGAAATTCAACTCCCGAGTTAAACCATCCAAACGGACAGGCCCCGGGACTCGAACCACTAGGAGAGACCCGCGCAGGAAAACCCTACAACTCATGGCTTCTTTTTGAGCAACTATGTTCATTTTTGCAACAAATTATTTAGGCCTAAAATGCAACCCTAATTACGTGCCTAATCCACTTAACATGTATTGTAAATCTTCTCTCTTTAAATTTTCACCGATTGTTATTTCAAATTCACCAATCAAATGATTAAGCATACTAGACGAGTACCCGTGCCTATCGACATCGGTTTCCAGAGGCAGACAATTAACGATATGCGATATTGTGGTAAGTGTTTCGTAACCTTGAGATCATCAAAAAGAAATCGATTACTAACCTCGAGATCATCATCAATATTCTTTTGATTTTGCATCATCCATTATTTATGTTTCCTCTTGTTGTGAAATACAAACTTGTTTTGGGTTGTTTATATAGGCGAAAGACGAAATGTTGAAAAAACAATTTTCCCGCCTATGAAACAATGAAATGGTTGCCGCAGTGTGGAAAATAGAAATACATTGAAGTCAAAATTGAATAGTTACCATGCAAAGATACCATGCAACAAATACATTGAAATCAAAATAAATACTTCCATACAAAATTAACATGCAAGAATAGTTGCCAAAAGAAACATGAATTTCACTTTCCACTATTTCACTTTTGCACTTTTCCAATATTCACTTGTTGACCATTTTCTTATTTTATGTAGTAAAGATTAGTAAGCTTACTACTTAGCCATAAGAATCATTTTTCATAAGAAAAACATTGAACTTACAAACAAATAATTGATGTATTTCTTTTTATATTTGCCATGCTGAAAATCCCATCCAAATACACTTGACTCTGATTAATCTCGGCCATCTAATCCTTCCACCCCTTGAGAATCATTACTTTTTCACTTTCAAAAAAAGTTAGTTTTTAAATTATACGTAGTTAAGATAAGAGAAAAATAAACACTTCTTAAGTCTAGTTGATCAACTTTTTGAGCATCTATGTACATTTTTGCAACAAATTAAGACTGGATGGAGTGGTCGTGACTTCCCTTTTTGGTGGCCAACTCACGCGCAACACATCCAAAATTGCAAAGTATGGTGAGTTGCTCACTATTGTTTTTGGCTGACAAACTGGGCCTAATTTTTTATTTTATTTTGTGTGTGTGTGTGTGGGATATTGGGTGGGGTATATTTTTGTACATAGATATTTTAGTGAAAAGTGAGCGAAAAATGACCAAAACAGATGTATGATGAAAAGGAGTGAGGGAAAATGAGAGGAGAGAGAAACATGAGACATCGCTCTCTTTAGCCTAATGTGTCAAAGATAGAAAAAAAAGAAAAGCAATGAACCTTTAGAGCAGAGAGTGTGGGGATTTCGTTGCTCGCCGTGGGCTTACGTGGCGGTTCGCCATGCCCCGCCGCCACACCGGGGTGGTTCGCCGTCCCTCGCCGTAGAGCTGCTCGCGATGGTGACGACGAAGCATTACTCTGACAAAATGGAAGTGGTTTTCCTAAGACTATGTTTATCAACAACCTATCACAACTCAATCTTTTATTAAAATATTATTTTCTTTTCATCCATCTACACAATTAATACATACCAAAGAAATCTATATTTTTTTACCATTTATCAACAACCCAACCTAACTAATATATACAACCAATCTATTCTTTTATAAAATAATAAGTATTAAAAAGTAAAAAAAAAAAAAAAACAATAGGCATTAACACCTTGACAAGTGGCAGATTGTAAGTTGGGTTCTTAGGTTGTCATACGACCTAGATTGGTTGGAAAAATTGGATGAAATGATTAAAAAAATATCATTTTGTATGTATATTGTCTGAGTTGGGTTGGCAACCCATCTAATAAACATAGCCTAAAATTACCCGCTCAACAACCCAAGCTCCAAATCTTTAACCCAATCTTATTAACCCTTCAACTAACAACATAGCAACCAAAAACTCTTCCAAGAACACCCTGGCAAAAACCTAAAATTTTTGTTTGTTTCACTCTCATTTCACAGAAACCATCATTTATCAACTTTGAACTTAGGGGTACTTGTTTAAGCTTATTTTGGGCTTATGATTTTATCTGGTTTTCACCAAACAATAATCCTTTAAGAAATTCCCTCAATTTAAACAAAATCCCCTAATTTTATAAAAGCCCCAAATTTTATCTGGTTTTGACCAAATTGAATCTTTTGATCCGATTACTTTGTAGCCCGAGATTTACAACACTGGTAGGCTTGTTTTAAGAGGTTAATAAGCTATTGGGTATTAAAAAGAAAGGTACTTTATACATTGGGATGTATTTGTATTTTTCCTAATTATCATGTGTAGATCAGCGTGAGTTTGTGAGAGAGATAACTGCCATGGGGATATGGGATTTAGAGGGTGTTTGGGTAAGCTTAAAGTTTCAACCTTTTCAAGTTTAGTCCAAGATTATATGGATTTAAGATTGCTTGTTAGTATTTGATGATAAGTGATGATGATGTAACTACCCTCGTTGGATTTGTATGTTGTGTGTGTAAATGGGGTGCAACTTTTTGTTTTGAGAAAATGTGGTATGAATTTAGGAAATGAACTGGGTTTAGCTTGGATTGTTGAGTTATGATGTTTAACTTTTTGTTTTTGAGATTTTGAGTTTGGATGCTTTTTCTATATAGGAGTCAGTTGTTAGGATATTGATTTGACATTGCTTTTGATGTTTGTGGCTTGTTAGTATTTGACAATAAGTGAGGATGTAACGACCCTGGTTTAATAACCGTTTTGTGAGCTCAAATGAGGTGTATTTTGGTTTTTTAAAATAACTTATGAATTTAGATATTACAGCTACATATTTAAGATCTCTACGTGCGGTGTGTTTGTATAAGGAAACCTGTTTGTATGCGTTAAGTTGTTAACATCTCTCATTACTTTTATTTTAAAGACATTGCTCTGCATTATTTATTTATGGTTTACTGTTTCAAATTAGTGTTGTGATACCTGCAAATTAGTGTTAGCTACATGTTTACAGTTGATGCTGATGCTAGTGTTGTGATACCTGCAAATTCTTGATAAGGGATACAAGGGGCTAATCTTAGTCTTTTATAGCAGATACATGGTCTGAAACTAGGCTTATAAATACTAGAAAAATAAAAGTATTTTGGATCCATTGATATATTGATGTACAAATAACGTAGATCAGATACTCTAGATCCCTATGAAGGAAAAGATATTGATTTGTTGATTGTGGTATCTTGCTAGTGTATTAAGGTATTAAGGTTACAGCTGTGTTCATATTTATCATGGTATATATGTCAGTATGTCACTCTTCTTAGCTAGGAACAAAAGTGCCATTTTCTCAAAGTCATGACTAATGCTTCCCTTTCTTGATTGTGCATTAGTGCATTACATTAGTGTTTCTGTTCTTTACCTTATTTTGTAGAGGCTCGGGGTTTTTTTTGGGTTAAATATAGTGTTTTTTGTGTATAAATTATGAACATGTGTGTGGTTAAAATGATGACTTCTGCGACCTGTAATATAACTGATAAGAGCATAGATGCCCATTTGCAAAGGTACATAAGGTTTGAATGAAGTTAGGAATTTTGGATTAGTTTCTTAACAGTTAGGATGCTTGGAAGTTAGATGCCTCATTTGGGCTTTTGGAAAATATGCATTAGGTGGAACTTTTGATGGTCTTGGCTGAAACAGCTGTTGTTAGACTAACATGAATAACTGAAGTAGTGTTGTTTCTTGAAGTTACACTCTCTGCATGATGAAAAAACGCAGAAACTAGGAAATGTCAAAGTAACTGTTACTTGATCTTTCTGAAACCATAATTATTTTTGTTATGAAATGCATAACGCAAGGTTTTCTTGCTCTTTTCACTGGTGACAGCGGAGAAATACGAGCTAAAGTGAGGAAACAGATCGATAAAAAAGTTGCAGAGTGGCGAGAGGAAGGAAAAGCAGAGTTCATTCCTGGTGTTCTGTTCATAGATGAAGTGCACATGCTTGATATCGAGCGTTTATCATGCCCAAAGCGTGCCTTAGAAAACGACATGGCACCAATACTTGGTGTTGCCACCAATCGAGGAATCACAACTATTCGAGGAACAATCTACAAATCCCTCCCATGGGATTCCAATCGATTTCCTGGATCGCCTTCTCAGCATCTCCACACAACCGTACACTGAGGATGACATTCACAAGATTCTTGATATAAGGTGTCAAGAGGAAGATGTTGACATATCTGATGATGCAAAGGTTTTGTTTACAAAAATTGGGGTTGAAACCTCTCTGAGATACTACGCTAGCTCATATGCTTGAGTCTTCTGGAGTTAATGTGAACCACGTGTGATTCTAGGTAACAAATTGTTTTCGTTAGAGATGTATATGACTGAAGCACTTATGCAAGCTTTTAGGAAAGCTATTGGTGTTAGTATTAAGGAATAAACTGAGGTTATAAAAGGTGAAGCTGTTGAGATTCAGATTGGATTGCTGGAGCAGCGTCGAAAATGGGGAAGTTGACATTGAAAACAACTTAGATAGATATTGATGTTATGTATGTAGCTTGTTGCAACTGACTAGTAGCTGATAAGAGAGAAAGCTTGTATCCAATTCTGTTTTCATGTAAATTTAAATTGCAGGTATAAATTATGAAATGAATGTTCCTATTTTTCATGTTGTAAAGTTACAACTGTGTTGATTATAAATGTTCCTATTTATCATGGTATATATGACTTTTTTCGTTAACTTGGTATGACGCCTTCAACACATGTGACTTAAAATCTATAAAGCACGATGTGAGTTTTGTACAACTAATTGAAGCACAAAAAAAGAGTGTCCTAATAACTATTAGGAATGTGCAAATCACTTCCCTTTATATAAGGGTTGATTGGTGTTTAGAAAATAGCATGTAGATTTTAGAATGAGAAATAGGTGACATCATTTTTTGGTTGCCGATGAGGAACCCACGGCTTCACAAACCAATAAGGAAATGCCATTCAATTTTAGGCACAGAATTAGGCATACATTTAGGCACCCCAATCATTTCTCTTTTAGAATAAGTTACCATAATGAATATGCTAAAATGGGTTAAATTTTATTGGTTTACCAAAATGGACCTTTGAGCACCACGTCAAATATAGAGATTTGACATAAAAGTATGAAAATATTTGCTACGCCTAATTGGCTCACCCGCATACTAGTGTAACCTTTTTATTCCTCTCACTTTAAAGTGTGTAAACATACTTAAAAAGTGTGAGTACGTTACTATTTTTTATTAGTGCTAAAAACACCTTTACTTTTTTGATCCTTCATCTTATTTAAATTTACACCCGTACCCCTTCAACTTATTTAAATTTACACTCGTACCCCTTCAACTTTCATTTTAAAAACAAAAAAACTCCAATCATAAATCACATAAAAAACATTTTCACTATCTTTATTTAGAGGTGTGCTTGTTTACATCTCACCTCCTCATAACTCGCTTCGACGTGATTAGGTATTGTTGTCGTATGTTGTAATGTTCATTATCCTTTATCTTATCATGATTTTAAACTTTTAACCCTTCAACTTATATAAAATTAATAAAAGCACCCTAAATTAAATACGATCTATAATTAAAAACATCGACTATACCAATCAATTCATAGGGTATTAATCCAATAATGAATTACATTTTTTATCATTCTGATTTGTTGAGTATTAAAGTTTTTGTATAATTTTTCAAAAAGTTTTGAATTCAGTCAAAAAACTTTCTTTCCTGGTTTAAGAGTCATTATCAGTTTAACTATGTTGACAGTTAATTAACCAGGTACTTTTTACACACTCCACAAAATAATTGAAATTTGAATATTTATACATTCACAAAGATGAAAATATAATTAATTATGTTTGGATATTTATAACCTCACAAAGATGAAGGCCTTGTTTGACTAAACTTATTTAACATAAGCCGATTTGGGCTTATTTTTTATAAGCTTTGATTTTCTGGCTTATTTTAAGACTTGTTGGCTTATATAAGTTTATTATGATATGATAAGCTTATAAAAGCCGACAAGCGTCAAAATAAGTTGTAAAATTGAGGCTTATTAAAATACACCATACATACCCTTCAACCTCTTTCCTCATTATCATCACTTTCTGAAACAATTTCTAACAACCACCAGTCCACCACCACCGCCAAACAAATTAACTCAATTTAAACAAATCCCCAAATTTTATAAAAATTAAAAACCCAAATACCCTCTAATTTAACTTCAAAACTGTTTGGTAGTCAAAGTTTGAAGATATGAGAGATTTGGTAGTCAAAACGTTTGATTCAGGTAATGTGAGATACACAACAAACCACAATGACCACAATTTCTAACCTGTTTAATTTTGATATTTGTTGCATAATTTTTTAATTAATTTGTGCTTATTTGATTTGGTGAGAGAGAGATAACTGTCATGGGAATATGTGATTTAGGGGGTGTTTGGTTAAGCTTATATAAACAACTTATATAGGCTGGGCAAGCTTATGCCAAAGTGCTTATTAGTTATTTGGGAGAATAAGGGGTTTTTCGATAATGAATAAAGGCATAAGTTAATTATAAGGTTATCGTGATACATTACATCATCTTAGTATCCTTTGGGCATGATTGAAGCCAATATAATGTATGTAGCCTTGTTATCGAATCATAATTATTTAGAGAAATTTGATTTTGTGTGAGAGACAGCTGCCATGGGAATCATTGGGATTTAGGGGGTGTTTCGATGAGCTTAGTTAAAGAGCTTAATAGTTTATTGTGTTTTAATAAAGCAAAAAAGCTTATTGAATTTTTTCTTATTTTAAAGGGCTTGTGTGTTTTTGAGGAGATGATTCCATTAATTTGGGGTATTTCGAGAATGCATAAGTTTTATTTACTGTTACCTTACCTAAACGTCCCCCTAGTATATTGTGGGCATGATTGGAGGCAAGTACTGTATGTTGTTTTGCTTGTAGTGAGTTATCGGCCTTGGCGGGGAGTACTCATAGTCTTAGATAGGAATTTTTATATATAAGTTTTGAAGCTATGTGTAAGAGTATGACATGTTTATAGGACTATATAAATGTTCATGGACACTAGAAGTATATGTTTAGAAACTTTAACACACTTGTTAAAATACATCGAGCCGAGTTTTTTTACGAGTTAGCACCGAGCTGACCAACTTGTGACCAAATTGAATCCTTTGCCCGATTCGCTCAACTCATACAGTCACTGGCCTTGTAGCTAGTAATGGTTGATCACTTTGTGATCCGAGTTTTACTACTCTGTGTAGGCTTATTTTTAGAGGTTAATAAGTTATTGGGTATAAAAAAAGTTAAAAAGCTTATTGAAGGTGTTTGGGTAAAGCTTATGTCAAAGTGCGTTATACATTGGAATGTATTTCTTTTTTCCCTAATTATCATGTGTAAAGCAGCGTGCGTTTGTGCGAGGGATACCTGTTGATGAGTGTGTAAATACTCATCATTTTTAGTCAAAACTGAACTGCAAAACGTTTAAAAATGCTCAGAAATGTATCAAAAAACTGAAAATTTTCCAAAATTGCATTTTATATGTTTCAGATGCAAAATGTTCAAAATCAGATGAAAAATGAGCAAAGTTTGCATAATTGGCAGTTTCAGTCCCCCACGTTTCTAAAATTGTCAAAAATAGTCCCTGAGTCAAAATTTCAAAAGAAAAGTCACCAAAGGTCCTTTTAAAATCATAAGTTGTCAAAATTAGTCCTTTGGTGAAAAATATAAAAAGTTTGAGAAAATTACAAGTTTGGTCCTCCAACTTTGAAAATTGGCAAAATTAGTCCTTGGAAAATGGGAAATTACAAGTTTGGTCCTTACGCTATTGGAGCTTGTCACTTGTGGTCCCTTGGAATAACTTTGCAAATTGGCAGCTATGGTCCTTTGATTTTCAGAATTTGCAAATCTAGTCCTTAAAATATTAAACCCTTTAATACTTTTTTTTGGACCTTGAACCCCATGTGACCCCCTGTCAAAAAGCATTTTGAACCCCCTGGTGCTAATATCTGGTCAAATAACAGAAGTCAAACAAACACACCTTGGCGCCTATTTTTTCTTCCCTCTCCACTTGCTTCTCTGCAACTCAGGCTATCCCATACCCCCTCCTCACCTTATCCTCTTCTTGTTCCCTCCACCTCCACCTCCTTCCAAACTCATTTAATGCATCCTCACCCCTTTACTCAACCCCTCCAACTGTCAAAACCAAATTCCCGCCAAAAAACCAATCAAGGGCCAAGATGACTTTAAATCATCCAATGGACATGAAAGAAAGTGGGATTTGGTCAGAAAGTAGAGAGAAAGTGCTTGGAGCTATAGAAGAAAGGAAGAAAGAGAAGAAAAGGAGCCAAGTAGTGTAGTTTAGTTTTTAGCTTATGTCGTTTTAAGTTTTTAAGTTTTCCAGTTCAAGTTTAAGCTTTCAAAGTGTTTTGTAATCTCATCTCAGTGTATTAAGAACTAAATTTCAGTTTCAATTTCAGTTTGTGTTGATAAATTCAATTTATGCAATATTTTGTTAAAAATCTCATATAAGCTCTAAGTTAATTGTAGTGGATAAAAAGGATTTAAAAGCTCACATAAAGCTTTTATAAAGCTTCTGAAGGCTTTTAGAAACCATTAAATTCAGTTTAAAGCTAAAAACCAAAAATACAAAAAAAAATTCATATAAATTAGATGAAAATTCAAAATTCATCCAAGAAGAGAGAAAAGCTTGGAGCAGGGTTAAATTGGAATTACATTGGGAATTAGAACTCCTTGGGGAGTGTAGGTGGTTACTTACAGTCCTTGATTCCTTATTCTCAATCATATTTCATTTGTAAGCAATTTTCTATATTTTAGCATTCCACTGTAGAACTACTTATTTCTGCTTATTTCTTTGTCTTTTATATTTATTTGGTGTTATTAAGTCAAGTTATCACTAAACATAGGATGCTTATTCATTAACTTCTTCAGTCACTTAATTTTCATTTTTTTACCAATAATATGGCATAATAGTGATTAGTAGGTCTTAGTTGTTATTATCAGTGTTTATAAGCTTAAATCAGTCTTTTATATCATTTAATGTGTGTATGAATCTGTTTCTGAGTTTAAATCAGTATTAAGCTTTGATAATCTTTCAAACAGTTTCTATAAGTAGTGTTTGGCTTTGCTCTGTTAACTGTGCTAAAGGATGTTTGAGTTGTTGTTTGTATTTGCTTCATGTTACCTTAGAGTCTAATATCTCATTT
The DNA here is from genome assembly GCA_910596185.1 of Chrysanthemum makinoi. NCBI lineage: Eukaryota > Viridiplantae > Streptophyta > Magnoliopsida > Asterales > Asteraceae > Chrysanthemum > Chrysanthemum makinoi. The sequence goes on along the minus strand of OU343216.1, from coordinate 125,258,098 downwards.
CAAGCATAGAACTTAGTCCTTATTCCACAAAAAGTCAAAATTGCTTATTATCTTTCTTAATCATCTATCTGTTGAGATTTTACAAAATCAAATTCTTGTTTTGTGTTCCAAATACCTAGATTTAGCTTGCATTAGTTTCCTTTCATCATATAACATCAATCTCAGTCCATAAATTAGGATCAAAGTTCATTTTAGTCAAAGTATCAAAATCTGTCAAAAGTCAAAATTTGCATAAAATCTGTTTTGAGCCATTCTAGTAGGAATTTTCATGAGCTCATCTCTTGGCCAATTTCAGTGTAACTTGTTGTATTTAGAACTTCTACTGGTCTATTTTATGAATATCATTTTTGCCAAATTTTGTGAATTTTTCTTAAGCCTCATAATCACTGTTCAAAATGGGCATAACTGCCCTGTGCATAGACTCAGTCAACACTGAGTCTGCACAGGGGTTTTGCTAAGCTTGCACAAAGCTCATTGGAGCTTATCAGGGTCCCCTTTTTGGTTTACAAAATCTCACCCAGGTCTTGTTCAAATTCCAGTTGTTAGTTTGTAGTTTCAGCTTATTGGTTTGCTTATTTTCTTGTTCAAAGTAGACACCCTCAAACTGTTTTTAGCTTATTTACTCAAACATCAAATCTGTGCAATCTGCCAATCCAGAGGGTATAGCTTGTTGTTTCTTGTTGCATTTTAGCTCTTTTAGCTTTTAGTAGCTTGTGTATCAGTTGGGTGCTTGTTTTGTCCCTTTTGCTTATCAAAGTGCTTATTTCATAAGCACATTCCACATCAGTTCTATTTTCCTCCACATAGCACCCTGTTTTTCTATTTTTCCTAGCTTCCTAATTTTATTTTAGAGTTTTCCTGAAATTTTCATATTTTTCCAAGTTGATTTGCTATTTTTCTTAATTTAAATTAGTTTTTAAGTATTTTTAATTAGCTTTAAATACAAAAAATTAAGAAAAGTTTCAAAAAAATAATTTTTCATTTTTCTTAAGTTTAGATAAATATAAAAAGCCAAAAAAATATTTTTCCATAATTTTCTTAGCTTAAATAGTATTTTCTAGCATTTTAATTAGTTTTAAATAGTTTTAAATTAATAATAAATACATAAAAAGTCTAAAAAATATATTTTTAGTTTTAAAATTAGTTTTATGATATTTTAGATTTTTCTAAGTCTTAATTTTATTTTTCTAGCTTTATTTCATATTTTCTTGTATTATAAGCTATTATTTATTAGTTAAAAATAGTTTTTAATTAATAATAATTAAATAAATAGTTTTAAAAATAATTTTATTTTTCTAATAATTTTCTTTTATCATTAGGATTGTAAAAATGTATTTTTCATATCCGTAGGTATTTTCCTTCTTTATTTTCACGTTTTATTTTGTACGTTTACGTAATTTTATTTAAACGTACGTTTTAGGTTTTAAACGTTCATCATTTTAAAAATAGTGATAGCGTTTATTTAATATATTTTAACTTTTTAATCTCTTTTAATTTGCATTTAAGTCGCTGTAATTTGTAGATCTTTTCTTTAGATATAATTTTCCATCCAAATCCTTTCCGATCACTATCCTTAGTGATTATTCTATCGTCTGATCAAGTGTTTGCACACCATTGAGTCTCCGTGGGACTTAACGACCCGGGAATTCATTGTATTCTCTGATCTTCATTTGCATTTGTGTCTGAGCAGTTTTAAGCTTGTTACGGTCGGCCATTCACAAGTGGCAGGCTTGAGTGATTAGACTTGACGGTTCGGACCAGATCACCTGTCATGAGAATATGGGATTTAGGGGGTGTTTGGGTAAGCTTGTATAAAGAACTTACAAGCTTATGCCAAAGTGCTTATTAGTTATTTGGGGGAATAAGGGGTTTTTCAATAATGAATAACTAGATAAGTTAAGCATATGGTTATCCATATACTGACGCGTCTTAGTATCGTTTAGGAAGGATTGAAGCTAATATAATGTACGTTGCCTTGTTCTGCATCAAGATAAGAACCATATCTAAAGACTTTATCTTTTGAAGTTTGGTTATAAAAGTTGCAAGGTTCATTAGTTTTTCTGGTGTGCACTCTACTTATATCCTATCTTAAGTTTGATCTAATTGTGAGATGTTTTTAATGTTGCAGAAAGTATCACTGAAGAAGAACGATCTGCTGGATATGCTTCTATCTCACATTCAGAGGTAACTTGGATGTTTGAGATAATGTTTTTAATCTTGTTAACATGTTGAAATTTTTGTATCTGCAACTGGTAATCAAAGTTGTATTTTGCGTATGAATGTTATATCACGTTTGCGTCCATACCTATTACTGAGTTTGTATTCAGATGTTGCAGCATATGAGCCTCAAGTCTCAGACGCTACCTTTCCAACTCTGTCAGTTATTCTGAATGGACCAATGTAACGTGGTCCTAGCTTTCCACGCTTTCTGAAGCGGATAACGCCCTTCCATGGAGAAACTTTCAGCATAACACGATCACCAACCTGAAATTCTATTGGTCGTCTCCTCTTGTCCGCATAGGACTTCGTCGATCTGGGCCATCTTAAGCCTTTCTTTGATCTGATCAATCTTTTCATTCGTCTGTTGGACAACATCAGAACTGGCTAACTCTCTTTGCCCAATCTCACCCCAACATATAGGAGTTCGACATTTCCTTCCATACAACATCCATAATACTTTCCACGTGTCTCAGCTACGAAAATGTCTGGCAGATGAGGCAGAGTATGTCCCTCTAGCGGACATAGTAGTTGATAAGAAACTTGGCTACGTTGAAGAGCCGGTAGAGATTGTTGACACCATGGTCAAGAAACTCAAAAAAAGAGAGGTACTCCTACTTAAAGTCAGATGGAAGCACAAAAAGGGGTTAGAGTATACATGGGAACCCGAAGAGGAACTCATTAAATACTACCCCGCTTTTTATCAGGAATGGTTTGTGAGGACACAAACCGAATAAGTGGGGGAGAGTTGTAACACCCCGATTTCCAGGGGACTAAAAGTGCCAAAGATTGAAACTTACATAAATTATAAGATATCATTTAGATATCTCTGGAACTCAGTGTTCTTCTTTTCCTTTCCACCTTCACGACACACATAAACACATCAATTCTAGGGTTTGATCAACAACTCGATTTCTTACAAGATCGAGCTTGGAAATTGTCATATTAAGGCTTGGAGCTACGAAATATATCTTTTCTACAATCTAATTCGAGGTAAAAATCACACCCATGTTATAGAATTCGTGTATTATGATTAACCATTAGCGGGTAATGTTTAAAGATCGTATCTTGAAGCCATATATGGGGTTTTGTCGAATTTTAGATGATTATGTGAAGTTCGGTTTTGAGAAATCACTAAGAATACTTGTAATCATGTATATGAGTTTAGTTATCTGATGGGTACCTTATTAGAGTACCATAACACCATTTAATGGTGTTAATTTTAAGAAATCATGTTCGTGTGGTTATATAAGCCACAAACCAAACACCCCTTATGGCTTATTTACCTTTTAGTGCTTATTATGATAAGCTAAAGATATATTCTTAGTAAGCTCCGTGTTAATTATATGCTCCTAGGTTACAAGGTTAGCAAGGGGCCTTTACGGGAGCTCGCGGTAGACTACAAGCTATATTGAGGTGAGTAACATATTTAAGTGTAGAAACGGGTCCTTAATAACTCGTTAATGTGCCACTCTAATTGTGGTGATCCCATTCATGTTCATGTTATATACAAGTGTTACGGGTATATAGTGTTGTAATTATATATTATGTGCCTAAATACCTTACATATGGAAGGTTTATATGTGATATATGTTAGACGGGTCAAAACAGCCCTAAATGACCCGTTTAGATTTAGTTAAGTATTTTCAGCCTAAATATTATAATATTATTTGTGTAGCGTCCTAAGTGGACGACATGTGTTATTATGTCATTACATGCTCCGAAAGGGAGCCTAGACGTCCTAAGTGGACGACCGAGCCTTATTAGCATCTCATTTTGTAAAATGAGACTTAGACATCCTAAGTGGATGACCAGTGTTTATAGCGGCTCAAAGTCATGGAATATATGACTTAGACGTCCTAAGTGGACGACTAGAATATTTTCAGTTATATTGAACCAATATGGGTTCACGTCCTTAGCGGGCGACTATATAATAATAAACAAGTACTCATTGTCTACGAAGCAACCATAATATCATGCCATGTTATGATTAGTATCTTTTATATGTTATCTCACTAAGCGTTGTGCTTACGTTGCTTTGTTGTACTTGTTATAGGTGAAGCTAGTGGTAGTGCTACGAGAAGATGCGAAGACCGAGAACTAAACCTCGGTGGGATACTTGGGTAATGAGCCTTTTCCCTTCACGCTCTCTTACCAAGAAACGCCCTAGGTTGCATGCTTTTGTGTATGAACATATAAACTCATGGTTATGTGATAATCAAGTAGATAAGTAGTTTCTTTTATAGTTTAAAGGGTGTTTGGCATAGTGCCATTCTTACCCATATTGACCCATTTTGATCATGTACGGGTCAAGGCGAATGATATATGTTATGTATAGTTTTAATGTGTTAATATAAGTGTTGGTGTAAATATTTATATGTCCCAAAAAAAAAAAAAATTTAGCCTGGGCGTTTCAAGTTGGTATTAAAGATAGTATCTTGAAGCCATATATGGGGTTTTGTCGAATTTTAGATGATTATATGAAGTTCTGGTTTTTGAGAAATCACTAAGAATACTTGTAATCATGTATATGAGTTTAGTTATCTGATGGGTACCTTATTAGAGTACCATAACACCATTTAATGGTGTTAATTTTAAGAAATCATGTTCGTGTGGTTATATAAGCCACAAACCAAACACCCCTTATGGCTTATTTACCTTTTAGTGCTTATTATGATAAGCTAAAGATATATTCTTAGTAAGCTCCGTGTTAATTATATGCTCCTAGGTTACAAGGTTAGCAAGGGGCCTTTACGGAGCTGTGATGATAGACTACAAGCTATATTGAGGTGAGTAACATATTTAAGTGTAGAAAGCGGGTCCTTAATAACTTCGTTAATGTGCCACTCTAATTGTGGTGATCCCATTCATGTTCATGTTATATACAAGTGTTACGGGTATATAGTGTTGTAATTATATATTATGTGCCTAAATACCTTACATATGGAAGGTTTATATGTGATATATGTTAGGCGGTCAAAACAGACCCTAAATGACCCGTTTAGATTTAGTTAAGTATTTTCAGCCTAAATATTATAATATTATTTGTGTAGCGTCCTAAGTGGACGACATGTGTTATTATGTCATTACATGCTCGAAGGGAGCCTAGGCGTCCTAAGTGGGCGACCGAGCCTTATTAGCATCTCATTTTGTAAAATGAGACTTAGACATCCTAAGTGGATGACCGGTGTTTATAGCGGCTCAAAGTCATGGAGTATATGACTTAGACGTCCTAAGTGGACGACTAGAATATTTTCAGTTATATTGAACCAATATGGGTTCCGTCCTTAAGGCGACTATATAATAATAAACAAGTACTCATTGTCTATGAAGCAACCATAATATCATGCCATGTTATGATTAGTATCTTTTATATGTTATCTCACTAAGCGTTGTGCTTACGTTGCTTTGTTGTACTTGTTATAGATGAAGCTAGTGGTAGTCGTCTTGAAGAATGCGAAGACCGAACTAAACCTCGGTGGGATACTTGGGTAATGAGCCTTTTCCCTTCACGCTCTCTTACCAAGAAACGCCCTAGGTTGCATGCTTTTGTGTATGAACATATAAACTCATGGTTATGTGATAATCAAGTAGATAAGTAGTTTCTTTTATAGTTTAAAGGGTGTTTGGCATAGTGCCATTCTTACCCATATTGACCCATTTTGATCATATAGGGTCAAGAATGATATATGTTATGTATAGTTTTAATGTGTTAATATAAGTGTTGGTGTAAATATTTATATGTCCCAAAAAAAAAAAAAAAAAAAAAAATTTAGCCTGGGCGTTTCAAGTTGGTATCACCAACTTGAAACGCGTAAATTTTTTTTACACATATAAATATTTACACCAACATATATTAACACATTAAAACTATACATAACATATATCGCTGACCGTCGCCATGATCAAAATGGGTCATGGGTGAAGAATGGCACTATGCCAACTATAAAGAAACTACTTATCTACGATTATCACATAACTGGCATGAGTTTATGTTCATACACAAAAGCATGCAAGCGTTTCTTAAAGAGCTGAAGGGAAAACTCATTACCAGTATCCCACCGAGGAGTTTAGCGTACTACCACTAGCTTCACCTATAAGCGCAACAAAGCAACGTAAGCACAACGAGTGAATGGCATATAAAAGATACTAATCATAACATGGCATGATATTATGGTTGTCGTGAACAATGAGTACTTGTTTATTATTATAGCCGTGGAACCCATAGTATATTAGTCGTGAAATATCTCAAGTCATATATTCACATGACTTGAGCGTCTGGTCATCCACTTAAGTGTCTAAGTCTCATTTTACAAAATGAGATTCGGTCAGGACGGGATGTAATGACATAATAATGTCACTTAGGACGCTACACATAATACCCTATAATATTTACAAAATACTTAACTAAATCTAAACGTCATTAGGTGTTTTGGTCAACATATATCACATAAACACCATATGTAGGTATTTAGGCACATATATAATTACAACACTATATACCAGTTTTACAACGTAAACATGAATGGGATCACCACAATAGAGGATTAACTTTGGTGTTAACCCGTTCTACTTAAATATGTTACTCACCTCAATAACTTGTACTACCTTAAACCCTGGAAATCGGGGTGTTACAACTCTCCCCCACTTATTCGGTTTGTGTCCTCACAAACCATTCCTGATAAAAAGCGGGGTAGTATTTAATGAGTTCCTCTTCGGGTTCCCATGTATACTCTAACCCCTTTTTGTGCTTCCATCTGACTTTAAGTAGGAGTACCTCTCTTTTTTTGAGTTTCTTGACCATGGTGTCAACAATCTCTACCGGCTCTTCAACGTAGCCAAGTTTCTTATCAACTACTATGTCCGCTAGAGGGACATACTCTGCCTCATCATTTTTAGCAGAGACACGTGGAAAGTATTATGGATGTTGTTTAACTCCTCTGGTAATTCAAGTCATGCGCTACCTTTCCAACTCGTCAGTTATTCGAATGGACCAATGTAACGTGGTCCTAGCTTTCCACGCTTTAAAGCGGATAAGCCCTTCCATGGAGAAACTTTCAAAGCATAACACGATCACCAACCGAAATTCTATTGGTGCGTCTCCTCTTGTCCGCATAGGACTTACATCGATCTGGGCCATCTTAAGCCTTTCTTTGATCGATCAATCTTTTCATTCGTCTGTTGGACAACATCGAATCGGCTAACTCTCTTTGCCCAATCTCACCCCAACATATAGGAGTTCGACATTTCCTTCCATACAACATCTCGTATGGAGGCATCTTAATACTTGGAGTGATAAGCTGTTATTGTACGAATTCGCTAGCGCTAAGTACTTATCCCAACTACCACCTAAGTCAATAGCACAGGCTCGAAGCATATCTTCTAGTGTCTGAATGGTCCTTTCACTCGACCATCTGCGTGGATGATAAGTCGTGCTAAAATGGACCAGTACCTAGATTCTCTTGAAATTTCGCGGAATCTAGAAGTAAATCGATATCTCTATCGATACTATAGAGACGGTACTCCATGTCGGGCCACTACTTCGCGAAGATACAACTCCGCGAGACGAGGACATCGATTCCTTAATAGGAAGGAAAATCGCACTCTTTGTTAAACGATCTACAATCACCCATATAGCATCATCTTGACGCGGTGTCTTGGGTAATTTCGTGATAAGATCCATAGTAATCCTTTCCCATTTTGACACAGGAATCTCAAGAGGTTGTAGCTTACCATAAGGCTTGTTGATGTTCGCCTTAACTTGGAGACAAGTAAGACACTGCTCGACATATTTTACAATGTCTCTTTTCATACCTGGCCACCAATAATCTGGTTTAACCATACCTCCCTTGTTGATCACAAAAGTTGTTATATGCCTAGCTGGTTTTTCGAATAAAGGTTTAAACAGATGGCTATGTATCTTGGTTTTGAAAACCTTTGCTTCACAAGATTTTCTGTCTGCTGATATATTGTGTTTGGGATTGGCAACGGTATTGTCTTCTAATGTCTTTGGCTAGTAAAAATCATATGTATAGTTTCCTGTTTGGTAGTAAATTAAATGATCATTAATTTGGATGGTTATGGATAAAAGGCTTGCGGTGGAAAATGTCATGAAATTGCCTGCAAGAATAATCTGGCTTGATCGATTAACTGGTTAGATTTGGAAATATCTGGTTATTGAATAGCAGTTATCTTTAAAGGAGTGTTTGGGTTTGAAGATTGGTCAGATGGCTATGTACCTTGATACTGAAATTCTTTGACTCATAAACTCTCTTTTCTCACGCTACTACAAAATATGAAATAAAGCCCGCCCTAATAGAGCCCTGTTAATAGGAAAAGAGGGCTCTATAAAGATTTCCGTCAAAAACAAAGGCACAAAGCCCGGTTATGAAATGAAAAAATGGGGGTCTAACCCAGCTTATTTGTTTTAACTATTCCCATTTTGAGCAGGATTTCTCCCCCTTCTTTTTTTTTTCACTTTACTTTCTTATTTCTTTTCACCTAGACCACATAAACATAAACCCTTAAATCACTTTTTACATATTTCCAATTGACGGCTTGGGTTTGAAAATCTTCAACAACCTGGTATGGAATGTTTCTCTGACATCCATTTAATCATAAAATTCCAACTGTTGATATTCAATTACGGGTTATTGGTCCTTTTTGTTAACAGATCTAACGCCGCCGTTAGTGTTGGTTTAAAGCTCGATTCCACATAGAATCCTTGCCAGCCTTGTTCATATGACCTCAAACTAGCAGTTTATTTGTAAAGCTTTTGTATTTGGGTTCATGTTTGCATTTCTTTTATGATTAGATTTGTTAGCTGTATGAAATAAATGTTTAAGTTCAAATTATGTTGTATATGTGCATTTCTTTTATGATTAGACTATAGTAGAAGATCTACTAGGCATTTCATCTTTGAACACTTGCTTGCCATTTTCATTGATATCACTGTGAGACGTTTCTTATAAATAAAGACATGGATATAGAAACTTGTTATTTTTCATTTGGACATGAGACTTAGATGAAATGTATTGGTGGAATTACAGATTCGTAGAAGAATGGCTGCACATAAGCTAAAATACCGTGATGAACAAATGATAAGCCTTGGCATTGGTGATATAACTGAGCCCATTCCATAAGTTATTACTTGAGGTCCACAAGAAAATTATATGTTTAAAACATTATTGATATCTTTGACTTTTGTTGCAAGATCCCCAATTTTGCTACTGTAAATGGTTGTTTTTGTCAACCATATATATATGACACTTCAGTCCTAACCCGTTGGTATTCCCATTTCTTTGTATTGCAGAAAAGCATTGGCTAATGCTTTATCAGTCACACCGTAGATGTGTGGACCCTTGGAAATGCAGGCTTGGGAGCCTTACAGGTAATACATGATCTAAACTGGTAAATTTCAGTCTGGACTGGATCAGGTTGACCTGCAAACGTGGTCTGTCCTTTTCTTAAAATTGTTTAAAAATAATGATTAATGAATGTTTTCAGCCCGTTGAACCCGTTAAATATAACATAACGTAAATTGATCCATTTATAAGTAAAATGCTTGAAATTGCGACCTCTGTATTCGACAGTTAGTTTCTTACCAACATAAATATTTTCTTCCCTTTGAAAGAGCAACAAATTACTGGAATGGGCTCCGTGATATCACCATTGCCAAGGCTTAACATTTACTGCCATCCATATGTTTGAAGCTGGACAGAATGATAAAGTGTGTTTGTTTTAGTTTGTGCAGGTGATCAATGTGGTGTATTGCTAGTTATTAGTGTTATTTGGAGCTTGTACTTGGATGGGTAAAGTCAACATTTATTATGTATTCGTCATATGGCCTGATTCTCAATTCTAAAGGCAGATTGGAGACGACATTAACTTCATCAAACCCCATCCGTTTTTCTCGAGTTATTCAAAGGCAGTGATGAAAACGATACTTAGAGTGACGTCTATGGTGTGTGTTTTATTTTCATTTCTGCTGAAGTAGTTAATAAGGTTGGCTTGTGTCTTTTAGATGTGTTGTTTGCAAGAGTAGTCATACAGTAGGCAAGCTCAATGTATCAAACTATCAACTCATTTGTAATGTCAATGGATCTTCCTTATTTGAATCGATACAATGTTCATTTGTATCAATACACTTGTACCCCTACACTATATTCAGTTTCCAGAATAACCCCTTAAGCTCGCCTATTGTCAATCAATCCATACACAATAACGCCTACTCTTTCAAAACTACTAATAAACTCAAGTCTATTGTTTGCAAAACTAGGGTAGTTGAAGTACCAATTATCAACAGTTATTAGCAGTGGTTGTTTGTTTTTTCAAAGAGTTTGGTAACATAATAGCTATTGTAAGTACGTATACAGCGTAAAGTGATGTAAAAGCAAGTCTCCGTTTATTATCGTTTCAAATGGGAGAGACAACATCTAAAAGCTAAACGCTTGTATTTCTAGAAATATGGTTAAAACAACAATGATGACCGTAAAGCTGCACATTAACTGCTAAAGGGCTGTTCGGGATTGCTTAGACTAAACGCAGTTTTGAGTTTGGGATTGCTTATCCAAACGCTTATTAAATGAAAATAGAGTTGTACTAACTGTATAAGGGATACGAAAAGTATCAAAATATTCGAGCTGATTTATGTACCAGAAATACACTTTGGTCATTATTGACCCATTTTTAATACTGTATAGTTGCAGTAATAATAATGATTTTGTACTAGCCAAATGCATGGTACAAGTGTATAACCAAAACTGAGGTTAACTTTCTATAAAATTGAACCATACACTGCTCGAAACCAGAAGAGGGGGAAGCCTCGAGCTTTCTCATTCAGATATTCAAGAAAAAGTCAAATTTATGAAATTGAAAGTCAGAGAACAAGAATAACATTAGGCTGTTCATTAAGGAATCGAACACCAAGTAGAACTTAAGTAGAATTCAATACCACAAATTGGATTCATGGAAATTGAACCACACTTACAAACATGCTTGATAATGTTGGAAAAGAAAGATTGACGGGATCAGGTCAACATCATTTCCTGTTTTAGCAGATACCGAAACATAAAGAGATGAGCCAATCAAGGAGCAATCAAAGGAATTCCAGCCATTCCAGCCAATCCCTTTATTAGCTTCTATATTTAACTCATTGTAATTCATATATAAATAGGGCCATTGTTCCTGCATTCAAAAGCAATTCAGTATACTCTTTCACAAATCAATATTCTGTTCTATTAACCAACATGGTTTCAGAGCTTATGGTTCTGGTCTCATCATCTACCCACTAAAACAAAAAACTATTGTCGAATCCCAAGCCACCATGGCAGATGATACCGACGGCGCTGGACTAGCAACCAAAAGCTTCCGCAAGTTCGATGGTAAAAAGAAAACAACCAGAGAAGATAAATCCCACCTCAAAACCGGCCCAAGCCCAAAGTTTCCAAGCCCACTTCCAAACACTCAAAAGCCCAATGCAATAGCTAATATGGCTCAAACCAATCTGAAAAAATCCCATGGTCCATGGATTTTTGACTGTGGGGCCACCGATACAATGTCATATGATTTTTCTGATTTTTCCGAAACAACCAAACCCACAAAAACTCACATCCAAGTTGCAAATCGGGAAAAATTAGATGTCAAAACCGGAGGGACAATTAAAATTTCTCCAAATATAAAACTCCCTAATTGCCTCTATGTTCCATCTCTGTCACACAAACTTTTGTCAGTTAGCCATGTGACAAAAGAACTTAATTGTTCGGTTCTAATGCACCCAACCTTTTGTCTCTTACAGGATATCAGGACGGGACGAATTATTGGGCGTGGCGAGGGAAAATGGATTATACTACGTTGATGAGGTGGTTCAAGATGGTACTGTGATCTTGGCTCATGGAACTACTGAAGAGAAGCATGGTTGTGGCATCGAAGACTGGGACATCCCTCAGTTAGTTATTTACATACTTTATTTCCGAAGTTGTTTCCTTTGAATAAACCAAGTACTTGTGAAACATGCATTTTAGCAAAAAGCCATAGACAACAATTTAAACCCAGTAATACTAGGGTCGAAACCCCGTTTTCTTTGGTTCACTTCGATGTGTGGGGCCCACCTTGTGATCGGAGGACAAAACCTCCGATACTATGTAATCTTTGTTGATGACTGTACTCGCATGACTTGGATCTATTTTCTGAAAAGTAAAGATGAAGTATGCGATAAATTCACCAGTTTTTATGCCATGATTCAAAACCAGTTCAAAACCTCCATCCAAATTTTCGATCGATAATGGTGGAGAGTTCGTGAACTCACAAATGAAACTATTTTTTCAATCCAAAGGAATAGTCCATCAAACCTCGTGTCCCTATACCCCGAACAAAGCGGTGTTGCGAACGTAAAAACAGACTCCTTTTAGAAATGACGAGAGCACTCATAATTGAGTCGCATGTTCCTAAATATTTTTGGCCTGAAGCTCTTGCCACTTCTACCTATTTGATCAATCGCCTTCCAACCAAAATTCTGAAAATGAAAACCCCATTAGAAACCCTCTCTGAACATACCACAATCCCTCAACCTCTCACACTCCAACCAAAAGTCTTTGGGTGCCTTTGTTTATGTCCACGTTCCAAAAACCCACAGAGACAAACTTGATCCGTGTGCTGAAAAATGTGTCTTTATGGGGTATGGGGTAAATCAAAAAGGATACAGGTGCTATGACCCACAGACACGTCGCATGTTCACCTCCATGAACTGTGATTTTCTTGAAACAAAGTACTACTACCCAACCCAACACATGGGTCAGGGGGAGGAACAAAGAGACACCCTGAGTTGGTTGAATCATTTGAATCATTCTGCTCCTATTGAAGATGATGTCCAAATCCAAAATCACAGTACCACATCAGCTGAAGTTCCAACAGCAGCTGAAGTTCCAACAGCAGAGGATACCAGTGCCACTCCGAAAATCCTCTTCTGAAATGATATCCGAGGTAAGTAATTCTCAACCAAACAATTCAAATGAAAACCCTCAATCATCAGAAAACTTGGATAGAAATGATGCAGATGATACCCAAGATCCTACTTCCAAAGTGTGCGGGAACATGAAGAGGATACAACACAAGGATTACGAGTCCTTCCAAAGATCAACCAGGAATTCCAGCGAATAGCGATACTCTCCAGAAAAGATCACTAAAGGAGTCAAGTACCGATGGCTAGCATAGCAGAGGAAACCTGTCGAGAAAATGCAAAGGCTTTCACTGCGAGCCTGTATTCAGAAGAAATTCCTTCAAGCATGGAACAAGCCTTAAACTCTGTAAAATGGAAGAAAGCTATGGATGATGAGATGGAAGCACTAAAGAAGAGTGAAACATGGGACAAATGTAATATGCCCCAAGGAAAAAAGGCAGTAGGATGTCGGTGGGTCTTCACGGTTAAATACAAACCAGATGGGACAGTTGAAAGATATAAAGCACGCTTAGTCGCGAAGGGATACACTCAGACCTACGGGATTGATTACTCAGAAACTTTTTCTCCAGTAGCAAAAATGGACACAGTACGAGTTCTTCTGTCCGTAGCATCTAACCAAGGTTGGCCACTTCACCAATTTGATGTAAAAAATGCATTCCTACACGGAGAATTAAAAGAAGAAGTGTACATGGAAGCTCCTCGGTTTTCGGAAACAGTTCAAACACGGAGAGGTGTGTCGATTGAAGAAATCTTTGTATGGGCTGAAACAGTCTCCAAGAGCCTGGTTTGGCAGATTCACAATGGCGATGAAGAAGTATGGTTTCAAACAAAGCAACTCAGATCATACTCTGTTCCTCAAAAGGAGAAAAGATCTTGTAACCTGTTTAATCATTTATGTTGACGATATGGTGATAACTGGGAATGATAAAGAAGAAATTAAAAGACTAAGAGACGGGTTGTTTAAAGAATTTGAGATGAAAGATCTGGGGAACCTGAAATATTTTCTTGGAATTGAAGTCTTAAGATCACCAAAAGGAATATTCATTTGTCAGAAAAAATACATACTAGATCTCCTAGCAGAAGTAGGAATGGTCAACTGCAAACCAGATGACATGCCGACGATGGAAAACCAAAAGCTGTTTATGGAAGAAAACGCTGAACTAGTCAATAAAACCAGGTATCAACGATTAGTGGGAAAACTGATATATTTGTCACACACTCGTCGGACATTGCATATCTGTTGGGGTTGTAAGTCGGTTCATGCACCAACCCCAGCGCCCACATGGATGCATTATAAGAATTATCAGTTATCTCAAAGGCACCGCAGGTCATGGAATACTGTTAGGATCAAACGGACATTTGGACATTCAGATTTACACAGATGCCGACTGGGCTGGAGACAAAGATAAAAGAAGATCGACTTCAGGATACTTCTCTCTCGTAGGAGGAAACCTGGTTACATGGAGAAGTAAGAAACAAAAGGTGGTTGCACTATCAAGGCTGGCGAGTTGAGAGGTATAGCCAATGGAGTAGCGAAGCATTGTGGATAAGGAAGCTTGTTTCGAAATGGTTTTCCCCACACAAAAGCACTCAGTTATGTGTGACAACAAAGCTGCAATCCGGATCTCTGAAAATCCCATTACAACATGACAGAACAAAACATGTGGAAGTTAATCGACACTTCATAAAAGAGAAATTAGAAGCCGGAATCATCGAACTACCGTTTGTGAGATCCACAGCAGACCAGTTTGGTGATATCTTGGCGGTAGGAACGGAGATGTTTTTCAAGTGCCTTGGCAAGTTGAATTTCGGAAATCCCACAACTCAACTTGAGGGGGAGTGTTGGAAAAGAAAGATTGACGGGATCAGGTCAACATCATTTCTGTTTTAGAGATACGAAACATAAAGAGATGAGCCAATCAAGGAGCAATCAAAGGAATTCCAGCCATTCCAGCCAATCCCTTTATTAGCTTCTATATTTAACTCATTGTAATTCATATATAAATAGGGCCATTGTTCCTGCATTCAAAAGCAATTCAGTATACTCTTTCACAAATCAATATTCTGTTCTATTAACCAACAGATACATATGATACGTCACCACGAAAGTAAACGTACTCTTATATCTCGTACACTTATGCAACAAGAAAATTAAACCACAATTACGAACATCTTTAACAACTTAACATTTATTTAACTATGACATGCGCCGCTCCTTGTTGCAGTTTCCTACAACTTCACCATAAAAGCTTGATGATAGACCTGAAAGAGTTGAAAAATAAAACCATTTTAGTGATGATTTTTAGCAAACTCATGTAAAATCAGATTTTACAAAATGGGAGAAGAGAGTACCTTATATATTTTGAAGCACATCGAGAATACGCTGCAACTCATTGACAACAATTTCTATTTTCATCCGTTGTGGTGGTGAATCCTCAGAGCATGATATTCCAATCTTGATAGTTGTAACAAAACATTCTTCCACTTTCTTTGCATTCGCTTCCGTACTTTGCAACACAATTGCATCATTATCAAAACATCGATTACATGCTCTGGTAATGACATGTAAGCAAATTTATGAAGGCTAAGACCATCATTAAACATGTAAACGTCGGCTTTTTCCCAGTCATCACCTCTAGTAATAATATTCGAAAACTGTAGACATCCCCACTACTTGTCATCTCACTCCCGATACCATACTCTGGAAAATAAAATGACCAGTTAGTTTACAAAACCTTGCAAGTAAAAAAATAATCTTCATGGAATAAAAGTAGAATTACCTGGAGGTGCATAACCAATTGTTCCTTTAACCCCGGTTGAGCTGTTTTGGTTTAAGTCTGTTCCAAGTAGTCATTCATATTAACTCCATTTTGAGACACGATATCTCATTCATATTAACTCCATTTTGGACATACTTTAGCTCGTTGCGAAGCTCTCGTCGAGGAGAACGCAAAGCTACCAAGAAATATAAATATATATAACATATACATATATTAAATAGTGTCCAAAATTTGCAAAAACTCATTTTGCAAAACTATTTTTTCCAACACATTCGAAACTAATTATACAAAAAGAAAACTGAAATGTGCAACTTATTGACTTTTGGACTAAAAATGCAAATGTTACGAAACATGGGTGAAAAATGTAACATTCGGCAAACATAAGGGTATAAGTGAAAACAGTGACTTTTGGACTTGAAAATGTTATGAATCTGGGTAGAAGCTGTCAATGTTCGGAAAAGTAAGGGTAAAAAGTGTCAATTTGTAATTTTGGACTAAAAAGGTAAAGTTTTTAGATTTTGGGTAAAAAGTGTAACTTTTGAATAAGTGGAGGCTAATTTTGTAACTTTGATGTAATATTTGAAAACTTATAATCACAAAGGGGTTATGCCCGGTTTTATAAAACTTATAATTACGAAGATTTCGAAACATAAATAACAATGTTATTTTCAAATAATTAATATAATTTATCTTCGACTAACTTAAAAATAAATAACACAAATATTTTATATAACTTATCATCTATTAACTTAAAATATTTAAAACAAATATTTTAACTTAACATAACTTATCATCCACTAACTTTTGGTTAAACTTTATATGATTGTATCATATACCAATTAACATCGAGAACATATGTACATTATACTTAATACAATACATATAAATTTAGGGGAAATCATGCCTAAATTAAATAATGTTTAGAAACCTTGTTTTTGAACTTTTTGCATTTCACCACAAATAAAAATTCACCACACAAGTGACGAAGATACAAATATTTTTACAAACGTCACAAACCTTTAAACCTATTGGTTGAGGTCCTAAACATAAACCAACGAATCTAAGACTTGACATATTAATCTAGGTCGCGTTTTGGAGCCGTTTCCCTCACACATTTGATAATACTTCATCTTGACTGCTATACCACTGAGGTGAGTTCATAGCCCCACTTTTACTTGTTTTACAAATTCCCGTGAGAGAGATACATGCTATAAATTTGAACACAAGTCATTTTGCAAATGTATGCTATGCATGTTATTATTATTGCTTAAGTATCGCTAATGCCAAAAGATCCACACTATCATGAACCATTAATCACTGCAAGTGAACGAGAATATTGTGGAAGATCTATTGGGATTGACGAATCTCGTCTATGTTATTCAGATAGAATAACAAGGCACACTATATTTGAATTACTTTAGGTAACTAACAAGTGCCTACTTGGGGGCTTGTTACTACTATCATTTCTATGATACAACATTTTATGTTTTGTGAGTCATGAGCTTAGTGCCATAATAACCGTTTTCCCTTATATTTGTACGTTGAAGCAATTATCACCTACATCTTGTGTTCAACTGTCTAATTATAAACCTATGGATTTCACTCAACAATTTTGTTGATTTTTAGCATGTTTAACTCATGTAACTAAAAAGAAGCATAACTTGTCACGGAGTTGGTACAAGACCCTTTTGATTGGCGTCAAATAAACTTATCATTCTTTACAAACTTGAACTATATCTTTTGTGTAACTTAAACAATGTGGAATCTCTTTTGTAACCGCAAACACTAAGTTCTCATGGAATGATAATAACTTTTCCAAAATGTCTCTTTTAGAGTCGTTTTGTATGATTATGACTCTAA
Organism: Chrysanthemum makinoi; assembly: GCA_910596185.1. Taxonomy (NCBI): domain Eukaryota; kingdom Viridiplantae; phylum Streptophyta; class Magnoliopsida; order Asterales; family Asteraceae; genus Chrysanthemum; species Chrysanthemum makinoi. The sequence continues at coordinate 125,240,284 of OU343216.1, read as the reverse complement.
TCTATGAAGTGATACCCCCGTTTAGCCTTCCATTGCTACGTTAAAATTTCGGGGTGTTACACCATGTGATCAAAGTTTAGACGCCAAAAAAATAACAATGGCGAATAGATTAACTGGAGAAAAAACATGATCCCAATCCGACCCAATTCATACATTTTTACTGATTTCGACTGGCCATCTCCGTTTCATTTTTGAACGGCTTTTATTGGCTAGCCGGACCAACGGCGACTTCATATTCCGGTTGAACCCGTTGGTCCGGTCCGGTTTTCAAAATCATATTGTTCTATCAACTTAGTAGCATGTAAATTGTATAAAGCTTTGTGTGTTTTATTTGTTTATACAATACAATGTGTATTATTATTATAGGGGTGGTTTAATAATAATATTATTTAGTGTTTAATGTTCAAAAATAATATTAATTAGGCTTAAATGTATTAAATGTGATAAATGTGTTGTAATTCTATAAATAGTATGTTGAATTTTTATATAATACCAAGGTTGTAAAAATCGTTAGGCGCTAGTAAGGCGGTTGGGTAAGGCCTAGCGATTAATCAGTTAGGCGGGGATTAATCGAGAATTAATCGGATTAGAGTTTTTATGCACAAAATCATAATTTTAGATATTGTATTATATTATATGTGATAAGCATAGTGCGTCAAAGTTCAAATATTTCAAGTGTTCAAATATAAACATAATACATAATTATTCAAAGTTCAAAGTCAAACATAGATATTACTCGGTTTGTTGACCATTTTTAAGCGAGTTTTGACCGATTTTGTTTGATTAATCGGTTTGTTGACTGATTTTTAAGCGGTTTTGTCTAATTTTTAAGCGATTTTGTTGAATGATTTTTAAGCGATTTTGTCCGATTAAACTGATTTTGTTCGATTTTGTCCGATTAATCGGATTGTTGACCGATTTTTAAGCAATCTTTGATCAAACCGATTAAATAGGCCGATTATGATAAATCAAGGCTTCTTGGCGATCAACGATTATCGGAGTTAATGTCGGTACTGAGCCGATTTTAACAAACGAGTATAATACTATTTGTAGAAGGCATTTTCCCATTATAAGATAGTATGATGATAATAATAATAAATGTCTCGGATTCCCACCAATTTCTTGTAAATCCTTTTGGTTTTTTAATGAAGTGATGTTTTTATATAAAAAATAAAATAAAAAATAAAATAATAATAATAATAATAATAATAATAGGTTCTTGAAGTGACCAAGATACCCTTTTAGTTAAAACAATGAAGTGATGAACTTAAAAACTATATCAAAAAAAGATGATGCCCGGCAATCCCATCCAAACAAAACCATTCACCAAAACCATCGTTCTCTCCATTTTTATATGCGGCTTGGTAAAGACATTTGCTTTTTTATCATTATTACTTAACCTTTTAGTATTTTCTTTAACCATAGCTTCCAATTATGATTTAACATCAAATTAAAATTGTTTGAATTACACTTTTTATTTATTTATTTATTAATTTTGATTTTGGTTCTGTGAGCTGAAGTTGCTGATTTTGTGATGCTCTCAGGTATACTTTTGAACTGAATTCGTTGATTTTTTTTGTTGGCTTCAGTTAGGTGTTAGTTATGGAGAATTGTGATATTATAGTGCGATAGAGGTGAATTAGGTGTGTTACTTGCGTCTATGGTTTGAAGCTCGGGTTTAGGTTGTGCACGAAAGGTGTTTGATGAAATGTCCATTACAGAATGATACTTGCCTAATATTTATCGTTAGATTTTGACATGCAAAAATTGTTTGGCGTGTCGTTTAGAATGAAATAATAAGTTTTATCCGTTAGTATGATAATCAACTCCGAAAACATTTTTAGTCATTGGATAAAATAGTTTTAGGTTTAGTTTTGCCTGTCAATTGCAGAAATGGCAAGTTTTGCTTTTACGTTTTCGCATCTACTGGCTAGTTTATCACTTACTGTTTGAGTCGACAGATATTGTTTTTTAAATTGCCCTTATGTATTCAGGAGCAAAAGGGCATTTTGTGTGCTGTTCTTTGAGTAACCGTTAACATGTCTACACATATCTACCAATGCAACTGCAAATTTAGCAACAGTGTTAAATTAGCTTTCATGTGATTTGCAGTCACAAAAAACTTTACCATGGCAGGCGCATAACACAATGTGGGCTAATAGATGCTTAAAGTTAGCAAAATGGTTGGGTTTTGCCAATTATATTAATCGGAGGTTACTCAGGTGAAACTTTGAACTTGGGGGTCGTTGTTTAATTTTATTTTTGGCTTATGATCTTATTTGGTTCGGCTTATATCTCATAAGCTCATCTTTATCCGTCTTTTTTCTAGCTTATGAGCTTATCTTCCATCTTTAAGTCATAATAAGCTCACAAATCTGAAGATAAGCTGGAAAATATGGGCGTATGAGATATAAGCATTGTCAAATAAGCTCATAAGCCAAAAAATAAGCTTAAACAAACATCCCCTTATTTAGCCCCAGTTTAGTTTCTATTTGTTTGAGCTCCAAAATACACCCAAAAGCTTTACGTTTTTTCTAAAGTCTTTAAATAGATGTGCATAAAATTTGTTTTCTTGTGACTTCAGATAGGGACCCATAAATATAATTTTTATGAGATGCCACTTACTCCTTAGACGTATTTATTCTTGCATGTCACAACAAAGTATGGAATTGTATTCTGTGGTATTAATTTGTGGTGATTATGATTTAGGTGGTCGTAGAGAAGACGACTAGACCTGTCCTAGCTGTGGGAATGTCAAATTTTCTTTTCGGACAGCTTGCAATATGCGCAACTGTACACAGCCAAGACCAGCTGATCATAACTCAGTAAGTTGCACACATATCGCAGTAGCTATCTTTCTTTGGCTTTAAGAAATTAGCCATTTACAAGATCAGTCTCCCACTCTCGTTTTTACAGAAATCTGCTCCAAGGCAAATGCCGACCCCACAAGGCTACTCCTCGTCTTCCATTACACTGGTTCCGGTGCACCCTCTTCAATGTATATGGGTGTAACACCTTATGCTGCTTCTCCTTTCAATGGAACATCTATGCCTCCTTATGATGGTTTTGCTTATCATTACAACTACAACAGTCGTCTGCCTGGAGGGAACCCTTATCGTCCCCTGCAACTCTCTGCTACACCCACTTATTCAGGTGGGTCTATTATAGGAACTGGTATGCATTTTTTTTGGGTTGATTTTGGCCTTTTTATTGTTTACCGTGTGTTGTTTAGAAGTTATGCTATTCTGATTCTTATTTTGTTCAATAATCTTATTCGCGTTGTTTGGGTCAACCCGGATGCTAAATAGGGTTGGTTATCGGGCGGGTTAGATATTTTTGGATAACTTTTTTTTTTTTTTTTTTTTTTATTTTATAAATATAGCTTTTGTTTTTTTTTTTTTTTTTTTTTAATAAATTATCTATCTAAATTAGAACAAATAGGCAATTTTATGACCATTTTACTCACATTGGGGTTGGGTTCGGGTTCGGGTATGTTATTTTTACCCTCGACCCGGTTTGACCCGACCCCGAGTAACACCGCTACCTGCTACTATGTGACATCTTGCTGAAACTGGAATTACATCTTTTTTGCAGGTGCGTTGTATGGTTTACCTATTGCTCAGGCTGCCATGGTATGTCTGAATTTTGTTATATCAATCAACTAAGGGGGTGTTTGTTTCGGCTTATATAGCCGGCTTATGACTTATTTATGTTTCATATCATGGTTGATCATCATCTCTGTCTTTTTTAGATATGTTTTGATTCTAACCCACAACAGTGGGTCTAAATGAGCATTCAGCATGAGGATAAATTTCTACAGTTATTTTGATCTAACTGAAAATAAAGAGGCAGCAAGGAAAAGTATTAAACATACGACTT
>OU343216.1:125185946-125231924 GCA_910596185.1 Chrysanthemum makinoi | reverse complement strand
TTATAGAATTTTATCCTATGCACGGATAAGTTTCTATTTGGCCATAAGAGGACTGTGAACTCTGAGTATACATGAATTTCTACACAGAGTAATCATCAATTCTTATTCAATTCATACATACAACAAATAAATCATGCTAGATCAAATCAACAATCTTAATCTCTTATGAGGCTATGATGAAAAATCATCGACAAGACGCCTTAAACTCACCAACGAAGAACCACCATCCTCCAGTGTCATCCTAATTATATTTTTGGTTTCGGATACCTTTGATCGAACTTTTTTGTTACTATCCATAACTTGCCTTATTCAATTCTCGATATCCTCCGCTAGTATTAGCTTTTGATTCTCGTTTGCTTCATTGAAATCCAGCGTTATCTCAACTGCCAATCCAAACTCTTTAACCAACTGAAACGCATCTAACCGTTGCTCGCTATATTATGTAGCCATTGCAACTCAGACTCACATACTCTTGTGCTGAGTTCCACCCACACCGGTAACAAAACCCCAATGGCCGCGCTGGAAAGTTAATGTACTGCTGGGGACCCATCCAACTACTTCTTCGTCTCAACCGCTCCAAGAAACCTCGTGTAAGACCTCACCAAAGTCCTTGTATACTCACTGTGGAACCCTTTCAAAGTTATCGCCGGAGGACACCAAGTAGCCCATAATCAACCTATATCCGCTTCCTCTCGATCAGCGAATGCTATTTCTCTTTACTTGTTCAAATTTTGAGCCAACCCTGGAACCAAAAGCACAATAGTACCATAATCAAGACTTTGGTTGATCATTCAAAATTTACCTACTATCTCAAGGTTTTCGCTAGGCTGCTCGTTTAATAATGGGACCTAATCATGAACGGGAGGGGTTTTATCGTCATACGAATGTAGAGCATGTTGTTCCTGTTGGAATTATATAACATGACATTCAAATAAATAATCACAAAACATCAAAGTAATCATGCGGAAGCGTATAGGATTTATTAATGAACAATTAATTAACAAAAGAATATGCGCATATTTTTTGATTCTAGCCGAACTAGAATCAAATCCACAAACTAGCAACGGATGAACCCTAATTTGATTTAGTTAGGATTATATGAATTACCCCTTACCGTTTTGTAATTCAATCCAAGATAATAACAATATTGTGTTATTACTATGTTCTTGTACACACGTACTAAACCGAATTAAAGTAATGCTAGTTTTTAGTAAACCAATAACTTGATGTGGAAAAGTTTATGGATCGACACCCACAAAGGTGTGGCCGATCGGTTTGGACAAAAACACACACAAAACAATTTTTAAGGTTTAGCTTATGAGCACAAGAGATGGAAAAATAAAAACCCTAGCCTTGTTATATATACAAAGCAAACTTGGTGATCAAGTTGGTTTTTCTTTCCTTGTTTTGTGTCCCTAGGCCGATCGGTTAAGGAGTCCCCAAAGGGATTCCGGAACCTTCCCAACTTTTGCAATTTAGTCCTTTTCCATAAACATTTAACGACCGTTAGTCCATTACATTAATTACTTAACGTCCGTTGGTTATTTCGTTTAATAAATAAATAAATACAACATTTATATTTAATTATTAACTTTAAATTCTCATACGTAAAGTGTGCAATCCCATAGTCTTGAGTTCGATCATAACTCACGTCTACTAATTTATATCCATAAAACCAACAGCTCCCACTTGGATATATCTTAATAGAGTGATCACATTCGGTTAGCGTCTAGCAACACTTCGATGCCTCTAGTACAACTCGAGCAAGGCTCCTGAAAACCTTTTAATGATTTCTCATTATTATTATCCTTTTGTTTCTAATACCATGTTAAATAAAGATATGGAATTAAGTCATTCTTTATAAACTATTCTGTTTCTCGTTTGTAAGTGATTGACCAAGATTACCGAATCATCTAAACATATTTAGGGGAGATTTGGGTGCGGCCGCACAAACATCTTGTCAACCCTACGAGGGGCCCAGCAGTATTAAACTCCAAATAAATTTGAAGGAACAAATTCTATCTTGACTACAAGAATAACCCACAAACTTTGTAACATTTCTGAAAACAACCCTTATGACTACCAGTTACGTATAGCGTTAAGTTGCTTCACAGAAATGCACTACATTCATGACACTTATCTGGTATCTCAAGTCTGAGGATAACTATTCATAATTTACTTATAACAATATCCACAAAGTAAATTATGTAGTTGGGATAAGTCCTATATTCAATTCATTGAATATCATCTGAAATTGGTATGCATTCTCATCAATATACTTTCAAGTATATTCTACCACATCTCTCAGATTTGTCTTAGTTTAATGATACTCCCATATCATTAATCGACAACGGACATTTAGAATAACTTAGTTACTCATGGATTAAACATGCAAATATAGGACAACAATATTATAAATGAAAATAAACATAATCCAAACTTTATTTCATTAAAATAATAAATGTTTTACAATATCCTTTATCCAAATACTAATCACAGTTATGCATGAAACTTTTAGCTAAACGAAGTCCAATTTCATTGGCAAGTCCTACAAGCTTGTCTTTAGCTAAAGCCTTAGTGAACGGATCAACTAAGTTATCATCTGTGTGAACTTTCAGTAGATTTATTTCACCTTCCTGGACTTGTTCCCGAACATAGTGATACTTCAGTAGAAAATGTCTGGTGCCCTTCATGACTCCAGGTTCATTGGCAAATATGATTGCAGCAGAATTGTCACAATACATATCAATAGGTGATTCAATTGAAGGCATAACACCAAGCCCTGAAATGAATTTCCTAATCCAAACAGCCTCCATTGCAGCTTCCGAAGCAGCTATGTATTCGGCTTTTGTCGCAGACATCGCAATCGTACTCTGCTTCTTGCTCTTCCAGTCAACTGCTCCTCCATTGATGACAAAGACATAACCCGTTTGAGACTTCGTATCATCTTTATCACACTGCCAGGACGCATCACAGTAACCTGTAACACCAAGTTCTGTGTCTCGATTTCCTCCATACACTAAAAACATATCTTTCATATTCCTAAGATACTTTAGAATATGTTTAACAACAGTCCAGTGAAGTTCACCTAGATTCTGTTGATATCGACTGGTCATGTTTTGAGCGAACCCCACATCTGGCCGTGTGCATCTCACAACATACATGATAGATCCTACTGCCGAAGCATAAGGAACTTTCTGCATGCGTGCCACCTCAGGTGGTGTTGAAGCACACATATCGCTACATAAGCCATGCTTTACTTCCATCGGCAAATATCCTTTCTTGGAATTTTGCATATTGAATCTCTTCAATATTTTATCAATGTAAGCGCTTTGACTTAAACCAATTAACCGCTTTGACCTATCTCGGTAGATCTTGATTCCCAGAATATATGCAGCTTCTCCTAAATCCTTCATGGAAAAACACTTCCCAAGATATGCCTTAACATTTTGCAAACTCAGAATGTCTTTTCCCATAATTAATATGTCATCGACATAAAGAATTAGGAAAATTACATTACTCCCACTAACTTTGTGATATACACATGGCTCATCAAGATTTTGAATAAATCCATACTTTTTGATTTCTTCATCAAATCTTTTATTCCATTGCCTTGATGCTTGCTTCAATCCATAAATGGACCTTTGAAGTTTGCATGCACGGTTTGGAAATTGTGGATTCACGAACCCCTCAGGTTGCTTCATATAGATGTCTTCATCTAAGCGACCATTTAAGAAGGCGGTTTTGACATCCATTTGCCATATCTCATAGTCATAGTATGCCGCTATAGCTATGAGAATTCTAATAGCTCTAATGTCCGCTACAAGAGAAAAGGTCTCCTCGTAATCAATGCCATAAGTTTTAGTAAAACCTTGCGCAACTAGACGAGCTTTATAGACGTGTACATTGCCATCCATATCAGTCTTAATCTTATAGATCCACTTACTTCCAACCACCGTGGCATTTGGAGGTAAGTCAACCTCTACCCAGACTTCATTTTCTCTCATGGATTGCATTTCCCCATTCATTGCAACCTGCCATTTTGACTTGTCAGGACTTGCCATGGCAGCTTTATAACTAGTAGGCTCTCCAAGATCTCCTAACATAGTTTGCTCAACCTCTACGTTAAGACATAGACGTTCATGTGCACGCGTATTCCTTATGGATCTACGAACGGGAATCACTTCAACTTCTGGTGGAGGACCCAGACTATCAGGTTCTACCGGAAGTATGTTAGTGTTTTCAGAAGGTAATGCATCTTCTTGATCATCTTCCAGATCATAAACTCTCCCACTGAATTCTTGAGATACGAGATCTCTTTCAAGAAAATCTCCATACCTAGCAACAATTACTTTATTTTCAGTTGGATAGTAAAAGTAGTAACCCATAGTTTCCTTAGGGTATCCTACGAAGATACACTTTACAGATCTTTGTTGGAGTTTATCTGCTGAGTCACGTCTAACATACGCCTCGCAACCCCAGACCTTTAAATAAGACAGGTTAGGAGCTTTCCCATGCCATATTTTATATGGTGTCTTATCAACCTTCTTTGTGGGAACCATATTTAGAATGCGAACAGCTGATTCCAAAGCATAATCCCAAAAGGATAAAGGTAGAGTGGTAAGATTAAACATAGATCGTATCATGTCCAACAATGTATGATTTCTTCTCTCAGATACACCATTTTGTTGTGGAGTATATGGAGAAGTGAGATTCTGGACAATTCCATTCTCAGCTAAGTAATCTTTAAACTCTTGGCTTAGATACTCGCCTCCTCTATCGGATCGAAGAGCTTTAATCTTCTTTCCCAATTGCAGTTCTACTTCAGCTTTGAAAACCTTAAATGTTTCAAACACCTCATGTTTATGCTTAAGTAAATAAACATAACCATAACGGCTGAAATCATCAGAAAAGGTTAAGAAGTAGCTAGCACCTCTCTTTGACACATGTCTGAGTGGTCCACACACATCAGTATGAATAAGACCAAGTAGATCAGAAGCCCTCTCCATATTGCTATGAAAAGGTTTCTTAGTCATCTTCCCAGATATGCATGACTCACATTTATCAAATGATTCATCATTGATATTTTGCAAAAGCCCTTCTTGTTGCAGCTTATGCATGCGAGCCTTGCCTATATGAGCAAGTCTACAATGCCAAAGATAAGAAGAATTCAAGTCTAACTTTATCTTCTTGTTAATGCTAAACATTGAATTATTATTATTGTTAGATTCATTTCCAATCACATCAATTTCAAACACACCATTCACAGTAATTGCTTTAAAATAAAATACACCATTTAAAGAAACATCAATTCCATTACTTGAAATAGTATGAGTAAAACCGTCATCCAACAAAACTGAAAAGGAAACAACACCTCTAATTATAGAAGGTGCGTAATGACAATTGTTCAATAACAGTACTAAGCCCGAAGGCAATACTAAACTAAACGTTCCTATGGCTTCAACAGCTGCATGTGCACCATTTCCCACGTGCAGATATTGCTCCCCATAGGCAAGCTTCCTTTCCACTCTAAATCCCTGCAGTGTATTACAAATGTGAATACCACAGCCCGTATCATATACCCAGGAATTATTATGATTTAGAGTAAATAATTCAATGACAAATAAATTACCAGAAGAACCGGCGCCCAAGGACCCTTCATACTTCTTTTTATTTGCCCGCAATTCATCAAGATAGAGAGCACAGTTTCTCTTCCAATGCCCAACGCTCTTACAGTGGTGGCATGCTTGATCCTTTTTAGGATTTTCCTTCCTAGGAGTAGGGTTCTTCTTGGGTTGAGGTTGATAGGCCATCACCTGTTTGCCTTTGTCAACCTTTCCCTTACCCTTCCCTTCTTGTTGTTCGCACGCTGCGGTTTTGGCTTATTAATCCTTCCACCCTGAATAGCAAGTACCGGGCGGTAGGAACCTTTTGAGGCAACCCTTCTCATAGTCAATTAGCAATGCGTGTAGGTCAAGTAATGTCTTCCCCACGCATTGCATATTGAAATTTCTGACAAAACCATTAAAATCCTTGTTAAGGGATCGATTAATCAGATTCACAGCCATGTCATCATCATAAGTTTTGCCAAGTGCTTTTAGCTGGTCCATGTAACCTTTCATTTCCAGTACATGAGCACTTACGGGTTTACCCTCACCTTGCCTACAGGTTGTAACGCGTCGGTCAAGTCATAAATCTCGACGGCAGGTGGTTTCTCAAACATAGTCCGAAGTTCATTGAGCATATTAAATGGGAAATAATGTTCAAACTACTTTTGAAGAGCAGATTCCATTGTTCCCAACATAAGACAAGCCACATCATTATGACGCTTATACTCAAGTTGCCAAGCATCAATTTGAGCTTGAGTAGCATCAGGACCAGTTGGTTGTTCAGGGCAAGGTTCATAAAGATATTTCAACCGGTCAGCAACTCTACAGACAATTCTCAAAGAGCGGTGCCAATCATTGAAATTCTTAGAGCCAGTCAACTTTTCTCGATCAAAAAAGCTTTTGAACGCAGAACTTAGTGCAGTGTTAGTGTTATCGTTATTTTGAGCCATTTCTACAGAAAAAAGTTCAAGTATTAGTATTTTCGATAATACAACTTTTCAAGAAAATGAAATATACCCAACGGTAATATAAACATATAACCATATAATTTTCTCGAAAAACTAGGATCCAAATTATCATAGGTTCATTACATCAGTTGATCTGCTAGCAACGAACGCATATAATAAGGTAATCTGTCGAACATTAATTGGCAAACAATTTCCAACTCCTAGATCATTATGGGATTTATATTTTCCAACGCAATTAACATGTTTCATCCCATCTTATGCCTTGAGTCCAGATCTCACTTACTACTCAATTTAAGTGTCTAACTTAAAGAACTGCAAATATGTCCATGTAAGGTCTGACTTTACATAGAGATTTACCTCTCCATTACAATCTCGCCAAGTACTGTCATGACGTAAATTGCAACTTCAAGTGTCCCTTTAATTAGATGGCATAAAACTTAATTTACAAGGGTACTAGTTTTGATTTTATGTGGTCAAATCAAATATGTACAAAGATGTCATGCATTCATCTTGTAGCATAATTTTAATAAAAAAACTTTTTATTACCAATTCATAAAGATCAAATTATCAAAGTTTTGATTGAGGTATTGGGTTCACCAATCAAGGAATTTAGTATTAATTATCATCCATTATACCGTACTTTTGCATAAGTGTAAACACTTAGTGTTTCGGATAATTACCACCGAAGTGGCGCATGGAATTAAAACTAATTCGCCCTTAAGATGAGCTTGCACATTTTATGGCTTACTAAGTAGCTCCACTCGAACTTACAGAGGGCAGAGGACCAGGTAAGCGCAAAGCATAACCTAAGACATCCTTTCAGTGTGATTGTGCGCACTTCTTTATTAACCCCTTTATAGTTCATTCTAATGGGTAGCCGTTCAGACCATTTGTACCAAAGTCACCAATCAATTAAACTATGAAAACTTAACTCTTCCAAAACAAATAAAATTTCGCCATTGTTTAGTCCGTATTATTTTTCTATTCAAAATTACCCTTTGCTTAAACTGTCGCACATAATAAACAAACAAGTAATACTAATAAAAAATACACTACTAAAAAACAATGCGCACATAATAAACAATTTATACGTGTAAACAAGTAGCCACATGCAACTTATTCGATAAAACCCTATTAATAATCAATATCTAGGTTAAATAATGTATATATTAATTAGGGCTTTCACTCCAGCGATAGAAAGTGAGCCACATACATCGACGAATCGATTGCGTAAACCCATAATTAATAATATATCAAATTGCACATAATTGATTCATTAATTATACATAATTGGAGTCTTCCCCAATTCAAGATTTATCGTAATTAAATATGTCTCAACAATTAAACAATTTTTCAAAGCAACTTATCCATGACTAACATGCATGTATAATCATGGATATCATAACAATTATACATATAAGTCACAAGATCGCATATAAAAAATTCCATGACACATAACAAATTATTCACGAATTAATCACGTAATCAATATTAATTCTAGGTTTTAATAAGGTTAGCAAACAATTTTCAAAACCCTAAAATTTATACATGTGTCGAACCAAAAAAAAATTAGGGAACGCCCCAATTAATAAAAAATCAACCAAACATAAATAAAACATAAACCCTAGATAAACATAGCAAACAACATACAAGTATTTGTTTTATTACGCGTTTATGTAATTAATTACTCATTAAAACCAATGACTCGTGATGCCACTGTTGGAATTATATATCAAGACATTCAAATAAATAATCACAAAACATCAAAGTAATCATGCGGAAGCGTATAGGATGTATTAACGAATAATTAATTAACATAAAAGAATATGCATACCTTTTCTTGATTCTAGCCGAACAAGAATCAAATCCACAAACTAGCAACGGATGAACCCTAATTTGATTTAGTTAGGATTATGTGAATTACCCCTTACCTTTTTGTAATTCAATCCAAGATAATAACAATGATGTGTTATTACTATGTTCTTGTACACACGTACTAAACCGAATTAAAGTAATGCTAGTTTTTATAAAACAAATAACTTTGTTTGTGGAAAAAATATGGATCGACACCTTAGGGGTGTTCGACCGGTTTTGAGGACAAGAAACACACACAAAACAATTTTAGGGTTTAGCTTATGAGCCCAAGAGATAGAAAAATAAAACCCCTAGCCTTGTATATATACACAAGCAAACTTGGTGAACAAGTTGGGTTTTTCTTTCCTTGTTTTGTGTCCCTAGGCCGATCGGTTAAGGAGTCCCCAAAGGGATTCCGGAACCTTCCCAACTTTTGCAATTTAGTCCTTTTCCATAAACATTTAACGACCGTTAGTCCATTACATTAATTACTTAACGTCCGTTAGTTATTTCGTTTAATAAATAAATAAATACAACATTTATATTTAATTATTAACTTTAAATTCTCATACGTAAAGTGTGCAATCCCATAGTCTCGAGTTCGATCCTAACTCACGTCTACTAATTTATATCCATAAAACCAACAGGTTACGTTTCTTGTCTGTAGACCAATTCAACTTTTGGACTGTTTTTTTTTTTTTTGGGTAAAGGGGAGTAATCCTGCACCCTGGTAAATATATTAACCAAATAAACGTTTAAGTACAATGGATATGAGTGAAGTCCCATATCTCCCCGGTACATAGGCATAAAGCTTACATAACAAGACACTTCCAATTCTCTAAACAAGAAAACAAACCATTACTCAAATGAAAACATATGACACCACAAAATAAAATTACTGCCTAGGACCTTGAAACTTAGTGCCATACATGGCATTAAAGGTATCCAAATTCCCCGGAAGATCACGAACCTGTTTCGCATAGTCGTCGAAATCATAGTCATCATACTCATCTTCAAACTCGTGTCCACCACCAAAAATATTAACAGACTCATCAAATGGGTTAGCAACAACCTCATCTTCAGAATCAGACACCACAATCTCTCCTACATTAGAAAAAGGGTTGGCTCTCTTAGTAGAAGAGGTAGCCGGAATAGGATGACCATCATCATCCACAAGAGTAGCTTTCCTAGCAATAAGTAGTTTTTCAATCTTACCAATTTTCTCAACTATGGGAGTAGAACCAACATCCATTGTTCCCATTGAATCACTCACAAGCTGAACATGTGATGTAGAACCAGTCTTATCCACATCTGCTTCCTTAAAACAACCAGTAGAATCTCCAAACATTGCCTCCTCATTAACCTCCTCAGTATTAGAAGCAACCACAGGACTTTGAATGCCCGTGTCCTCATGCACCTCAAGTGTCCCAAAAGAGTTAGAAGTAGTAACAGGAGTACCTGTAGCATTAACAGTAGCAACATCCGGCGTCTTCTTCTTTGGGATATTAACCTGCTTCCTAGGAGCAAATTTAGGACCCTTACCCATATTAATACCGGTAGACAACTTCGGACCTTGGGGTTTGGCTTTCCGATTATGCACTACCTTAAAACCATCATCATTCACATCCAAGTTCGAGGTGTGAGCATCAGCAAGATGCTCCTTAGGAGACTTAGGACAACAAGCATTATCATGCCCAAACACTTTACATTCCATGCAATGTGGAGGTTTCCATTCATATTCAACCTTGATACTAGCCGTATTAAAACCACTATCATCCTTCTTAGGGATAGCCATAGTTACCACATGTTTAAAATCAGCTTCCGATGATAACTCAACAAGAGCACGAGCAAAACTAATACGACCCCATGAGTCAACGCACATGGAGCTAGTGAATGTATCTAACATGATTGGCTTACCCACCTGAGTAGCAATAAGGCTCAACCCGTCTTCTGAATATGCAAGTAATGGTACATTATGCAATTTAATCCACACAGGTACTTTGGTAACCTCACTTTTGGACAATAGCACGTCAGGAGTCCATTTAGTGAGAATGATAGGAGAATTACAAATTATCCAAGGTCCCCGTTGAAGAACATTCTCAACACCCTCTTTAGAATCAAATTTAAAGAGAAATACACCATCATCATTTTTCATAAGTTTCTTTAAACCAAACTTACCCCATGTATTGGTGACATAATTCTTGACCAACTGGAATGCAATATTCTTGCCAACAAAGAAGCCAACAAGAGTATTATCATACCGGTTAAACACACCCTCCATAGCAGCCTTAGGAAGAACCGTATCATGATTATCAATTCGATTCTCATTCACCAATGAACGGAAATTAACTTTCCTAGACACACGTTCCGAGTTTAACACATTAGCAAACGACCTCACTTCATTGTGCATACCATCACTCACATTATGACCAGAAGTAGAAGCATTCTTACCAGCCATCGAAGCATTAAGATCAGAAGTAACAGTATGATTAGTACCATACAATTGTGATTGCATAGCCACATCAAAGCTCGACAGAGGAGTATTTGCAGAATAAACTTTAGTACCATTACCACTCGAGTTGTTCACATCAGAAGATGAAGCCATCTTAGCAATATCACTGTCAATTTTATTTATTGCTGCATCAAATTTCTGATGCGCATTAGAAATCAACTGCTCCACATTAGGCTGTTTAGAGGCCGAATCAGAAGCATGTTTCTCTCCTAAATTCGACATCACACCAGCTTCCTTATTCATAGTAAAGGCTCCATCATCCCCACTTACAGTCGACACCCTACTTTGATCAGCCAAACTAGGTGCAGCAACCTTATTCCGGTCACCACCCTCGTCCAACCCATTGCCCCCATCTGTCAACGATTTGGATGCGCTAGTATAATTTAAAAACCCTTTTTCCATCTCTCTAACCCCACTAACAAAACCAAGAAACACAAGAAAGACCCAGATTCAGCAAACAGCATAAAGCAATGACAATAACTAGGAAGAAAAACCTAACGCATGTTAGGTTTAATACGCATGAGAACCAAAACCTAACCCATCAGAATCAGGACCCTAGCAGAAGATATAGAATCAGCTTTAACAAATACCAACCACCGATTAGGATAGAACAGAATCACGAGGTGGTGCGATCACAAGAGCCAATTCGGTTAGAAACAAAACCCTAAAAAACGATTTCACAAAAAACTCCAAGAACCTGCGTAACAAGCACCAATATGATCAGGATAGTAATTAACACGAACGTTAATTACTAACTATAACAAATTGATGAACGAAACACAAGGAATTTAGCAGCTTTAGTGAGGAACGATTAAAAAGTTAGGGTTTTATTTTTTCGCCAGGAGAGAGTCGCCAAAGGGTTGTTCCAGGTCTTTTGGACTGTATCATTGTCATGGATCATTTTCATACTTTTCACTTTTGTGGTTCCTATCTTATCTCATTTCTATCTAGCACTCGAGACCTTACGATAGTTGGTTTCAGTTGTCTTTGAGTATTATTGCAACTTTATCTTTTCTTTCGATTTCGCATTTTTTAAGGGTTTATGGGTTAAACAGATTTTTGTTTTCTAATAAGCTGTGTGATTAAAGTGAGATTGTTAGGAAGGGTTATACTGTTAAACTTAATGTAAGTTTTATGTT
Organism: Chrysanthemum makinoi; assembly: GCA_910596185.1. Taxonomy (NCBI): domain Eukaryota; kingdom Viridiplantae; phylum Streptophyta; class Magnoliopsida; order Asterales; family Asteraceae; genus Chrysanthemum; species Chrysanthemum makinoi. Next base: position 125,219,842 of record OU343216.1, on the reverse strand, counting down.
TTTTTATGTTTTGTTTGGTTGTAATTGGTTATGTTTTGGATCATGGGGAGTGACTGAACTAGGGTGGGTCCCGGGGTTACAGAAAACCTATGATTCTTAGAGCACAAGGTATGCAAGCTATTAATAACACGTTATTGGTATGTCACATCAACGCCACATCATACACATTTCAATAACATACTAATAACTAAAACACCCTCCTTTATAACACACCACTAACATGTTATTAGATCATACAAAATACCCCACTAAAAATACCCACTCACCCACAATACAACACAAGAAAAAAGGTCCAAACACCTCCAAAAAAATACCAATAGCGTGAGCCACTCTAACAACTCAATAACTTTTGGTTTTTGGTTGGCGCTTTGCATGGTACAACAAATAACGTGTGATTTGTTTTATGATTTGCATTTGGCGTGTTATTTTATTCGATACGGTATGCTCTTAGAGTTTTTTTGTTGACCATTATGGTTTCAAAAATTAATTAACAAAGTGAGTGGTTTGAAACATATTTAAAATAATATAGCACATTTGAAAATTTCAACTAAACCCATGTTTTATTTGTAGCTAGACACGTTCTCCATATATCATGTTTCAAACCATGCCATACATGATTTGTTTACTTAATTTTCTTGCCAAGCACAAAGCTGCTGCAATCCAAAGTAAATAGGAACATCATCAACGAAGAGATCACAACGTAATCAAATCATATATTCCTTATGAAAAAACTTCCAATAAACATAACCAAATGAGTAAACCTTGGTATGAGTCTCATCAATGTACATTAACCGAAACAATCCATGATAAGCAAGCATGTAATGTCAAATGAAAAGAAAAAAGCGAAATTGATGGTTGGTTACTAAGAAAAATAGATGGGCCTCTAAGGCATTTATGGGGTTTTGAGCTTCGATATAGTAGTCGCATGTCTAACTTTCTTGAAACTAATGACCACCTGCTCTTGAGCTTCCTTGGGCACTTACGAGAAGAACAATTTTCATCAAAATAATAATAGCAATACTAATATTATCTTTCTACATGCTAGAAACTGAAGAATATGTATATTGATTGATATAACAATTTACTTACCATTGCAACAAGCTAATCACGCATCCGCGGGTCTTTTCCTAGGCCTAGAAGGACATGTTTGTTGATTATGACCACTTTTCTCGGAAATTCCACAAAGGTTAGCTTTTTTCCCATTTTTAATTTAATGCCCATTCCATTTCGAAGCCTTGTTGAACGGGGACGACCTCTTCCTTTTCGTTTAAGCTCACAATTTGGAAGCAATGTAATTGATGAGTGAGGCCAATATGCTTCATGTGGGAGTGGGAAAAACTCATATGCCTAAGTAGCCGAATACTCTATAATTGAGTAATATGTTTCAACATATTGTGAGTTGTTCAAGGAAAGAAATGCACATGCACTTAATACATGAGAGCATGGATATTTGTTAATGTCCCACTTACCATATGTGTAAGTTCGTTTCTCCAAATTAACAACTTGCACATTTTTTCCTCCTTGAGTTGTCACCTCAAAAATCCCTTTCTCCCGGTTAAATGATCTCATAGCATGTGCACTAGCCTTTGTCATTGAAGCAACTTGTTTTGCAGCAACATGGGGAGTAAATAAATTTCCGTTACCATGAGCAACACGTCCAAGAGATCGTCGCATATTAAAGTAATGCACTACTCTATAGAATGTAAGTTGGACACATGCTGTTATAGGTAAGTAACGAGCACCCTTGAGCACACTATTAAATATCTGTGACATATTTGTTGTAAGCATCCCATAACGCTTACCACCATCATGTGCAAGTGTCCATTTAGACAAGGGATGTCCTTCAAGCCACTCACGAGCTTTCGGATTTAGATTCCCAATCTCTTACATGATTGAGTTAAACTTACGAACTTGATTCCGACTCCCAGCACGGTAAGTTAACATTTTCAAGTTTGTGTTTCGAAATTTATCATTAAAGTTGTTGATGAAATGCCGCAAACAATACCTATGAAAAAGTACTTTGAGAAACTAAACTCAATATAAAAGTTGTTTAAGAGAGTGATGTAAAAAATACCTATGAAAACTAAAGTTGAGATCAATATAGATCTCATATTTACCATAGATCCAATAAATCAATCTTAGCCATCCATTTTTTTTAATCAATATTAATTAAAAAAAAACCATTTTTTACTTTTTAAAAAAAACAACATATCTTGCAAATGGTAAATCTTCGAACTGTAAAAAATATACCATCGCGACGAGAATTAAATTATCATTCTATAAATATGCACTTTTTTATATTTTCGACAAATATTTTTTTTTTTCAAAATTTTCGCTAAGAAAAATCACATATGATTTGTAAAATCATATATGATTTGTAAAATCATATATGATTTTCAAAAATCACATGTGATTCGATTTTTATAAATCACATATGATCTTTTCAAATCATATATGATTTTCACAAATCACACATGTTTTGAAAAAATCATATGTGATTTATAAAAATCGAATCACATGTGATTTTCACAAATCACATATGATTTTTCTGGGCCAAAATTTTGAAAAATATATAAAAGTGCATATATTTAGAAAGATAACTTAATTCTCGTCGCGATGGTATGATTTTTTTTTCTCGTAACGATTAACGGTTTGCGTGATATTTAATTTTTTTAAAAAGATTGAAAGTTTATTTTTTTTGTTTTGCTTATAAAAATGAATAACTATGATTGGGTCATTGGATCTATGGTAAATTTGAGAATTATATTGAACTTTTGCCATGAAAACCATGTGGCTCCAACCATGGTGATCCATGATCGTTAACTACCTTTAAGATTCCCATATGGCGATCCGATAACAAACAAATACCTTCACGTTCTTTCACCACATGCTCTTAACACGATTAAGAAACCAATTCCAACTACTGTAAGATTCACATTCAACAATAGCGAATGCAAGTGGCAAAATCTTATTGTTGCCATCAACCCCCATCGCGATCATCATCTTACCATTATACTTACCATACAAATGTGTACCATCAATTCTAATCACAGGTCGAAAATGCTCATTGATAGAAGGGTCAAAAGCCCAAAAAACACGTCTAAACTCCATATGATCCGTGTCAGGGAGCCTTTAAGTGCTCCATTCAACAATAGTCCCAGATTTAATTTTGAAGTGCGGATAGAAATTTAGGTAAAGCATTATAAGATTCTTCCAAGTTCCCAAAGATGTGTTCTATTGCCTCTGTTTTTCCTGACCAAACCTTCATGTACGATGGATTATAACCTAAATTATCAATTATTTCAGCTCTTAAAGTAGGAATACTAATAGATGGTTGCTCCTTTATAAGATGTTGTGCTTCTTGAGCAATTAAATTTGCATCTAGATTGGGATGGTCTTGTGTAATCTTGTTATGTAAACATGTATGTGGCCCTGTATACTTTGTGATTTCAAAGTATCCACTACATTTATGTTTACATGCACGAAGTTGCCATTTACACCCACATTGTGAACTTAAATGACATCTTATTTTCCAAATAGTTGGATATGTTTCGACCACTTCATACTGCTTATGCTTTCGGATAGTATAAAGCATAGCTCGAACAAGTTCTTCCTTATCTTTGAAAGAATCTTTTTCTAACTCTCGAGTTAAATCAGATTTACTTTCAGAGTATGATATCCTCCAGTTATCAATATTAGCATTACCAATTCCCTCCACACTAGTAAAACAAGAAGGTACTTGCATATTAGAGTCAATTTCTTGTCCATCTACATGTGGTGCTTTATATGTTTCATCGAGATCTCTAGTTTCATCATCAACTGTTGTTGCATCCTCATCTCCAGTTTCATCATCTTCACCAAAACTTTCCTCATCTGTTTCAAATCCGTTACTCATCTCACTGTTCACGACGGCAATTTGAGAGATCGTGTTGAAATCCTCATTCTCAATCATATCGGATACGACATTGGTTGGTTATAACTTGCTGGTACTTTCTTTTGATATCTCGCGAGGCAATGAAGCAACTTTTTTTTTTGGTAAAAGGTCTAAGACCCGGTAAACATATTTTAAAAAAACGTTTAAGTACAAAGGATATGGGTGAATCCCATATCTCAACCGTTACATAGCGGAAATCTTACATAATAAGATACTTCCTATTCTCTATACCAAAAAATAAACCACTACTCAAAGATAACATTTGAGTCCCATGGAAACAAAATTACTTCCTACCAAGGCCTTGGAGCTTGATACCATACGTGTCATAATAAGCATCCAAATTCCCTAGAATATCGTTGACCTGATCCGCATAGTCATCATAATTATAGTCATCATAATTATCTTCACGATCATGACCACCACCAAATAGGTTCATTGACTCATCAAAAGTGTTCACAACCTCCTCCTCGTCACTCTCGGAGTCAATAATCTCTCCCACATTAAAGAATGGGTTAACCCTCTTAGTAGAAGAAGTAGACGGAAAATCCTATCTATTACCAACCTTTTTAATATGATTATCATCATCATCAACAAGAGTAGCTTTCCCGTCAATAAGAAGCTTTTAAAACTCCCTAATTTTCTCAACAATAGGGGTAGGCCCAACCTCGTTAGCTTCCATTGAATAACTCACAAGCGGTTCTTGTGATACATTACCGGTCTTAAGAGACCCAACCTCCTTTGCTTCCATTGTACTACCAGAATCCACTACATTAGTAGGAATGTCACATTCATCAAGTCGATCATATTAAGTGCAACAAAAGGATTATATGTAGCAATCTTTGTCCCACTCGTACTGGCCACTTCAGTGGCTTTCTTCTTTGTATTATCCACCTTCTTGGGTTCAGGAGAAGGTGCTTTAGGTTGATACCTAAACTTAGGACCCACACCAGGTTTAGTAAAACCTCCCTTACCTGGAACACTTTGACCACCATTCCTACCATTATTCTTGTTATTGACAGTTTGAAAACCATCATTAACACTCTGTTTAGGTTGAGTAGGAGGTGGAACAGATTTTCGACAATCAAGCAGCGTATGACCAAAAAGCTTACACATATCTCACTGAGGCGGTTTCCATTCGTATTCAACCCGAATCTTTTCAATAGTAGAACATGTCCTATCAAGTAATGGTATCTCAACAGTGATGCTCTCCCTAAGGACCTGATCCGCCTTAACTTCAATCAAGCACCTAGCAAAACTACTTCGACCCCATGATTCCAAGCACATTTGACTAGTGTAAGAATCTAACATTTTTGGCGTACCAATCAATGTGGCTAGGAGGCTGAGACCATCATCAGAAAACATAACAAGGAGCACATCATGGAATTTAACCCATACCGGAATATTAGTCAAATCCTCTTTAAGCAGATTAGTATTCAACGTCCAAGTTTTAAGAATAATTGGCACATTCCTAATCATCCACGGTCCATTTTCAAGAACATCGTCAACACCTTTACGAGTGGAAAACTTAAAGAAAAAGAACCCCTTAGCATTCATCATAATCTTTTGAATACCATACTTTGCCCACATATTATGAACGTAATAATCACCAACCGGAAAAGCAATACGTTTACCAAGAAAATAACCATAAAGGGTATTCTCAAATTTAGAGTTTACCTCCTTAATGAATTTCATAGGAATGGAGAGATCCACCCCATTAGACTTTTTACTACATTTCAACCTACGAAAATTAAACTTGCGCTTCGTAGAATCAATTGACGTAGCACCCGCATATGAAACCAGCTTCACACTCGGGGCACCCGTTTGTTGGGGCTGATTATGAACTTTGGGAGACGAATTAGAAACAACATTAGTACCACTGTCCGCATTCGTAACTTCAACACCACGCATAGCCTCTTCAAAGGTCTTACACGCTTCCAAAACGACCGGGTCAAGACCATAATTCGGCTCAGCCTCATTAGCAACACTAGGTGCCGAATTGTTGCTACTCACATTCGTACTTGGTCTAGTTTGATCGGCCAAACTAGCCGAAGTAACCTGATCGGCCTAGTTAGTTGTACAAATATTCTTGTTCGATCCATCACTACCTTCCAATCTCGTACCAACTGAGTTCCAACCTTTAGAAGGTACTACCATCAATCAAAAAGCCCTTTTCCATCCCTCACAACCCACAAACAAATTCAAGAAATCAACAAAATCACAGCATGCAGCACTTACAGTAAAACGAATAGAGAAAACCCTAACTCCAACGAAGTTAGGGTTTTGACGATGAAGAACAATGAAACTATCCACCTATCATAATGAAGCACACCAAGTAATTGATAATTGACCCAACAGTCCAAGACTAACAAAAGGCTGTGCGATCAAAAGAATAAACGCATGCAAGATGTACGTATATAATATAATCAAACCACCGACCCACAATGAAAGGAAACCTGTCAGAGATTAGTACTACCAGTTAACAAGAATGAATTGAAGGTCAAGGTTTGCATGCAATCAATAAAAAACGATTAAAACTACACTAACCCAACAAATATCTAACAAAATTAATCCTTCACACACCGACCCACAATTGTAAGCTAAAACAATGATGGGACAGTTTGAAAAAGAGCAACCAAAGGTCGACCAATAAGGATTAAGGGTTAGGAATTGTAGATCGTTTTTTCCCCAGAGAGGGAAACGTATTTAGGGTTGGTTTACCATGCTTAAGGCAATGAAGCATCATTCTTTATTAAACTTGATATTTGAGTTCTGCAGGTAGTGTAACAAATACATTTAATGCAATCAAAACAAGTGAAAAGTGGACTGAAAACTAAAAGATAAAATAAGTAACAAAGGATATATATGTGTGATATCTTTGCTAAAAATTACTTACACAAGCTACCCAACTGAACATATTGTAAGCTTAATTAATCTTTGATATTCCTTTGTATGTACACAAACGTCTTATGTATTATTAAGGCTAATGGTTTCTCTTTAATACCAAAATTTACCAATATTTTGTTAACGCAATAAAATTCTGGTTGATTAAAGACTCAATTGAAAGCTAATAATTAAAAATCTATCAGTTTGTTTCTAATAACGGCATACGATATTGCAGACTTCTTAGAAAGTAACTGTGATGATCGTGAAATGGGTTATACAATACTAGAAGCCTATAATCTTCTTAAAAATATGAGACATGTAACCCAAGTTCAAATCAAATGGTGTATTGTTCAATTCTGTAATAGTATGAGCACACTGGACTCCTTTCCAGATACTTTTGCAAATACGTTTGCACCCAAATTGCATCAGGACAGGAGCTGCAAAGAAAAATACAAGTTCTCTCTTGGTAGAGCCCTTTGTAATTTTAAGTGTTTCATTACATTTGGCCATTCTAAATCTGAGCCATGTTGAAAGAATGAGTCCAGTACGTGATAAATACATGCTAGATTAACAAAAGTTTCTTAAAATGTGTGGATCCCAGTGTGTTTACCAGATGCATTCTGCATTAGGTTGTTCGTCAGTTGTTAAGTTTTAGTTTAAGAACTGTGGAGTGTAAGAACTTTCTGTCTTTCCATAATGATGAAACTCAGCCACTTTGGTTCTCAATATCCATTATATATCCCAAATCCACAATCTCTTTTATTCATGGTTTGTGATTAATTCCACAATAGTGCATAACCATTTAGTTTACTATTTTACTCACATGTTTTCATTGGGAATATTAGAAATTCCCTGTCCAATCTACAAACAGCAAAAATTAACTACTAGAATCCAACAATAAGACTATTAGCATTCACTAAATAAACATATACTCTTACATATCATAATGAAGAAAACCAACACCTCCAAAATGGCTTATACAAATCACAACAAAAGTTATAGGTTTTTTTTTATGGGAGATGATTTGCACACCCTAAAATTTGATTGACACACTCCAATATACAAGTATAGTAAGCATCATATAATATATGTACATTTGTTTACCTCAAGGAATGGAGTGTGCCAATTAAAGCTTGAAGTGCGCAAATCACTTCTTTTTTTTTATGATAACATAAACAATGACAAAATAAAATAATCCAAATACAACAAAAGATCACTTTTTCGATTCCTATTTTTAGTGCAACAATTTTGTTAAACTAAACAAAAATAAGTACAACCATACCACACAAATGTCCAATAATCAGACATTGGACCAGTAATACTTGACATTAACCTCATCATTTGACAGAAGAAATTAATTAATCAGTAATCACTAATTGACAAATATCACTAATTGAGTTTAATAAATTAAAAAGTATCAAATACACACTAATTTGTTGACCAAATTTTCGTTGGAAATCGGTCGCAAATTTCCCACGGATCAGCGACAATATTCACACTAATTGTGTTGACCGGAAATCCGTGGGAAATTTGTCGCATATTTCACACTTATTAGCGACGGTCATAAGTCTGTGGCAATTCTGTAGCTATATTACCCACGGATTTCACACGGTCTTATTTAATAAAAATATGATTTAATTAGTCTGTGTGAAATCTGTGGATAGTTACCCACTCATTTGCCACAATAAATATTATTTTCATGTTTCTTTACAATCACAAATTCCCATATTACTATATATGTCTTAGTATAGATTATTAGTTTCAGTTATACATGTCTTCGTATTTATTTAGCTATTTGTTTGTGTGTCACAAGTGTATATGTATATGTGTGTAACATGCTTACGTAAATATGTGCTTTATGAACCGTTGTATACCTATTAAAGAATGTACATGCGTATTGTAGTTGATTTTAGCCTTCATTGCATTTTTATATGTCTATATATAAGAATGTGTATATTTGTGAATGTGTAAGTATGTCAAAAACATAATAGATAATTATATTCGTGAGAAATCCGTCGTTACTTTCCCACAAATTACCCACCGATTTGATAATTTTGTGGGAAATTTGCGGGTAATTACTCACGGATTTCCCACAAAAGATATCATTTTTCTATTGCTATATACTTACACATTTCCACATTAATATCTATGTGTTTTTATGTTTTTTCAGTTCCATATTGTACATGTTTGCTTATTAATGTAGCTATTTGCGCTTATCACAAGCATATGTGTTTATATGTATAACTTAATTGTATATACATATACGTGTATTAAGTTGATTTTAACCTTCATTGTACATTTTTACTTCAATATGTCAATATATAAGTATGTTTGTGGATATGTAATGATTAAGTGCGTTTTGTTAGTGATTTATGGTTCATTTACGATATGTTAATAAGCGTATCGCCTCATTTTATCTCTATTATTGCTTAAAATTCTTCCTATATGATTTTCTGGTTATGGATCATACATTTGCTTAAAACGTACAAGTTGTGTGCTCATTTTGACGAAAATTGGAAGAAAAATACAATGTTTGTAGTTGTGACCGCCATCCATGACTAGTGGGTAAGGGACCGAAGAGCTAATCACATAAGTTATCTCGCATAGGTTGTAACTCATACCTACACAACTGGAATTAGAAATATCCACCATTACACCAATTAAGGCATGCCGATCGAATATGTATAGTTAGATTGCTAGTGAGGAGTAGTGCACCCTAAATAGATATGATTCTCAACGTATCACATATCTGTTCCCACGAATTTATTTTTCTTGCAGTTTAACTTAATTTTCTTTTAGGTTAATATTAGTTTTAAAATCAAAACCTCCAAAACCCCGATTATTTACTAGCTTTCATTAAAATACATAAGAACACCAAAAAGAATTTCATTTATTCATTTAAATAATTCCCTCATACTCTACGAGCCTACCGCTCTATTCTCTTAGAGAATGATCAATCCACCGGTCTTGTGTATACTACCTTAAAACAATTAGATATGCTGCAACCCAAACATAACTTACGTACAACGTATTTATAGACATGCGCTTGATAAACCATCGTATGCATATTAACTTCTATATGTACGTCTTGTAAGTTCACTATAACATCCTTGTACTTTTGTATTTCAATATATGTGAATGCATATGTTTTTAAATGTGTAAGTATATCAAAAACACAAAATCCATTTTTTCCGTGGGAAATCCGTTGGTAACTTCCCACATATTACCCACGGATATGATAAATCTGTGGGAAACCGTGGGAAAATAGTAAGTAATTTCACACATATTATCTACAAAAAAATATAACTTTTGGTTTTTTCTATATTACTTACACATTTAGGTACGTATCCCTTGTTCTATTTTGTTCTACCATATCTACATGATAAAAGAATGATAATATATATTAACATTTTTTCAAATTAAATTTAACACCTATATATTTGAAGATAGTATACTAACAAATACTTAAAAAAGTAAGATAAGTTTAACAAAAAACTTACATTTTCGGTTGTCAAATAAAAAACAACTTCTTTCTTTTCACAAAAGTCTTTTTTATATACTTGACTAATAAATTTCTTATGTTGGTAAGTGGAGCATTTTGGCCATTGGATTTGTTCACAAGGATTGCCAACATGGCAATTTCAATGAGTAAGATCCCTCTTTCTCCACCTTTACCTCTCTTTGTATCATATTTACCTCGCACACAAAGTAATAAAAAATAATCACATACATCCCTCTTTCTCCATCTCTATGGCAGCTTCTACAACAGCCACCATCGGACCACCCACCTTAACAATCGGTAAGCCAGCCACAGACAATACTCGTAGCACCACCACAAGTTACCAAACTGCACGCACTATATACGACGAACACCGAACATAGACACTCGAACAGTTCATGGATCTATTTTTGTTAGATCTCGAAGTCATATGTAGATCTACGGATTTTTTTGGTATTTATTAAATCTAATAAAGTTTTGTTTGTTTGTTATATGTAAGGGTACTATTTTTAGATCTAACTAAAGTTAATGTTTTGTTGGCCTTTTAATTTTGGTTGTATCACCTAACTTTCTTTTGTAATTTTGGTTTCTAGGCAATCCACCAGCTAGTAATGAAGATAGGATGAACCTCGTATATATTGCCACCAAATCTTCTGCTTGACTTCGTCATTGTATTCAACCAAGATGCAAAAGTGCTTGAGACTTTTATTTTTGGTTGTATCAACTAGTTTTGAATGTATTTGTAAGTTATATTGTGTTTAAATGAAATATACTTGTCTTTAGATTAAGACTTCTTGACTTCTTTACGGATCATAATTTGGATATTGGATCGACCTATTTTAATAGGTTTTATTGGTGCATTTGATTTTTAGACTATATATTACAATTAAATGAAATATAAATAATTGCTAGCATTATATAAAATTTTGCTATTTATTTGCCACGGGATTCCCACTAAATAATAATAGTGGAAATTTTTTTTGTGGGAAATAGTTGTCGGAAATTCGTGGCAAAAAGTCATGTGGAAATGGTTGCCGGAAAATGTGGAAAGTAGGTCGGAAAATCCGTGGCAAATATTGGTGAGAAATCTGTGGGAAATTAAACCCACGGATTATCGACAATGATATTCGTGGGAAATAAGTCAACGCCCCGTGGGAAAATTAATGGGAAAATATTTACCCACGGGGTTTTTACACAAGGAATAATTTCGTGTGAAATCCGTGAAAAATGGCCTTTTTCCACGGAATTTCCGACGGATTTTACTGTGGGAAAAACCTGTTTGTATAGTAGTGTAATGCCCATTCCATTTCGAAGCCTTGTTGAACGGGGACGACCTCTTCCTTTTCGTTTAAGCTCACAATTTGGAAGCAATGTAATTGATGAGTGAGGCCAATATGCTTCATGTGGGAGTGGGAAAAACTCATATGCCTAAGTAGCCGAATACTCTATAATTGAGTAATATGTTTCAACATATTGTGAGTTGTTCAAGGAAAGAAATGCACATGCACTTAATACATGAGAGCATGGATATTTGTTAATGTCCCACTTACCATATGTGCAAGTTCGTTTCTCCAAATTAACAACTTGCACATTTTTTCCTCCTTGAGTTGTCACCTCAAAAATCCCTTTCTCCCGGTTAAATGATCTCATAGCATGTGCACTAGCCTTTGTCACTGAAGCAACTTGTTTTGCAGCAACTTGGGGAGTAAATAAATTTCCGTTACCATGAGCAACACGTCCAAGAGATCGTCGCATATTAAAGTAATGCACTACTCTATAGAATGTAAGTTGGACACATGCTGTTATAGGTAAGTAACGAGCACCCTTGAGCACACTATTAAATATATGTGACATATTTGTTGTAAGCATCCCATAACGCTTACCACCATCATGTGCAAGTGTCCATTTAGACAAGGGATGTCCTTCAAGCCACTCACGAGCTTTCGGATTTAGATTCCCAATCTCTTACATGATTGAGTTAAACTTACGAACTTGATTCCGACTCCCAGCACGGTAAGTTAACATTTTCAAGTTTGTGTTTCGAAATTTATCATTAAAGTTGTTGATGAAATGCCGCAAACAATACCTATGAAAAAGTACTTTGAGAAACTAAACTCAATATAAAAGTTGTTTAAGAGAGTGATGTAAAAAATACCTATGAAAACTAAAGTTGAGATCAATATAGATCTCATATTTACCATAGATCAAATAAATCAATCTTAGCCATCCATTTTTTTTAATCAATATTAATTAAAAAAAAAACCATTTTTTACTTTTTAAAAAAAACAGCATATCTTGCAAATGGTAAATCTTCGAACTGTAAAAAATATACCATCGCGACGAGAATTAAATTATCTTTCTATAAATATGCACTTTTTTATATTTTCGACAAATATTTTTTTTTTCAAAATTTTCGCTAAGAAAAATCACATATGATTTGTAAAATCATATATGATTTGTAAAATCATATATGATTTGTAAAATCATATATGATTTTCAAAAATCACATGTGATTCGATTTTTATAAATCACATATGATCTTTTCAAATCATATATGATTTTCACAAATCACACATGTTTTGAAAAAATCATATGTGATTTATAAAAATCGAATCACATGTGATTTTCACAAATCACATATGATTTTTCTGGGCCAAAATTTTGAAAAAAAAAATTTGTTAAAATTATATAGAAGTGCATATCTACAGAAAGATAACTTAATTCTCGTCGCGATGGTATGATTTTTTTTCTCGTAACGATTAACGGTTTGCGTGATATTTAATTTTTTTAAAAAGATTGAAAGTTTATTTTTTTTGTTTTGCTTATAAAAATGAATAACTATGATTGGGTCATTGGATCTATGGTAAATTTGAGAATTATATTGAACTTTTGCCATGAAAACCATGTGGCTCCAACCATGGTGATCCATGATCGTTAACTACCTTTAAGATTCCCATATGGCGATCCGATAACAAACAAATACCTTCACGTTCTTTCACCACATGCTCTTAACACGATTAAGAAACCAATTCCAACTACTGTAAGATTCACATTCAACAATAGCGAATGCAAGTGGCAAAATCTTATTGTTGCCATCAACCCCCATCGCGATCATCATCTTACCATTATACTTACCATACAAATGTGTACCATCAATTCTAATCACAGGTCGAAAATGCTCATTGATAGAAGGGTCAAAAGCCCAAAAAACACGTCTAAACTCCATATGATCCGTGTCAGGGAGCCTTTAAGTGCTCCATTCAACAATAGTCCCAGGATTTAATTTTTGAAGTGCGGATAGAAATTTAGGTAAAGCATTATAAGATTCTTCCAAGTTCCCAAAGATGTGTTCTATTGCCTTCTGTTTTCCTGACCAAACCTTCATGTACGATGGATTATAACCTAAATTATCAATTATTTCAGCTCTTAAAGTAGGAATACTAATAGATGGTTGCTCCTTTATAAGATGTTGTGCTTCTTGAGCAATTAAATTTGCATCTAGATTGGGATGGTCTTGTGTAATCTTGTTATGTAAACATGTATGTGGCCCTGTATACTTTGTGATTTCAAAGTATCCACTACATTTATGTTTACATGCACGAAGTTGCCATTTACACCCACATTGTGAACTTAAATGACATCTTATTTTCCAAATAGTTGGATATGTTTCGACCACTTCATACTGCTTATGCTTTCGGATAGTATAAAGCATAGCTCGAACAAGTTCTTCCTTATCTTTGAAAGAATCTTTTTCTAACTCTCGAGTTAAATCAGATTTACTTTCAGAGTATGATATCCTCCAGTTATCAATATTAGCATTACCAATTCCCTCCACACTAGTAAAACAAGAAGGTACTTGCATATTAGAGTCAATTTCTTGTCCATCTACATGTGGTGCTTTATATGTTTCATCGAGATCTCTAGTTTCATCATCAACTGTTGTTGCATCCTCATCTCCAGTTTCATCATCTTCACCAAAACTTTCCTCATCTGTTTCAAATCCGTTACTCATCTCACTGTTCACGACGGCAATTTGAGAGATCGTGTTGAAATCCTCATTCTCAATCATATCGGATACGACATTGGTTGGTTATAACTTGCTGGTACTTTCTTTTGATATCTCGCGAGGCAATGAAGCAACTTTTTTTTTGGTAAAAGGTCTAAGACCCGGTAAACATATTTTAAAAAAACGTTTAAGTACAAAGGATATGGGTGAATCCCATATCTCAACCCGTTACATAGGCGGAAATCTTACATAATAAGATACTTCCTATTCTCTATACCAAAAAATAAACCACTACTCAAAGATAACATTTGAGTCCCATGGAAACAAAATTACTTCCTACCAAGGCCTTGGAGCTTGATACCATACGTGTCATAATAAGCATCCAAATTCCCTAGAATATCGTTGACCTGATCCGCATAGTCATCATAATTATAGTCATCATAATTATCTTCACGATCATGACCACCACCAAATAGGTTCATTGACTCATCAAAAGTGTTCACAACCTCCTCCTCGTCACTCTCGGAGTCAATAATCTCTCCCACATTAAAGAATGGGTTAACCCTCTTAGTAGAAGAAGTAGACGGAAAATCCTATCTATTACCAACCTTTTTAATATGATTATCATCATCATCAACAAGAGTAGCTTTCCCGTCAATAAGAAGCTTTTAAAACTCCCTAATTTTCTCAACAATAGGGGTAGGCCCAACCTCGTTAGCTTCCATTGAATAACTCACAAGCGGTTCTTGTGATACATTACCAGTCTTAAGAGACCCAACCTCCTTTGCTTCCATTGTACTACCAGAATCCACTACATTAGTAGGAATGTCACATTCATCAGTATCGATCATATTAAGTGCAACAAAAGGATTATATGTAGAAATCTTTGTCCCACTCTTACTGGCCACTTCAGTGGCTTTCTTCTTTGTATTATCCACCTTCTTGGGTTCAGGAGAAGGTGCTTTAGGTTGATACCTAAACTTAGGACCCACACCAGGTTTAGTAAAACCTCCCTTACCTGGAACACTTTGACCACCATTCCTACCCTTATTCTTGTTATTGACAGTTTGAAAACCATCATTAACACTCTGTTTAGGTTGAGTAGGAGGTGGAACAGATTTTCGACAATCAAGCAGCGTATGACCAAAAAGCTTACACATATCTCACTGAGGCGGTTTCCATTCGTATTCAACCCGAATCTTTTCAATAGTAGAACATGTCCTATCAAGTAATGGTATCTCAACAGTGATGCTCTCCCTAAGGACCTGATCCGAATTAACTTCAATCAAGCACCTAGCAAAACTACTTCGACCCCATGATTCCAAGCACATTTGACTAGTGTAAGAATCTAACATTTTTGGCGTACCAATCAATGTGGCTAGGAGGCTGAGACCATCATCAGAAAACATAACAAGGAGCACATCATGGAATTTAACCCATACCGGAATATTAGTCAAATCCTCTTTAAGCAGATTAGTATTCAACGTCCAAGTTTTAAGAATAATTGGCACATTCCTAATCATCCACGGTCCATTTTCAAGAACATCGTCAACACCTTTACGAGTGGAAAAATTAAAGAAAAAGAACCCCTTAGCATTCATCATAATCTTTTGAATACCATAATTTGCCCACATATTATGAACGTAATAATCACCAACCGGAAAAGCAATACGTTTACCAAGAAAATAACCATAAAGGGTATTCTCAAATTTAGAGTTTACCTCCTTAATGAATTTCATAGGAATGGAGAGATCCACCCCATTAGACTTTTTACTACATTTCAACCTACGAAAATTAAACTTGCGCTTCGTAGAATCAATAGACGTAGCACCCGCATATGAAACGAGCTTCACACTCGGGGCACCCGTTTGTTGGGGCTGATTATGAACTTTGGGAGACGAATTAGATACAACGTTAGTACCACTGTCCGCATTCGTAACTTCAACACCGCGCATAGCCTCTTCAAAGGTCTTACACGCTTCCAAAACGACCGGGTCAAGACCATAATTCGGCTCAGCCTCATTAGCAACACTAGGTGCCGAATTGTTGCTACTCACATTCGTACTTGGTCTAGTTTGATCGGCCAAACTAGCCGAAGTAACCTGATCGGCCTAGTTAGTTGTACAAATATTCTTGTTCGATCCATCACTACCTTCCAATCTCGTACCAACTGAGTTCCAACCTTTAGAAGGTACTACCATCAATCAAAAAGCCCTTTTCCATCCCTCACAACCCACAAACAAATTCAAGAAATCAACAAAATCACAGCATGCAGCACTTACGGTAAAACGAATAGAGAAAACCCTAACTCCCACGAAGTTAGGGTTTTGACGATGAAGAACAATGAAACTATCCACCTATCATAATGAAGCACACCAAGTAATTGATAATTGACCCAACAGTCCAAGACTAACAAAAGGCTGTGCGATCAAAAGAATAAACGCATGCAAGATGTACGTATATAATATAATCAAACCACCGACCCACAATGAAAGGAAACCTGTCAGAGATTAGTACTACCAGTTAACAAGAATGAATTGAAGGTCAAGGTTTGCATGCAATCAATAAAAAACGATTAAAACTACACTAACCCAACAAATATCTAACAAAATTAATCCTTCACACACCGACCCACAATTGTAAGCTAAAACAATGATGGGACAGTTTGAAAAAGAGCAACCAAAGGTCGACCAATAAGGATTAAGGGTTAGGAATTGTAGATCGTTTTTTCCCCAGAGAGGGAAACGTATTTAGGGTTGGTTTACCATGCTTAAGGCAATGAAGCATCATTCTTTATTAAACTTGATATTTGAGTTCTGCAGGTGGTGTAACAAATACATTTAATGCAATCAAAACAAGTGAAAAGTGGACTGAAAACTAAAAGATAAAATAAGTAACAAAGGATATATATGTGTGATATCTTTGCTAAAAACTACTTACACAAGCTACCCAACTGAACATATTGTAAGCTTAATTAATCTTTGATATTCCTTTGTATGTACACAAACGTCTTATGTATTATTAAGGCTAATGGTTTCTCTTTAATACCAAAATTTACCAATATTTTGTTTAGTTGTTCATAATACTAAAAAAGAACTACCTTCTCAACTCGTCATATCTTCCTTAATTAATTGATCATGTCATAAACAAGATTTATAAACTAATAATGGCCTTTTGATCAAGTGTTGGTACAACATTGATTTTGTCCAACATTCATTGTGTTTGTTATGCTATAATGTGAGCTCGTAAATCAGGTAGCTAGGCCGTTATAGATTAAATGGTAAGCTAATTTACCAAACAAGTCATCAAATAGCTAATACTCAGTAACAACAAACATTCATTGTGTTATTAGCACAACACTTATTAACCATTCACAGTAAAAACATTTTTTTAATGACTATTTGAAGAGTTGGTCTTACATGTTTGATATCTTCATGTAGTTATTAAAATCCTCATCAACCACATCAGTAGGAAAAAACTCATTGGTGGTTTCTTTTAATATCTCGCTTGTCAATGAAGCATTCTTCTCTATCAAACTTGATGGTTGAGTTCTACAAGGAGCATAATAAACAATATCCATATAAGCTAAACAATAAGAAATCAAACTTGGGACTAAAAAAATAAGTAAGAAATATATACCCGCGTGCTTTCTTTTTGTGGTGTTGTGTTTCAACCATTAAGTATATATGAATGTTACTTACTTCTTGATAGAGATCATGTATATGATGTTGGAATTATATAGCATGACAATTCATAAATATAAACAATAAACATCAAAGTAAACATGCGGAAGCGTAAAGGAACATATAATGAATAATTAATTAACATCAACATAAAGTATGCGTACCTTTTGATTCTAGTCAAACAAGAATCAATTCCCAAACTAGCAATTGAGATGAACCCTTATTAGGGTTTATAGGATTATAAGAATTACCCCTTACCGATTTTATAATTCAATCCAAGATACTTACAATAGTGTATAAGTACAACGTTCTTGTACACACGTACTATAACAAATTAATGTAATGCTAGTTTTAAGAACACGAAAACGTTTGTTAAGGAAAACAATGTGATCGACACCTAGGGAGGTGTGACCGATCGTTTGAACCAAAAAAAAACACTTATAATTTAGGTTTTAGGTTTAGGAGTACAAGAGTTAATTTACAAAGACCCTAGGCCGTGTATATATACCCAAAGAAACTTAGAATCGAAGTTAGGGTTGAATTGGTTTATGGAAACCCCTATCCAATCGGTTATGGAAAACCATAGGGTTTCTAGAACCTACTTGATATCTAATTTCATATTTAGCCCTTCCTTTAACATTTAACGACCGTTAATCCATTATGTTTAATTACTTAACGTTCGTTTATACATTTCACGTAAATAATAACTAAATATAACATTTTATATTTAATTATTATAACTTTAATTCTCATACGTAAAGTGTGCAATCTCATGGTCTCGAGTTCGATCCTAACACACGACTATTAATTTATGTCCATTAAACCAACAACTCCCACTTGGACATATCTTAATAGTGTGATCACATCGGTTAGCGTCTAGCAACACGCCTATGCCTCTAGCACGACTCGAGTAAGGCTCCTAGAAAAACCTTTTAATGATTTCTCATTATTATTATCTTTTTGTTGCTAATACCACGTTAAATAAATATATGGATTTAAGTCATTCTTTATTCAACCATTCTGTTTCTCGTTGTAAGTGATTGAGCAAGATTACCAAATCTTCTGTACATATTCAAGGGAGATCTTGGGTGTGGCCACACAAACATCTTGTCAACCTTACGAGAGGCCCAACATTATTAAACTCCAAAATAAATTTGAAAGAACAAATTCTATCTTGACTACAAGAATAACTCACAAACTTTGCAACACTTCTGAAAACAACCCTTATGACTACCAGTTTCGTTTAGCGTTAAGTTGTTCCACAGAAGTGCACTACATTCATGACACTTATCTAGTATCTCAAGTCAGAGGATAACTATTCATGATTTACTTAATAACAATATCTATCAAGTAAAATCATGTAGTTGGGATAAGTCTTATATTCAATTCATTGAATATCGTCTGAAATTGGTATGCTTTCTCATCAATATACTTTTAAGTATATTCTACCAAATCACTCAGATTTGTCTTAGTTTAATGATACTCCCATATCATTAATTGAAAACGGACGATTTAGAATAACATAAGTTATTCATGGATTAAACATGCAAATTTTGGATACAATATATTATAAAATCAAACATACCAAGTATTTTAATTTATTATAATAATTGTTTAACATCCCTTAACCAAATACTAAATAGACCAATGCATGAAAATTTCATTTGATGAATTATGCCTCAAGTAATGACAATCATACTTGTTGACAAGGCATAAATCAACCAACTTGATCTATCGTAATTTTGAGAATACTTATTTCAAGAATTCAATTAGTGAAGTTCTTGTATGTGTGCATCAACAATCCACATAATAATTCATAAAGTGTGTGACATCCTCTACCACCAATTTATGACAATTTAAACTTTCAAACATTTTTAAAGTTTAAAGTATTCTTATTCTTTAATGTATAATGCAACTGTGCTCTTAGATAGCACAACTAGTTTACATGGCCATTAACAAGGATGAAATCCTACCATGACTAGTATTGAGTGTCATCTCAATTAAACCAACATCAATGTATACATACAATAATATGCTTATTAAAACTCCGTAAACTTTAATATCTATTATGTAATGTTTGATGCCTTTCAAACTTTCAAGTTTGTAGCTGATGACAGTTTGCACAACAATTGACATATTGTTCATACATAAAATCTAGGAGCAATTCCAGACTGAGGAAAGTAATTCTAAGTCCAAACATATTCTATTAGAATATTCATTACACAAGTTATCTAATAACTTTCAGTTTAGATATCAATGTTGTCAAATCATCTCTCATTCAAGAATGATACAACAATTTTAATACACAACATGATGAATTTACATGTCAAACTCAGATTTCATTCATGTTCTATCTTGTCAAAAGATACGTTTCCATTTCCCAAATGATATATCATGTTTAATTAGAATCATTTATTTACCGCATATATTTATAAAATAAACATATATATAACAAGGTTGTATGTTTTATTTCCAAATTTTTCAAGTGAAGTTTCATTCCAATATAAAACTTAACATTTAGCTTAAATGGAATGTTACTATCCAACATATAAGATTTTAAGAAAATAAACATAATACTCCCACTAGCTTTTAGGAATATTAGGAGTTATCTTATTTTAATTATAAATCACAATATGGATCTAATAATTAAACATAAGTTTTATCTCCTAGATGCATGCATTAATCCATTCATGAATCATTGCATTTTGTACACTTCCAAAGATTATTTGAATTCGAAACTCCTTTTGATTACTTACCATCCCTCGCTCAAGTAATCACTCACGAAAGAGTTTTGATATCACATTTTCAAATTTCATATTCATAAAAATAAATATGAAAATTATCATCTTTGAATAATTAATGTGCCTAGAAAAGAATATTCAATCATAGTTAATTGCTTAAGTATGATTAATAATTTTGTCATTAGACATGCATTAAATATGTGTAGAATATTGTCCATATGATTTCTACACAGAAATTCAAACCACTAGGGTTTTCCATCTCTTTGAAGAAACTCATTTTCATTCTTTAGATAAACTAAATTTCCAAAAATTGATTATCTTTGTGGATAACATCTTTAACATTCATAGTATGAGTAATTTACCCAATTCAATATTTGGTAATACATCATAATGATTATCATGTTTACCATAATCCTGTAACTCATATTTCTCAGCATATCAAACAAATATCTGAGATATCTATGAATGAAAATTCCATCATCTTAAGGTTAACATTTCATGTCTAGCCTCATCATGATATTTACTAGTGTATTTTAGAAGATTATGTATCTTGTAATTTTATCTTTCAAGATAAAAACTCCCACTTGCCTTTTGTAATATATAGACTATCTATAAATACTTAGCAAGTAGAGCAATAATACAATGTTCTTTTTTGAGACATTACAAATACACATTGACAGTTCCTGACTCTTGTTTGTTAATAATCACTCTTCAAAAGAAATTTAACAATTCAAAACTTCAGTTTTAAAACTTAATGTGATTCATCACATTCCATAATAAAATGGTGTTTTATTAATCTTCTAGGTTGGAGTCTTATTGGGTATATTCAATCCATGCTCAATTTTTTAACCTTGATTACTTTTAAGAAAGAAGTTATGGTATCTTGAATCAAGCAAATCAAATAGAGTTTGATTCTCCTAACTGAACATACCATTAACTTATGGTATTTCATTAGAATTAATATTGTAAGATAATCTAACAATATATAAGATAAACATATGCCTTTTGGCTTACCTATTTACCAACTAAGTCAACTTAATGATATAATAGACTTTCCAAGCCAATTGCATGCTTTATAACACAAATACTCTTTGACCAAATCACTTCATGTCCATGTCTCATCAAGAAAACATAAACTGTTATAATCCCATTATACGTTATAACTCATTGATAAACTCAATGACTTCTTGTATATGTCTTAATTAAAAAACATAACAAGTTAACATCTTACTTTATTATAAGTCTTAAAAGACTTCATGTTTATGTCTTTACAATGAATTATAAACATGTTTAACTAAAGTAATTATGAACACTACCTCTTGGTTTCAATAGTAATTTCAAGTTAATTTATTAATTCACAATAATGTAGGACTACATTATTTCTTCATTTATTTATGTCATTCCAAAATTACATAAATATACAAATTGAAGTAGTATTAGATTACTTCATTTATTTATGTCATTCTAATAATACATAAATATTTAGTTTGAAGTAGTCTTATATATCATCTTGACACATGTTCTAAATACTTTTCTAATTTAGAAATCGTAAATTTATTCCAGATACGATCTCATGTGACATGGAGATTTACCTTGTTGTAGCAATCTAGCTAGGCTTTCACATAACGTAAATTGCAACACCAATTGTTTCTTGAATTAGATATGTATAAGTCATATTAGAACGTTAACGTTAGTCTTTTACCTTGCAGTCAAGAGAATCCGTTAAATCATATTTCTATGTGTTGTACCTTGCACACAATAAAGATTTCTCCCACTTGTGCATGAAACAACATCATGTAGCAAATAAGCAACACGACATACGTTTGTTTATGTGATCAATATGATTGTGTCATTAATATTAGCATAACTAGTAGATGTAGAACTACTTCATTGTCTAGTAAGAAAATGTACATGACTATCCTTAAAAACATAAGTGTCTACAAGTGGAAAGTAATTATCTTAAGACATTCTAGAGATAATGTAGGTTACTACCAAGATGACAAAGCTTGTAGCTCCCACTGATTAAAGATCATTACAATAATTCCTTATTCAGTAACAAGAACACAATGCTCCCATTGGATTTGACAACATTGTAAGTGTTTTATTAACCAGTGAAAGAAAATAGTGTGTTATTTACTTCCCTACACCTTTGAGAATGTCCATACATAACAATTACTTAAGTACTAAAAGAGGGTATTCTACTATGTAGATGATGGACTATCCATCAATGCCATTAACTTGAAAAATTGGGCATGCAATTTCTTCCTTAATAGGTCTACTATTCCAACAATTGTATGTAGTACCTTTAAATGGTCAAAACACAACAACAAGATAAATTATGCTAGTTTGCATTTTACCAATTTTGCGGTAATCAATCTAGCTTCTAATTTAATAACTCAGAAAATGTGCAATTTTCTTAACTATTATAATTTTCTTATGAGTTATGTATTTAGAATTTAGACAATTCTAATTTTCCTATCATACCTTTCTCATTCATGAAAAGGAATAGGATTGAATCTCACTCTTTTCTCATGAAAAGAGGACTAGGTTTATCCTTTTAGTAAAGTTGACTATACCAAAAACTCTTACAGGTGTATATCAATTTACCAATACAAGAATAATCCACATTTACGGTTTAATGTTGCATTAATAAATTTAAAGAATTAACAAATTCAATTTTAGTATTTTCGATAATTAATTTTTCAAGAAAATAAAATACCCGAGGAAATATTCATATAACCATAGATTTTTCTTGAAAACTAGAATCCAAATTATCATAGTTTCATTACATCAGTTGATCTGCTAGCAATAAAAGCACATAATAAGGTAATTTCTCGAACAATAATTGGCCAACAATTTCCAATTCCTAGATCATTATGGGATTTACAGTGCCAAACAATATTGCAACGTAAATATGTTTTATCCCCATCTTATGCCTTGAGTCCATGTCTCACTTACTACTCAATTTAAGTCGTCTAATATAAAGAACTGCAAATATGTCCAGTTGAGATCTGACTTCAACATGAAGATTTACCTTTCCATCACAATCTCGCCAAGTTCTTATATGACGTAAATTGCAACTTCAAGTGTTCCTTTAACTAGATGGCACAAACTTAATTTAAAGGTTACTATTTTTTATTATGGTGTCAAATCAAATATGTACGAAGAAGCATGCATACAACTTCGTATCATGAATTTTAATTAAAAAAAAATTATTAACCAATTCACAAAGATTAAATTAACAAAGTTTTGATTGAGGTATTGGTTTCACCAATCAAAGAATTTGCCTTTAATTATCGTCCATTATATCGTACTTTTGCATAAGTCTAAAGACTTAGTGTTTCGGATAATTGCCACAAAGTGGCGCATGGAATTAAAGCTAATTCACCCTTAAGATGATTTTGTACATAAAATAGCCTACTTGGTAACTCCAATTTGACGCACAAAGAAGCAGAGAATTTGGTCAACGCGAAGAAATAACCTCCTTCTTTCGGGTCATAATTTAATGCGCTCCCCTCCTTATACCTCTCTTATAGTTTGTCAAAATTGGATGAGTCGTTCTCACTATTTGGTACAAAATCATCAATCAATTAAACTATTGAAAATTTAACTCTTCAAAAAACAAATCAAATTTCACCATTGTTTAGTCCAATTTATTTTTCTATTCATGAAATTACCCTTTGCTTAAAACTTGTCATACAAAAAATAAACAAACAAGTAACAAATAAAAATAAACAACTAAAACAATGCGCACATAACTAACGATTAATATGCGTAAACAAGTAGCCACATGCAACTTATTCGATAAAACCTATTAATAATCAATTCTAGGTTAAATTATGTATATATTAACTTGGGCTTTCACTTACAAAAGAAAGTGAGCCACATACATCGACATATCGATTGCGTAAGCCATAGTCAAACATATACCAAATTACACATAATTGATTCATTAATATACATTGAGGTATTCCCCAATTCAAGATTTATCAAAACAATAAACATGTGTATAAAACTTAATAATTAATTTTCACATAACCAATCTTAACAATTAAATATATATCGACAATCCATGGCAAACATGCATGTCTCATAATGGATTCAACCTAACACTTATTCAATTAGTCACAAGATCGCATACAATTCCATGTCACATAACAATTATTCACGAATTCATTCACGTAACATATATACAATTCTAGGTTAATATATTGATTAACAAAACAATTTTATAAACCCTAAATTTTTTTTATACATAATCGACTTTAAAAAAATTTAAAGATCGACATAAAAAATTTTATAGAAAAATTAGGGCAAAAGCCCTAACCCTAGAATTAGGGTTTTCAAACAATAACCAAAACCCTAGAATTAATTATATCAAACACAATACAATATCCGTTTTTTGCGTGTTTAGTAATTAATTACTCATTAAACCAATCTCGTGATGCCACTGTTGGAATTATATAGCATGACAATTCATAAATATAAACAATAAACATCAAAGTAAACATGCGGAAGCGTATAGGAACATATAATGAATAATTAATTAACATAAACATAAAGTATGCGTACCTTTTGATTCTAGCCAAACAAGAATCAATTCCCAAACTAGCAATTAAGATGAACCCTAATTAGGGTTTATAGGATTATAAGAATTGCCCCTTACCGATTTTGCAATTAAATCCAAGATACTTACAATAGTGTGTAAATACCATGTTCTTGTACACACGTACTATAACAAATTAAAGTAATGCTAGTTTTAAGAACACGAAAACGTTTTTTAAGGAAAAACAAAGTGATCGACACCTAGGGAGGTGTAACCGATCGTTTGAACCAAAAAACACACACAAACAATTTAGGTTTTAGGTTTAGGAGTACAAGAGTTAATTTACAAAGACCCTATGCCTTGTATATATACCCAAAGAAACTTAGAGTCCAAGTTAGGGTTGAATTGGTTTATGGAAACCCCCATCCAATTGGTTATGGAAAACTATAGGGTTTATAGAACTTACTTGACATCTAATTTCATATTTAGTCCTTCCTTTAACATTTAATGACCGTTAGTCCATTACGTTTAATTACTTAACGTTCGTTTATATGTTTCATGTAAATAATAAGTAAATATAACATTTTATATTTAGTTAGTATAACTTTAATTCTCATATGTAAAGTGTGCAATCCCGTGGTCTCGAGTTCGATCCTAACACACGACTATTAATTTATGTCCATTAAACCAACATATGAAACATTATCTCAATATCATCATTGTCCGTGATTGGGAGTGGAATATATTTCATCATTTTTCCAAAACCAGAAGGATATCTAAAAACTACTTTGATATTGTTTTTCTTTTCATCGATAGATGCCGCAAAATGGATTTGGATGATAAGTTCATTGAATTTTATTTAGCAGTGAACCTTGATAGCTTTACTCGGTGGCTTATCATATGATACGCCTTCTGGTCCATCATATATATAGCCACCCCAATGACATAGTAGTATAACACACTTTCATGTCATTGTCAAAAAATTCTTTTTCCTGTTATGAACAACAAGCAAGAAGGCTTACCAACTAAACCTATAAAAAATTCCTCATCAAAAAGAGGTACTTAAAAGTGAACTGAGCATGGGTGATATTTCTTGATTAGAAGTATGGTGTGATCGTACCTGATAAAGTAGAAGAAGAACAGTGATGTAAAATCGACAATGATGCAGCGTGGAGACAATCACCGGTTATAAGTCACGGTAAGGAGTGGATGTCGATCATGTGGATGAGTATACTCGATATTACTATGAGGAGAAAGACACTATCTAGGGTTTACCTATTCACGTTCATAATTTTTAGAAACTTGGATTTGTCTTAGATGCATCATGTCAAAAAAAAATTGTGTTTCTAGTCTTGTTTAGTTTATCTTAGATGAATATGGTCAACGTGCCCCTTGGTGTCGCGGCTATGATTTTTGGTAATCTTGTTAAAATTTGTTGCATTTTGGATCTATGGTTATATGTTTTAAGAAACTTGAGTTTATCATGATTCGTGTTTAATGTTAATTTTATTAGTTTCATGTTCACTGCCATCATGTTTTGAAATCATAGTAGATTTTAGTATGTGGTTGAGTTAATGGTACATAAATGAATTTGGCTGCAAGTGATCTATGTTCTTTCATGACTAATTAACATATTAAACCTTTTTATTGTATGTAATGCAGAGATCGCTTAAAATCCTGTCCATCTGTGTCATCCCATGTTTCACAATCGAGTGCGCATACAAAATCTGGTGGTACAGTTCAGGCGCCACAGCGATTCCATTTCTAGTAAATGTTCTAACAAGCAACACATTGGCATGCACTTTAGAACTCTTATCGTGGCTACAGAATAGTTGTGTTTTACCTCATATGCATCCTTTTCCGTCTTATGTGTTGCCTCGATAATAGTTGCGTTTACCGGAATCATCTCGTCGGTGTTCATTGCAAGCTGTTGGAAAGTATATATATTTATAAAATGTATATGTCCGAATTCGAACCCGTGACCACGGGATTGCAAATATTACGAATGAGAATTAAAGTTAAATAATTAATGTAAAATGATTACGATTAATTATTACACAAAACCGACTAACGATCGTTAAGTATTTAACGGAAATTGACTAACGACCGTTAAATGTAAAAGATAAGGACTAAAGTGTAATTGGTTAACAAGGCAAGTTAGGGAAACCCTTTGTGGGCTGATTTTCGTCCAAACATAAGGAGGGAGGGCTCAACCCAACATTGAACCCTAACTTGTTCCCTAAGTGTCCTAAACCCTATACAAGCAAAGCTATGTTTAGGGTTTTAGGTTAACTTTGGTGCACACATTAACCTAAACACTTTTCTCTCTTTTCTCTTGCAATTTCGGGCCAAAAAACCCTAATACATTAGGGTTTTAGTTTTTGTTTTTCTAAAAACAAAGTTTGTTTTAGATCTAGCAATAAATTTAACTCGTGGTTAATTCGTGTGTACAAGAATGTGGTCTAACACATTATTGTTACATCAATTGGTTTTAGTTATAAAACGTTAAGGGATAACTCGCTAAATCATTATCACTTGTATTGAAGAGATCTAGCCAATTGCAAGAGGTATGTTACGCATTTATTTTTTAGTTAATTAATTGCAGTTATATGTAGTCTTCCGCTATGTACTATGTGGTGTCTTGTCATGTTATTTTTGTATGTCAAGTTTAACAACTCTAAAACAAGTGTCCTCAAGTCCTCATTCCGTGTTTGAGATTTGAGAAATTTTACTCTCACCATAGTCTTGCGGTTCATTTGTTCCATCTTGTTACGGTCTAAGTGAATTGTTGTTGGATCATTTAGGTGAAACATTTACCACGAAGTGGCGGATGAGTTTAGATCTTTGACTTTTAGCTTTCCTTCTTTGGTGGTGGGGCGAAAAGCATCATCATCAAAAAGCTCGGGTTCTTCTTCGGTTGGCCGTTTCTTCTAGTTTGTGTCGAATTAGGATTTTGGTGTTTGTCTTTAGAAAAACCCAATCTTTTTTGTAAGCAAGATTTCTCCCTTAAATGTCTTTATACAAAATTTCAACCCGCGTCATTGTATCTTCATTATTTTCACCGTTAAGTCTCGTAATCTGTTTGACAATTGAGTTAAACTTCCCGACTTCTCGATTCATCAGAGTCCACTTTTCGGTCAACATTTTATTAGAACGCTCTTTGTAACCATTATTCTTGGCTTGCTCCTTGTATTGACCTAGAACTTTGAACCAAAACGTATCATTGTTTTGGTTGAAGCCGACAGTCGGATTGCATGGATGGCTGGGACGACGTGAAAATGGATGGCGCCAGCTTAGTGTCGTCCTCCCGCTATATACTAGCATTATTGGTCGGAACAACTCTCTCCATCCGAGGGTACCATGTCCTCTAAAACTTTTACTTTTCATGGATAGTCACTAACTATGAAAAGGGATAGCATTAGTCATCCCTAGACGGACTGTTGGATTTATAACTTTGAGTAAATTACATCATTAGTCCTTATGGTTTACTCATATTTCATGTTTAGTCCTCACTATAGAGAAATTGCTCTGAGACCTCCCCGAAGTTTCTATTTTTGCTCGCCACTCATCCAAAAAACTTACCCGTGTAAATCGGTTTGTTAAGTGAATCATGCGAGGCGAGACCACTGAGGATAACAATGTCATTTGGCAGCTTTTTTTATCACACATTACCCTTCCTTTTTCTTCAACCTCCTTACTCCACTCACCATCTTCTTCTTTAAACTCCCCACCAGCCTCAGTCACTCATAAAAAATCTATTTATCTTGGTAAGCATAAAACCCATATAACCCACCACCTTTTGCAAGATGAATACACTAATGTCCTTGATAATTCCAAAAGACATAATAAACTCCGACGGGAATGGAGGATAGACTAAAGCACGGGAATGGAGGAAGACTAAAGCACAAACTAGATGTTGGATGATACAACAATTGTTTGCCTTTTGACGGATCTATGATCTAACTTAGTTACAATACACCAAAAACAGTAATATGTATTGCAACTATGAAATACAAGTGTTTTTATTAATCTATCATCATCTCTGTTTGTATACATATTCTATCTATTTGTACAAAATGAAAAGGCATGTTTGAAGGGTTGTGATGGTTCGTTCGAAGCAACACTTGTGTCCTCCTTCAGGATAACTGCCATATAACTGCTTTTCTAACTAACTATAACTGCCTTTGGTTCTAATAGATTGGGATTAACCTAATATTCACCCCCTTAATCACAATTGCTTTGTCATAGATCTTTAACTCCAATAAGTTGTCTCATTGTTAGAAACTTGATCTTCGGTAGTGCTTTCGTGTGTATGTCAGCCTTTTGATATTCTCCACTTATGAATTCAACTTGTAAGTCTTCTTTTTCAACACATTCTCTTATAAAGTGGTACTTTGTATCAATATGTTTACTTCTTCCATGAAATACGGGGTTCTTCATCAGTTCTATAGCAGATTTGTTATCAACCATTATTAGAACCTTTTCTTCCTTTGAGTGTGTAAGCCTGCTTAGTAGTCTTTTTAACCATAATGCTTGTGTTCTTTGTACTGTTGCTGCGATAAATTCAGATTCGCATGATGATAATGCTACAGTGGCTGTTTTTGTGTGCTCCAGCTAATTGGTGAATCACCATAGTAAAATATTATTCCAGTAGTTCCTTTTTCCTTCTTGACTGTTGACTCCATAACTATTGTCGCTGAATCCTTGTATCTTGTTTCCTCCATTATGCTTGTAGGTGATACCATAATCCTTTGTTCCTTTTACATAGCGTAGTTCTTGCCTTATTGCCTTCATATGTTGCTCCTTAGGTTCTTTCATAAAACGACTAAGTAATCCAATGGGATAACTTAAGAGAATTATTGTGTGAAGTAGATATCTTAAACATCAATTAAACTTGATATTTGAGTTTTGGTACAATGTTCCTTGATTGTCCTTTGCAGTCTTGTTCTGGATCCATTGGTATTAGCATCTCGTTGTAAGTCTATCATACCAACTTCCTTTAAAATCTTGCTTGCTTAGGCGGATTGCTTTATTGAAATGTCTACCCAGTTTGTGTGACTTCTATTCTAAATAGTAAGTTAAGTAATCCTAGGTCACTCATTTTGAATTTTTCTTCCATTTGAGCTTTAAACTTGTCGATCTCCTTCTTTGGTGTACCGGTGATGATTAGATCATCTACACAAACTCCTATTAGTAGTATTGAGTCTTTTGATGCCTTCGTGTAAATTGCTTGTTCTAGTGCACATTTCTTGAAATCTAATGACTTCAAGGTATTGTCTAACTTTATTGTGACAATTCGTATTTTCAGGTCATATTTCAAAACATTACTCATGCTTCATTATTTATCATTTATTGTAAACTAGATTTCTGAGCATCAAATTCAAATACGTAATGGTTTAGGCGGAATTCATTATATAATCATTAAGGACATTCCATATAGACTAAGTTTGGTCTACATATCATTTATCTTATCGTATATTAGTTCATTCATGGTTTGGCATTTTACAATAACCGTATAATTTCATATTAAATAACGTTATAGCGTAATTAAGATTTTGAAAAATTGGATCCATTAATTTCAAAAATTCTCCCACTATAGTTTTATACTCATATTAAGTTTATAAATATAATCTTATTAGTTTACCAGATTTAAATTATTTTGTATAAAAATTGTTTATATTTATATAATTACCGACGGTTTTATTAAAATACGCACCAGATAATTATATAGTCACTCAAATTTTGCAAGAGAATGTATTATTATAATTGTTATGATATTAACGATTTTACTTTGGACCCGTTAAATTTATTTTTATTTAACGTACCCTAAATACTCAGTGTGTATTTAACTTACCACATATTCTCAATTTAACTTTTTACATCTCCTACTTGTACATCGTTGTAAAAGAAAAAACAAAAAAAATATCAAGTGGATGGAATAACACCCCCCTTTAGACTTCAAGCGGGGATATTGGATGAGTCATTTTTTTGTTTGCCAAAAAGCTACTGGTGTAGAGTATGATACTAATGATCTTAACCATACAATGCATTTTTCAACAAGTAAAGCTCAAAAAAGCATATTTCCTTCCTCTTTTCCTCTCCAAAACCGGCAACCACAAGGGACCAAGAAGGGGTCCAATATTTTTTCTATAATCAAGATGTATAGACTCTGTATCACTTGGTGTTAAAGGTTTTGCATATAAACCTTGGGTGTTTAGAAAAAAATTCCTTGTCAATTAATACTATCAAGTTACTGAGTAGGCCTTCCATATTATGTTGTTTATTTCATATGTTCAGGTTTGTGTTGGTCATTTCATTTTTAGTGAGAAAGCAGGCAAGTTTCATGAGGTTTATACCACTGTTTATTATTGATTTTAAGAATGTATATATAAGTCTATCATATAATTAATCCTGTTATATTTATTTTGGTGATGTCTAGGAACCAGACACCTTAAGAAGGTGTCTGGTGGATTAGAATAACGGTTCGGAGTTGTTTTGATGGGTTTAGAATAGGTTTGCGTCTGAGGGAAGGAAAGGGGAGGGGGAACAATCATTAGACCATAGTTTGCAAATAAAAAGCGGTCTGTCCTTATTTTCGAACTTCTGGAAAATCCGACAGTAAAGTAATAATTTTTGGCCTAGAGAATTAGGAAAATAACTTTAAAACGAAAGCGTGGCGATTGTGAACCGGATTAAAACGGAGAGAGCTATCAACGAGAAAGGAAAGAAATGAATTTTTCAAGTTGGCGGCGAAAACTATGAATTTTTCTGAAAATTTGAGATGGTTAAATTCTTTTTCCGAGGGGTCAAAAATGAAATTTGGGTATAAATTATGTGACTTATTTCAAAACTATACTAGTATACTTTGATACAAGCTAAGGACATATAAAACTAGGGAAAAACAGATTGGAACGATTAAATTATACACGGTTTACAAAAGTTGTCGTAACTTTAATAAATAAGAAAAAATAGTCAATTTCTTATAGGCAAGTTTTACGGCAAAACAAAGTGACCATTGTTGAAGTTGTGTTTTTAACATTGATGTGTAGAACTTTTGACAAAGTGAGGTCTTTTCTAGTAAAAGTGAGTTTGCCAAGTTATATTTTCCAAAATGTCCGACCGTATTTGTAGCGGAGTTGTAATGAATAAATTACGTGTACTTAAAAATTGCCCGCGGAAAAAGGTACATCCTTAATATATTGGGGACACAGTACCATACTTACCTTCTTTTCTTTATGTTGAGACCTCTAGGATGGAAAATCATGTACTCAAAACTTTTGAGATAATGATACAAGCTTCCCAAAACCAATAGTCAGTCCAATTATGCGAGGGCCCCATTTTTACGATAGCTTTAGAGGGCGTTTTTGTCACTTTCATGATATTTCAACGACATTATTTTCTGACGAAAAAAAGTTATAATTTCTTAATAAATCACTAAAGGATTACGTGGATATCATTTAAACGTAAAATACATATGGAGTAATTTAAATATGGTCAAGACGTTAAAAGATTATATTTTTGACGAAAAGTAAAAGTATGCTTTTCAAAAATTCAAATAAAGTGGGTATAGATATCATCGAATTGCATGCATAACATTACATCATAACTTATAGTATATCATATCATTCATAATAGGTAAACGTTTGAGATTCATGCTACATTTCGGTTGACTCACTTGTGTAATCGCATCAATTCTCAATGTGAGTATCATAGCCCGATTTATTGTAAGTTTTTAATTTATTTCAAACCTACGGGGGCGAGAGGATTTTGAATACAATTGCACATCCTTATTTTTTTTATGTGAGCCCAATATATTCCAAATTTAATTTCATTGCCTTAAGTTCCATCATTGCCAATGAATGTCCGACCATTATATAACATGAATCGGTTAAGTTCATTAGAAGCGGAGGGTTATTTGAGTGGATAAGATCTAAGAGGGTGACTCCTCCTTAGGGTTGGCGGCTTTCCAACCGGCGGCTGCATTTCATTTCATTGTCATAATGTGACGTTTTTGGACAAAACACTCATGTTAGGGAGCGAACATCTCAGTCTAGGTTGCGGTGGTCATGGACCCTAAGCAATTGTAACATTTTTGTGCCATATTTGTCATACATAATTTATACTTGTGGTAGTCGTATTAACATTTATTAAAACTCTATGAACTCACTCAAACCATTGTGTTGACACTTTTAGAAATGATTTTTAGGTAATTAAGACATTTGCATATGGCACGATTAGGAACCACTACAGTAGTTCGCGTCGTCGACTGGTCTCATTGTATATTATGGTTTTCCTTTTCAAAACATCGTTTGGACTTGTAATAAACTTATATTTCCGCAAACTTTATCAACTTTTGGGACCTATCTTGTAACTCTGATTGTTTTATATAAATATCAAGCGATTTGTGTTTTTAAAACGACACTTTAGGTCGTTCAATATAAATGTGATTGTGATGTTATGACAGTCAATCCCCAGGAATTCCATTCCGCTGCAAAAGCAGTAATTTGGGTGTTGTGGGACAGATTGGCACAGGCTATAAGTTATAGAGAAACTAAACGGTTGCATCATTGACCCTAGCATATAACTACATATCATGCATTATCA
>OU343216.1:125166009-125184165 GCA_910596185.1 Chrysanthemum makinoi | reverse complement strand
CATCAAAAATTTGATGAAGTGGTTTTGTCTAGTGGTTATGTTCTTAACCAAGGTGACAAATGTGTGTATAGCAAATTTGATGAATCCAGTAAAGGAGTCATCATTTGTCTATATGTTGATGACATGTTGATCTTTGGCAGCGACCAAAATGGGAGTTGACACGACAAAGGAATTTTTGTCATCAAGGTTCTCCATGAAGGACATAGGGGAGTGATGTTATCCTTGGTATAAGGGTTAAACATGAAAGTAAAAGAATTTCTATCTCTCGGTCTCATTATATTGAGAAGGTGCTGAGGAAATTCAATTACTTTGATTGTACTCGAGTGAGTACACCTATGGATACTTGTGAGAAGGCGATGCCTAATCATGGCAAATTTGTATCTCAACTTGGGTACTCTAGGGTAATTGGTGCTTGATGTATGCCATGACTTGTACAAGACCGATATTGGTTTTGGATTGGGAGAAAATTGGTAGGTATACTAGTAATCCTAGTGCTCATCAGCGGTTCAAATGCTTTGAAGTATTTGAAGAGAACTATGGATTATAGTCTCATATCAAGTTACCCATCGAGTGTTGGAAGGTTACAGCGATGCAAGTTGGATCGATAACGAAGACAATTCGTCTACCAGTGGTGGGTATTCCTACTTGGTGGAGGTGCAATACTTAGGCATCCAAAAGAACTTGCATCACCGTTCAACAATGAATCTGAATTTGTGGCTTTAGCAGCTGGCGGTAAAGCTGAATGGTTGAAAAACTTGCTCCTTGAGATTCCATTGTTGCCTAAACCTATAGCACCTATTTCTATCCGGTGTGATAGTGCAGCTACATTGGCTAAGGCTCATAGCCAAATGTACAATGGTAAGTCTAGACACTTAGGTGTCAGACATAGCATGATTCGTGAGCTTATCATGAATGGGGTGGTATCTATAGAGTTTGTGAGATCTCAACGGAACTTAGCTGATCACTTGACGAAGAGTTCGCCTAGAGACTTGGTTATAAAGTCTGCTAAAGGGATGGGTTTAAGTCCAACTTAGTCACTTAATGCTAGGACACCCAACTCCTCCAGGAAACTTGGGAGCTGAGGTTCAATGTGGAAAATTTGAACATTGATGGACTGGAGCACATGTTTTATTTACATCCCAAGGTTGTGCTCAGAACCTGTTGAAAGGAGGATGAAGTCTTTACTTCTTAATGGTTAATTTTCTTTGAAAAGTGCTTGGCAGGAGCATGACTAAAGAGGAACCACCTATGTAAATGTTGAAGTTTTGCCGCTCGGGAAGCTTTGGAATTTTAGCTTTTACAAGATTTATGAATTTGGATATGGACACATGGCTTGTATAGTGTCAGGGAGCTTTATAAGTGTTTGAAAACTTGTGTATTTTATCTTCAGGTATTCAAATGGGTTGAAGGGTTCAATTCTTAGAACACCCCGATTCTCGAATATTTGAAACGTGTAATTTACTAAGATGGAAATTCAATCCTCAGGACATTTTCATTTATGCACATGTTTTGCTTGATGTTTATTTTCATGCAAAGGAAGTGAACTAAATTTGGGGAGGATTGTTGGAAAATTTAGTGCACTTGTGGGATTAGTTCACACCTTGTTTTGGGTTAGGAGGTACGGAGTGTACACCCATAAGGTCCATGAACACCATGACTCTAATAGTGGTTTGTATTGGTAGTGCTAGTAGAAATGCTAGCGGTGAGAAATCTTGCTTGAGGAAATCTTGCTTGTGGAAAATACTTGCTTGTGATTTTCACTGATAAGGTGTTTCCACGATGGCGATGTTCCACGATAGGCGTATTTCCACTTTGCAAGTGAAATGCTGCTAGTGGAAAGTATGCGCTTATGGAAAATCTTTGCTAAATGGCAGTTACAGCGCATTATGACCCGTTTAATTGGTCATGTAACCACTACGGCTATAATGGGGATAATTATGAGGCTATTAATGGGCCGATTAATACTCATAATTCCATTGGAATAGCTCAAGAGTAACCTCCTATAAATAGGAGATCTGATAATGTATGAAGGACACACAGAAAACGTAAACACTTATTAGCGAAAGGGTTATAGAATTGTGCCTAATTCTTTAACTGCATTTGGTCTTATCCCAAGTAGATATTCGTGATACCCAGGCATTAGGGTCGAATAGTTTACTTTGGAAAGTGATCACACGATTCCAAGTGATATCCGGTAACCACCTAGTGGTATTGCTATTGTCATTGATTGTCTTAACCCTGTTCTGGGATATAACCCCCAACAAGATGCACCGACTTGTGGAAATTGCAATCATCTAATATAACTGAGCCCGATCCACTAGAACCACCGTAGTCTGTTTAAAAAGCATAATTTAATAAGCTTCACAAGAAGATTCCAATGTTAAATAAATAAATAAAAGCTGAGGGTATACCATATACTGATCTTCCACCTCTTCCTATATAAGTTGGAGATCGTTTGAAGAAAATGGTAGAATATCAAGAATATACCTTATGTTAGTCCTTCTAGTCACTGCAACACTCCTCGCGAGCCATTTGATGATACATGCCATATAAAGAATAAAAGAAAAAACCCACAACATGTGGCACTAAAATGTACACGCTAAGAAATACAGGGTGTGATCCCGGAAATTGTGGTTTTCCTCAGCCCACGAATTGATAAAAAAGGGATGGAAATAAGAGTAAAAGTTATGCGCATATAAATGATAAAACTAACAGTTACAAGTCTTGGATTCTCGGAGTGGGATATCAAAATGAAAAGAACATAATCAGATCCAGATGACATATAATGACTCTAGATATTGTTACACACAAACATCGAAAGCTAAAATCAGATAACACTACCTTGTCTTATATTAAAATTTTGAATAGGCGCCAAAGGTAGAGTGTGCTTAAATACTACCGTGAATTCAACTTAAGAACATCATTGCAGAGCGCCTCACGACTCCATTTTATTAAAAGGCACTGGTTCTCCATATATATCATCACTTGTCATCTCCCTAGGTACCCAAACATTTTCCATCTCATCTTCTCCCACAACATTTGCCATCTCCTCCTTTATATTTGTCATATCACCTTCTCCCAAATCATTTGCAAAGAGACAAGCCACATAAGTTCTCTGACAAGTCTAATCACCTACCTCTGTGAGGGAGACTAATTCCGACCGTATAAGATAATGAAAAATCATATACCTTGTCCGATTTTGGCCATGTGTACAATGGGCGAGGGACATATTTGAATGAGCATGTTGGGAGCTGAATTGGGTCACCTAATAAATAGAGGCAGAAGTCATACACTCATTTTATTAATACCAAAATCTTTAACAAATAGAAAAAGGAAAAGGAAAAAATTAGACACATGTTGGAGGCATGAATTAGTAATTTAGTATGTGCACACCTTGCACACCAATATGTAACTGCATACAGAGAGGTATATGTAACACCCCCAAAATTTCACAGCGGAAGCGTTCGGGTCATGGGGTGCTACTAAATCAATATACACAACACAAGGTAATAAAGAATGGAAATTCTATTCCATTTTCAAAATATAGATTCATTTAAGAAATAGTTTTACATCATTGTTTCAAAGTACGAAAGTAAAGCCCATAAAAATATATGTTGTCCCATTAAAAGTTGTATTAAAATTTTTGGAAACACTTGGATGCAGTCTTCCAGAATGCCTTTGCCATTGCCCACGCCAATAAGTAAACCTGAGAAAAACATGCTAAAATGTCAACACAAGGTTGGTGAGTTCATAGGTTTAAGTTTGGAATCAAGTTGGACCAAAGTTGCACATATAGCATCTCCGTGAATGACACTATATGCAAAAGGCTATTACGCTAGTACCAAGTTCATGCAACCGAAACTACGACAGTGTGCATGCATCTAGAAGCATAATAAATAAAAGCCCACAAGTGTATTTCCGTACACTCAATCAATACGATATGATATACGCCCGCGTTTGCCTATCCGGTCAAACTCGAGCGGGGTGTCATCCCCAATAAATCTATTCATAACAATCGCGCCTCCCCAAAGGGAACTAACGGTAGCATAGTTGGGATTTAAGGTTGTTTCACGTAATAGTGTTTTGGTTTCAGGTCGAAAAGAGTTTTGCATGTTTCTCACCCCAAAGTTTTATAAAGCAAGTAATAAAAGTAAAAGTGGGGCTATAAACTCACCTTAGCAGTTCGGTGAATAAAGCACAAAGAGATCGAGTGTGATATAGCAGTGGCTCCTACCCGGAACCTAAGAACGAGATGGCAAATCTCGAATAATGATATCGTTTGGTTCATGACCAAAAATGATAGAGCATTGAATATCGATTCAATAGAGTGATTTTAGTGTTGATTTATAAGTGTGGCGATGTTGCCGGAGTTTAGTTTGTTTACTTAAAGATGTGTCGATAATTTATATTACTTTTGTTTTAAATTTTCTCTTGTCTTTTAGTCGGGTTTTGGTATTAAAATTAAATATATTAATTTGACGAAATTACGAACAAGATGTGTCAGGAATAAATTATTTTGACATTTTTATTATTAGTTATAAAAATGTATATAGTTTGGGTCCAAAAATAGTTGTTAGAATGTAAAAAAATGTCAAAGTATTAAACTTGAGGGGTTGGAATTGTAAAGAGTTATATAAGTTATAAACTTATATAAGTTTAAGAAAAAGTTGACAATTTTTCCAAACTAGAGGGGTTAAAGCAAATCCAGATGAAACTTGTATAACAAAAATAAACAAAATGGCAAAGCTGCAATTCTGGGATTGAACATGTGACCCTTGGCTTAGCGAAACACCCAAACCAAGCGAGCTAGCCAACTTGTTGTGTTTTATTTCCCAAACAGTTTGGTTTTATCGTCGATGGTTCTGTGATATATATTTGCATGAAATACTTGACAGTGTTGTGTTATGCGTTTGTGTTTGTGTTGGTTTCGTATACAGTGAAACAAAGCACACCCTTTATATTGAGAAACAACAAATTTTCAAACCAAAGGTGCACCCTGTGGTTCGAACCACATGGGTTTTACCGAAACAAAATCCCCAAGTGTTAAGAGAGTTTAAAGAAAAATCACCAACAAGCTTTAAACATAGCCTAGTCATTTGCATGCATGTTGAGCGTGTATATATATGTATGTTGAACCACAGTTATGTATGTATGTGTAGGAAAAACTTAAGAACCACAATTTTTGTTTTCAAAACTTAAAAATAGATCATATTATAAAGTATTACATTTCTAACTAAATGACCAAGTAAAAACACAAGCTTAAAGAAGTTAAATTTCTTACAGTGGACTTGAGGATGGATCGAGCAAGAGGAGAACAAAGAGCACTTTTAACCCAAGTATTAATATGTAAAAACCCTTAGCTTCCAAGAATGTACCCAACAATTTTTCCAAAGCTAGCTAACCTCTTTGATATTACTTGTGATCTTTGGTAAATTTGAAAGTGAATGTGATATGTGTCTTTGTGATGGTGTCGATGGTTTATAAGGAAAAAAAA
Organism: Chrysanthemum makinoi; assembly: GCA_910596185.1. Taxonomy (NCBI): domain Eukaryota; kingdom Viridiplantae; phylum Streptophyta; class Magnoliopsida; order Asterales; family Asteraceae; genus Chrysanthemum; species Chrysanthemum makinoi. The sequence continues at coordinate 125,178,671 of OU343216.1, read as the reverse complement.
GAATCTAAGCTTGGTCTAATTACTAATAGATATTAGAGTGTAAGTCCAAAGTTATGTTAATAACCATGTACTAAGTTGTAAAGGCTCATGTATAGATATGTCAATGCAAGGCTCAAAATATTCTTGATGCTTGGGGTGTGCTCGATGCACAACTATCCCATCTAGGGAATCAAGGTGATGTTTTATGTTTGATGGATAATAGTGTGCATGGACCTTTGTAGTTCATTATCCATGCAAATGGAAGCAAAGCTACCTTTCACAAATTATTAAGTTGGCATGTGAATGCAAGTTGTCAAGGCAAAATGGAATTCTTGTGGGAGGGTGATGATTTTGAATTTCGTAATGTATTTGTGTCCGTTTAAGCTTAAATGTGTGTCGCGGTGTCCCGGTTTGATGCTTTTGGCGAAATGTGTAATATATAATTTTGAGCATGTTTTTATAAAGGTAAAAACAAAAATATTACTTCTAACTCGTAAAAATATTTATTTGACTTTAGTCATGATTACTGAGTATGGAATGCAGCGTCGGACTCGTTAATCGAGATAATCTCTCGTTTACGTGTTTTGTTCATCGGTAAATACCAGGAATGATTTATTCGCATTATTCGATTATCAACGCTGCTTTCGATTGCATAATTCATAAAATTCTTAACTTGTCGTCATTATAGATCGAAAAGAGAAAAAAAAAATATAGCCGCGAAAAATCGGTAGGGAAATTTACGAGTTGTTATAGTATACTAGATTCTGGACTTCAAGTTCGTCTTTATTATCCCAGACAGTATTGCCATTATTTTCAATAGAAGCATGAGCATATGAGCGAAATCCCAATACTGAGAACAGAAAAGAGATGGGAATATGAAAAATGGTTGAAAAGTTAAAGAATACGATAATATTGTAAACAGAAACTATAAAGCAATTAAAAGCATCTGAGAAGCATTTATTGAAAAGAAACATGACAAGCAATTATCAAGCAAGCACCAAAGAGCATGTATCAATCAAACATTTCACATGGCATAAATATTTGATAAATCTCTACAGTAAATAGCATTGGTAGCTGCTCACCAATAACTATTTTATTAGTACAAAGTATATATATAAACTATCGACTCTTTACTTAGGAAAGCAAGACTTAGTTTATGCATTAGCAAGGAACATCTAAGGAAGTACCATTTCGCTATAACCTTTAGCCATGTAGAACCAAACTCTTAATATGTACAACATAAAGAAGACTAAGTTAATAACTATTAACTCACTGCACAAAACTTGAAAACAAAATAATAACAAACAAACTTTGGGGAGTTTGGATGCAAAAGTGATCATAGTCCGTTAAAAAATTTGTTACAACATATAATTAGAACAATTACAAATACATCATGGATTGAATATTACCATCACTTGCCCACATTTGTAGCATTTGCAACCTGTGAATTCACAAGACTTGCACAAGCACTCTTTACTTCATCTTTAAGCGTTGAGGTTTTTGCAATAGCTCACATCGTCTTTCTTTACTTTTGGTGCTCCATAATTTCGTTCAATCACCACATTACGCCCTGAAAATTTATCAGAAAATAGGATATAATCAAGTCATCCCAACTTAACTCAAACATGATCTACTAGGTAAATTGTAAAGAAATGTCATCGACTTATCCGTGTAGAACTGAATCACTTCGCTATATTATGACCTGTTTAAACTAAAAGATTAACTTAATGACTTGGTCTCACTTTAATTCGTTAAAGAATAGTACCATATTATTATAATGACTCGAGCTCACTTTGCTATTTTATGACCAATTAAGGCCATCACATCCCACCTGATGGATGTTTCACATCTATACGTCACCTAGAATAACAAGTGCATTGTTGAAGGGATCACTTACTTACAAACAAGTGGCAGTAGCCATATTACCATATTATTCTAAACCTTCATCAGTATTAAGTTTACATAAACTTTTCAATTTATAATACCTTGTTGAATATAAAGCATTTTTTACCGCAGAAAAATAATAGAAACAAGTTAAAAAGGGAAAAATTGTAAGACTACATGTCATAATCTAAAGCTAACCACAAACATTGACACCTTGCAGTTGCGAAATCTATGTTTTCAATCTATTAAAATAAAGAAGATCACACTAGTGGATGGTTTTATGCCAAGAAGGTCTACGATTGAGGCTATTCACCTTCTTAGAAGTCTAATGGAAGTTGAGAGCAGAAGGACACGCATATGGCGTTCCTTGACCTTGAAAAGGCGTATGATAGTGTTCCACACGAGTTGATTTGGAGAACGCTGATTGATAAGGGTACACCAAAGAGATTTGTAAAATTATGGGATATGTATGAGGGGCTAGGACCGTGTTATCGGTCAAAGTGGGGGTCTCGAGTTTTCGGTGGAGGTCGGGCTACACGAGGATCTGCCATGCCACTTATCTCTTCCTTGATCCTAGATGAGTTATCTCTAGGGATCCAAGAGGGCATCCGTAGAGCATGATTTTTCTTGACGACATTGTGTTAGTGGCGGATTCGGAGGAAGGTTTAAACCTCGGACTTGAGCATTGGAGGAGGCTCTTGAAAACAACGGCCTTCGTGTGAGTAGAGAAGTCAGAATACTTGAGATGTGACTTTGGGAGGATCGAGGCAGACCATCACGAAGATATTATTGGTGACCACACATCACGCCACCGAGTCTTTTAAATATCTGGGATCGATGATTCACAAATCGGGGAGGATAGGCGAGGATGTGTCTCATCGGTCAAGCTGGCTGGGCGAGATGGAGAGCGGCGTATGGAGTTCTTTGTGATAGGAACGTCCCCTTTAAGCTTAAGGGAAAATTTTATAAGGTGGCGATTAGACGGCTTTATTGTCTGAAGTCAGTGTTGGCCCATCACCAAGGCACTTGCTAACGGGTTGATGTGGCAGGCGAGAATGCTAAGATGGACTTGTGGCAAAACATTGCTGGACATGATTCGACGGAGTTTTGAGCAAAACTTGAGGTCGAGAATATTATCTCGAAGATGAGAGAAGGTAGGTTGAGGTGGTTTGGGCATGTCAGGAGAAGGCCACAAACGGCACATTAGAAGAGTTGAAGAGCTCCAGTGGATGGCGTGAGAAGAATGGGTAGACCAAACTCGGTGGGAAGACAGAATTAAGCTCGACATGAAGGAGCTTCTCTTGTCGGGACATGATCTCGGATAGGAAGGCGTGGAGAGATAGAATTAGGATCTGGGTAGCAGTTGTTTTAGGGTAGGAGATCTGTGGCTTTTGTCTTCTTTAGAGGTTAGGCTTTTGATGTCTCTTTTGCCACGCCCCTTTTTGGTTTGGTTGCCTCGTCTTTGCTCTGCCGTAGATTTAGGCGGTCGTTGTTTTCTTTGTGTATGTATTTCCTTGCACTTGCCCTAGTTTTTGCCCCAGGTGTGTTGCTTTGCTTTGCTCTGTGTGTCCTTGGGTTTGTCTGCTGTTTGTGCCTTGGTCCCTTTTGTTCGCCCTTTGCTTTTGTGCCTTTTGCTTGGTTCTTTCTTCGGGTTTCTTGTTTTGTTTACCTTTGTTGTGCGTGTTTTGGCGCTTTGTTTGTTTACTGCTACACTTACCTTTCTTGCATGTTGTTTTCGCCTTTTGCTCTCTCTTCTTTCTCACCCGCACTGCTTGCTGCAGGAGGTCGTTGGAAGCAGTCTCTCTACTCCCGAGTACATCCTGGGATAGGGGTACGACCTATCTACATTTTACGTTTGTTGTTGTTGTTGTTGTACACTAGTGGATGGTGAGTTTGTGTAGGAATAAATTTCATACTCTAAAGTAGCATATCATGGCTAACTCGTTGGCTATAACTAACATGTTCACCCATTGCTGTTGAAATGACACGATTGTGGTGACTAGTTAACCAGTTGATGAAAGCTAAAAATAGTTAGATAATCGTAATCAGTTACCTTAGCAAATCTCTTTACCTAATTATCCACACATGATGATCTTGACCTTTTACAATTATAAAATGAGAGTCAAACATCATATAACACAATGAATTGAAACTGATTATCGTGACTTTACCTGAAATGTACATCTAAACACCCCTTTAGCATAAGATATAAAATTCAGCAACTCCTAAAAAAGAATAAGATAAGATATAAAATGTTGGAGGCACTTGTATGCTAGAGAAGGGAAAGTCATGGCATAGGTGATATAGTTTCGCATTCTACCTTGCCTGGTAATTCGGACCTCATTCTCATTAATTTGTTGATTTGCTCTTGGCTTTTCCACCTTTTGGTACCGATCCATCTTTAAAACTCAAACACACTAATCATAACCTCATACCGTACCGTTTGAGAATTATAATTACATGTAAATTACTAAACAGATCCCTAACAACAGATCACTAGAGCATGCAATAAGCCAATAAGACAGTGATTTCATTTACGAGAACTAAAAAGCACTACTACAGATGGCTCATTAGGAACTTATAGTAAATGTAATATTACAATGTGTGTCTAGATTATACACTAAAATCATCATTAATTCAAACATACTAAACATCGTTAAAGCTATCTATACATTGATCCTTAAACAATACCTTAGAGGTGTTTGTTTCGGCTTATATAGCCGGCTTATGGCTTATTTGATTTTGGGCTTATGTTAAAATAACTACATGTCATAACAATAACACCTCACATCGAGGCACGTGTATGCAGTACTAATGTATGTAAATGAATACAAATGTACAATGAGAAAGTAAGAGCTAGAAAATACCTCATTTATAACTTCCTGATACTTTTTACGGTGCATTAGGTTTGGTGTGAGAACTAGGCGACGAACTATAGTGAGCACCTACAGAACTCTTTCTCACAGATCTTGGCGACAAGCCATAGCGTGACATCCACCCAAGGCCCCAAACTAAAGCCTAACCCAACCCCACCACCATTACCCCTTCCACCGTATCTTGCATCAGGCTCATTAAACCACACCTAACCCTGCCTCTCCACCATTTACCAGGCCACTATAGCTTGAACCAAGGCCTCCAAAACCACCGCCTAACCGCACCCTCTACCACTACCTGATACACCATAGCTAGCACTTAATGACGATGTTAAAAAACTCCGACCTAATTCCATATATAACCAGCTCTATTCCGACTTAGTTTTCATTGAAGCATTTTAACAAACACTTTGTGTTCATGCTGAAAATGAAAAAAAATAACAATTACATAATAGATGAACACATCAATCACGATGATAAACATATTATAAAATTACAAAATAAAACTTAATCAGCAACATACCAATAAGAAGCTTCCATAGTTGAATTTGATAAACACTGATGAGGAAATCAAATCAACTTTGAATTCAATCAATTATGAAGGAATTAATGATACCTTTAGATTGAGAAAAGTTGGTTGACTATCGTGATTGGTGGTGGATATTCTGCGTGGTTGACTATGCGGTGGTTGGTGGTGGATAATGGTGAGATTTAAGCTGAAAGATTTAGGCGGGACTCTGGGAGATGTGAGAATTGAGACAGATTTCCGACGACACTTTCCGACGGATCTCTAACGGAATTATTTCCGACGATTTTCCGACGGAAAGTATACCGACAGAGTTCCGACGGGTAAAGTTACCAACGGATTTCTGATGCGTTTTGTCAGTCGTTGTTTCCAACAGATTTCCGACGGATAGTAATTACCGACCAGGATTCACAGACGGCCTATTTCAGTCACAAATCTGTTGGAAACAACTGTTAACAATTCACGGAAAATAAATGTCGCTAAAGACATGTTATGTTGTAGTGACTTTGTATGGGTATCGTGCGATAGTGTTTACGAATTTTTCGATAAATACATGAATGTGCACATTTAGTAACTATATATATGTAACTGTCCTCTTAATCATTAATTTTATAGAATTCAGTTATCGCAATATGTGAAAAGTGACCAAAATTTCATCACTAATGTTTAATGATGAAATTTCTCATCACTATTCATGTAATTTAGTGACTAAATAGTGACCACTTATAAGTTTCGTCACTGACTTTCTACCGATATCCAAAAATAAAGACCAAAAAGTATATCGTCACTATTTTCATCTAAATAAAAAAAAAGTAACTCCTCAATGCCGTTTCGGTGTTTGGGAAGGTTAAGATGTAGACGACCTTACCTAAGGTATAGAGGCTGCTTCCAGTTCTACCAAAGGTAGAAAAGACCTCCGGCCTTGTAGGGAGTGAGGATCGAACCCCTGACCTCTCGGTTGAGAGGCAAGGGGTTTTTCAACTGATCAACCCTACTTGTTCTATTTTCATCTAAATAGTGACCAAAAATAATTCTCGTCACTAAAGCTACTTTTTCTTGTAGTGTATTACACCCTTTGTCCGATGACTTTTAGTCTTCTTTTAACCCGAGAAGAAAAAAAATTAAAACCCCTTGCTTGGATGTCAGATTCGACTAGGAACACAACCAAGTTATACAAATTATAAACCTTTAAAACACTTGAATCTATTATGCAAGTTAAAAGGTATTATTCACTTGAAACTAAAAAATTAAAAAATAAATAATTAATAATATATATATATATATATATATATATATATATATATATATATATATATATATATATATATATATATATATATATATATATATTTATTAAAGCATCTGACATAGTGAATATTATTTGTATATAGGATTTCATATCATGCATGCCTAGGACCTATACACCTTTTATTGTGAACACCGTCCAAGCAGAAAAATAAGTTCCAGAAAGCATAGTAGGAGTCTATGGTAATAAAAATCAATATGTTTTTCAAATATGTATGAAAAAAAGTTGCACGAAGTTTGGTTCTTCCTTATTTTATGCACTAAGTTTTATTATTATTTCTTATTCAAATTTTCATTTAGTGCATAAAGAAAAGCTTAAAAGCTCAAAATTTAAAAACTATTTTTCACAACCTGTTAATTCCCAGCATCATCTATTTTGTAGAAAATTTTGCAAAAATATTTGTATCTTTAAAGTATTTATTTTCTTCTCACGACAAATAATCTTTCGTTTCAAATTTTCGTACAAAACCAATTACCGACATAAACTTTCAGTTTCGTGAAAACTAAAAGCATGTGATTTTAGAAATGGTTCAATTTTATGCATTGCATGAATTAATTTGTCTATCTATGTAACACATCTACAGACGAATGCCCGCACAAAACGACGGTTTATAGCGGAAAATAATTATAATTGCGAACGTGTTTTGGTGTGACCCTTAATGCAACGTTACGATATATATAGTTGTGTTTAGACATAATTATTTGAAAACTATTGAATATTAAAAAAAAATCGTATTTTGTAACCGGTCTCCATTATTGTCTTCAAAGTTTCCATTTGTAATATTACATTTAAGAGATTTTAAGTAAAAATTTAAACCGTGTATTTGCTCAAAAGTTTTCATAAGTGAATTTGTTTAAGTAAGGGGTGCTTTGAGAAATCCACATTACTCATTTTTAAGAAATTTTAAGTTATCAAGATTAGTTAAATTTATTTTAGAGGTAGTAGAGATGGTATTTTAATCAAAGATTAATTTCATATATCACCTTACTTTCAGGATTAATTTCATATATAAATGTATGATAATACATATAAATGTATGATAATATGTCTCATGATAACGTCGCACATTTTAAGTCTTAACTCAAGATTTCTCTGAATGTGTAAACATGTTGAGTGAAGAAGCAATAGTGTAGCCACCATCAACAACCAAATTTTGCCCAGTAATGTACTTAGCATCATCGCTAACTAGAAAAAGCGGAATCGAAACAGCATCTTACTTTTAGCGTGACACCCTTAAGGATCCCAGTCGAGGTAAATGTCTTCTCAAAATCTTCTTGCGTAACATTCATGTTACGTTTGATCATTGGTGTAAACATTCCACTAGGTGATACACAGTTGACTCGAATGCCAAATTGTCCAAGTTCTACTGCCATATTCTTCGTTAGACCGGCTACGGCATATTTTGAAGCCGAGTAAGCATGTGAAGACATACCACTAAGTTGTGAAGCAATTCTAGATGTTGATATTATTGAGCCTGATTGTCTCGGAACTATAACCCTAGCAACATGTTTCATTCCTAGAAAGACACCTGTGAGGTTAATGCTAAGTAAACGCTCGAAGTCACTTTTCTCAATGTCCACAACATTTGACTTGTAAGGATCTAATATCGCTGCATTATTAAAAACTATGTCGAGTTTCCCATATGTGGCAACAGCGACATCTACAACGTTCTTAAAATCTTCTTCTTTGCTTACATCACAATGAACAAATTTTGAGTTTGACGAGCCAATCGCATCACAAACACCTTGCCCAAGTTGGTCTTGGATGTCTGCGATGATGACTTCTGCTCCATGTTTAGTAAAAAGCTTCGCGGTACACTCTCCAAGACCGCCTGATGCTCCGGTTATTAACGCGACCTTGCCTGCTAATTAGACCGCCTGATGCTCCGGTTATTCGCGGTATAACCTATATATTGAGATTACGGTTTAAATATATTTTTAATGCTAACGTACAATAAAAACAAAATCTAATGTACCAAAATGGGTTTAATTAAATTTTAGTGTTTTGTAGTGGAGAACTGGAGAAAGTATATCAATATAATAATGGTGTTGCAAAAAAAGTCTAAAGGCAGATTAATCATCGATTAGGTGCTCTTGGGCCACCGACCTTTCCGATTCGTGTAAATCGTTCAAACAAATCGGTCATCCATGGTCAACGGCGCTTAACAATGGTCAAACTTGCCGAAAATGAAAATCTTACCGAAAATACCCTAAACTTGCCGTAAATTAGTTATAATCAATAATAATCATTGTTTATATCTACTACAAGATGTTTTTAAAGGAAAATCTTGCCGAAAATACAAACACTTGCCGTAAATACCTAAAACTTGACGAAAATGCAAATACAATTAATCACCGATTCGCTATTTTTGCAACCCTGAACAAATGTAATCACTTATAGTCGCTGTTTATATCTATTACAAGATGTTTTTAAGGAAAATATTTTCGATAATACCCAAAACTACCCAAAAATACCCAAAATTGCCAAAAATGCCAATCCGATTAATCACTGATTAATCTCACCTAGACCGATTACAAGCTACAAGGGCGTTGACCGCCTCACTATCGATTCACAATTTTTGCAACTTTGATAATAATCAACTCTATTTGCCTTACTAAAATTCATTTCTTGTAATAGATTGGGGGAATTGCATATATATCCCTCCAAAGGTGAATAATTATATATATATATATATATATGCTTCTTACAAGTTTTTGATGCACATAGTACAATGATTTTTATGCATGCAAATGATATATATGCAATTTTGCATCTTTGGTGAGATATATATGCAACTAATAGATTAGTTGGTTTTATTTCAAAATAGCTCATGCCTCGTCCATTTAAGTTTATGCTTATAATTATACGTGAATGATATATATATATATATATATATATATATATATATATATATATATATATATATATATATATATATATATATATATATAAATATATATATATATAACTATTTCAATAAAAATATCAGACTCAAAATTTATAAAATATGAGAATTGAGAATTCTATACTTGACTCCGCGAACTCAAATGAAATTATTTTAAAAACTTTTGCACGTAAACGTAAATTACAAAAGACAATCAAAATATATTGTTATTTTAAATTCAACCCTTGAAGCCTATTAAATAACTCTAGTTTTTTTAAAAGATTTTGTTGTTGCAAGTTGCCCATTTTTTCTTTTTTGCTTTTCTTTTTCCTTTTTAATAACTGAATAAATTTATTGTAGTGGTGATCAAATCACCTTTGTTTTTGACTTTTATTGATAAATTAAAAAGCTACATTCTGAAATCAAGCTCTTCATTTGTTTAATCAATGAATATTTTGGCACTTTTGGGTTTTCTCATATTATATAAAGATTAGATACAAATGTTTAAATTCTGAAAATTTTCAGAATTTAAACATTTGTATCTAATCTTTATATAATATGAGAAAACCTAAAAGTGCCATATATCATCTATATACTACATATAATAGAAAAAAAATCAAAGTTGAAAGTTGAAAAGTTGAAAATTTTAATTGGTCAATGGAGAGAGAAATAGATAGTGTAATTAATGCCCTATTAAAAACTCCATTACTTAAAAAATACAATAATTTATTAACATTGTACAACCATTTTGAAGCACATCTACCAAATTAAAAACAATCAATTAAAACACTTCTTACTAAAAAATACAATAAAATCTTCATGCTTGTCAATTTAAAAATACAATATAATCCAAATATAAAATAATTAAACACACTAGTTAATGGTATTTTTAAAACACCCTAAAATGAAATGTACATGTTATTATACACATTATTAATAAAAAAACACCAAACTTCATACAAGCTAACAAGTTGATGGTACATATACTTTTGAAAACCGGACCAAACCGGACCAACGTGTTCAACCGAGAAGCGGTTATGCTCTTTGGTTCGACTAACCATTAAGCCATCCGAAAATGAACCAGAGAGGACGTTGAAACCGATACAATGGTGAATCGGTCTCATCGAGATCTATTTCTCGGTTAATCGTCACAGGGTACGTCGCCGAAGCGGGTACCACTGCTACTATATATAAAGGAAAAACCAAAAAGTAAAAAGTGAAAAGTTGAAACTAAAAGAGGAAATGTTGAAGACATATATTTCAGAAGGAAACTATTAATACACATAGAAAACCGGTTGACCCAGGAATCTTCAAACCACTGTAGGTTGACCGGTTTAATTTGACCTGTTTTCGACCAACTTGTCCGGTTGACTCGGTTTATATCGACCGTTTTTGACGAAATGATTCAACGGTTGAACCACCCGGGTCGAACGGGTTTCAAATTTGACAAAATTATATGAGAAATGATGAAGTAGTTGTGGAACCCGTGATAAATTTGGAAAAATGAGAGACCAAGTAATTGTAGTTTTTTATTGTTTATTTTGCTTTGACACATGTACTTTGTCATTTGTATAATGTTATTTTGAAAAATATTGGTCTTGCACCACTTAAGGGACTATCATATATGAATCGTCTTTAATAGTTAATATATATTGTATAGCCCTTTGTCGAGTATATCAATAATATTATGTAAGTTTATTAGAATCACAAAAATTAAATAGTATTGTTATCTTTAGCGATAATTATTTGTACCCCAAACAAATAGCTTTGAACAATGCTTAGATATCTATGCAAAATGATAGTACAAAATAATCTTATTATGGTGATAATTTGTAAAAGTTACATGTTTAAAAGCCACACACCAAATGATAAACGCTACACATGTAAAAAAAATAGTTATCACTGCCTAAATTACCAACAAAGCAAGAAGAGGCGGTCACACACGTTGGCTATACCTCTAAACTACAATATAATATTGCCAACTACATAACACCGTTGCTTTTTGTAATGATTGAATCTATTATTAGGAAAATCTTAATAACTTAAACAATCCTATTAGAAAATATACTCCTACCTTAGATCGACTCTATATAATTTTTTTGAAAACTGTATATTTCTGCTACTATGCAACCACGCATCAGAATTATAGTTATTCGAAAATGATTCTCTAACGCTACAAATACATTTTGTTGCAAGAAACTTATAGGTCGTCGAATTTTTGAGAAAACTAAACACCGCATTTGCGCTAGGTGCGGTTACTCGTCTAGTTGATTAAACAAATGAATAGCTTGATTTCAAAATGTAGCTTTTTAATTTATCAATAAAATTCAAAATTGAAGGTGATTTGACCAGTACTACAATAAATTTATTCAGTTGTAGGAAGAAAAAATATATTAAAAAAAGAAAGACATAACTATAAAAACTATAAAAATTGGGCAATTTGCGACAACAAAATCTTTAAAAAAAACTAGAGTAATTTTAAAGGCTTCAAGGGTTGAAATTAAAATAACATTATATTCTGATTGTCTATTGTAATTTACGTTTACATCCAAAAGTATAGAATTCTCAATTCTCATAAATTTATAAATTTAACATATATCCCCTATACTTTGTATTATTTATAAATAACAACATCTATTGTTATTAATATTGTATATAAACGAGATTTATTTTCCTGCGTGTTGCAGAGGGTGCGACAACATTCATTTTTTGTTAGCAATGTAAGATTCTCATTTAGATAATGTATCATGAAAGAGCAAAATCTCATATAACGTATGAAATTATTAATATAACAATAATATTATTAATAATGTAAAATTAAATTACTTTCATTTCTGAAATGCATCCACCCTCGTTTCCAATGCTTTTCGTATTACTACTAATATATTAGTGTTAATAATAATACAATTTCAAAAATTCGAATTGAAAAAATAAATATTAAGAAGGGAAAAATATATAGTATAGAGATTTTACTCACTAAACTGTGTTATTTTATCAAAATTTAGAGCGCATAATTTGAATATCGATCAAACATTTACTAATTTTTAATATTAAACGGGGTCATAGTATAAGTTAAATACTTTTAAAGGCTGAATTGTTACATTGCTAGACTAAAATAAAAAGTATATATAATTTTGAAGTCTAACATACTCAAAGGACTATTTTTGATATTAACTATAGTTATTTACTACTCATGAATAATAACATTTA
>OU343216.1:125127039-125165909 GCA_910596185.1 Chrysanthemum makinoi | reverse complement strand
AGTAACTCACAGATTAATTTCATGTTGAGTCACCCATATCATTTCAAGCTTTGCTTTGAAATAATTCGTACTTTCGAATATATGAACAACTTCTGTAGCCAAGGAAAATTACTGTACATTTTATAAGATAATGCGTTGCTTTCGAGTAAGCTTCTGGAAATGTTATCTATAGAATAATTCACAATTCGCTTGAAATTACGGGGTTATGGTTTCCCTACATCTTATGGTATATATGACATTAATCATATCGTTTGAATAATCAATCGTGTTGTTTGTTTTGCATAATATGATGTTGTACCTTTCACAAGTGGAGAAATCTCAAAGGTATTGCAAGGAACAACAATATTATTGGTATCTCTTGACCCATAAAGTGAAAATAATAATTCTACTAGGACTTAAACCGTTAGATGTTCAATGACCCTACTACATGTAAATAAAAATTCTACTAGGACTTAAATACATGAGATGTTTATTGCCCTACTACATTCTAATAATGATTCTACTAGGGCATTGCACTCTAGATGTTTGTTGCCTAATACATTCAAATGTCACGATATAGTGTGAAGATACTTCAACATTTGACTACATGTTTTAGTCAACATAATTATGGTTATATTAATGATCATAATTAGAAGTATAAAATTAACTTGAAATTACTATAGAACTCAATAGTTTCGTTCATGATTACTTTTGGTGAGTATAATTATGCTTACATGTTAAGACATAATTATAAAGTCCTTGTATAATGACTTATAATATAAAGTATATATAACAATGGCGGTATGTCTTCTAGTTAACACATAAACATAAGGCCTTTGAATTATTCAAAGACTGATAATATATTATTGAAATGTTATGTTTTCTTGTTAACACATGAACATATAATCCTTGAGCAGTTATGTCTTCTTGTGAACACGTGAACATAAGTTTCTTGTATTGTTCAATGAATATACATTATTGCATGCACTTGATTCGTAAATACTTTATATGCTTTGGTAACAAAATTGACAAGTATTTGGTCAAAGAAAATTTAGTTATCTATAGAATTCCATATAGTTTCACAATTCTAATAACTCATAGGATACCATTTCATTATGGTATGTCTAATGTGTTAGATCAAACCTTATTCTTATTGTTTGGTTTATGATAGCTTTAATTGCTCTACCTCCAAAATATCAAGGTTAGATATTAGTGTGTCATGGATACACTCCAATATGAGTTCAAACCTAGAAAGGTATTCAAGGCGATCTATAGCGAAAACCTAATTCATTAGGGATTTAAGGTTTACCACTCAAACCAATTGAATCCTAAATCCTTTTTGGATTTTTAGGTTTTCTACACTCCTAGCTTGAAGATTGTAGTTTTGGTGTTCTTCTAGCTTGTGAAAGCAAAAGCTGTTGCTGAACTTTTGGTTAAGAGTGATATTAAATTAGAGTTTTTCTATAAACCCTAATTTGAGTTGTTGGAAGGAATTCCATTATGCCTTGATTTAAGTTATGAATTTGTTAAAATCTTATGAAGCATTTTATTAACAAATCTTGAGATGAGAACTTAAAATGTATTTTGTGATTCTCCATAAAGAACAATTTATTGTTGCTTAAATACTTAGTATTTAGATAATTGTCTCTACTTACAAAAGTAAGTGGGAGTATATACAAAATCTCAAAGTTGTTGAGAACAAAATAACAACTTCTAAAATGCACTTATTAATGTCATACTAAGGTTAAAACATGAAAATGTGGAGCCCAGTATAATGATTACTCTCATTCATAAATCCGAGGATGCTCATCACTTGGTGATATTTTATATCAATCTTTGAGGGATAAAAGTTAGAAGATTATAGTAAATCAAGCTAACTACTAAAATATATTATCACATCTTAGAATCGATAAATGTTTTAGAACTATGAATGATAAGATCTTGATCCTTAAAAGGAAAATCGAGTTTTGAGCTTGATTGTTATTTAGCCTAACAGTTAACCTATGAGGTTAGAATGAGTTTCTTTTGAAGAAAGACTCACAAGGACAAAATTGTATACATATTAATGTTTGGCATTTAATAAGAAGTTTTTAATCATACTTAAGCAATTGGCTGTGATTAAATTTTCTTATATAATACATGCATTAATTATATTAAGATATTTAATCCATACATGTGAATTGTATGTGGAATATGACAATTAGATTTTCTCTTTCTTTATGATTACCTTTTGAGGCGGTGTGTGTCAAAAGGGTTATGAATCGATATTATCTTTATGTGGTATACAAAATTTGAGCAATCAAGTTTTGGATTGTATCATGCATCTAAGCTGAGATATTGAATTTAATTACAATATGATTGGATTAAATTAAGGCAACTCTTAGGTATATCGGCATTGAATGGGAGCATTGTGTTTATCCTTAAAATTTACATGTTGAAGATATCATTCCAATTAAGCTAGATATTAATCCTTAAGTTTGGAATGAAACTTTACTTGGAATTTAGGGGAATAAAACAAACAACCTTGGAATAATTGTTTATCTTGAATAAACAAATGCGAAAAATTAAGTCCAACACAAATGCAATATATCATTCAAGCAAGTCTTAAATGGTATATTTCACTTGGAGTAATTTATTACATGGATGGAAACCTTATGTTGTTTTAACTAAGGATTTATCATGTATATATTATATTGTGTATAAGACTAGTTGTAGCTTTTGTACAAGTACAAAATGAGCTGACAACAACAATATCTAATTGAGAGAGTTTAGATTATTGTTTTATAAATGTTTACGAATTTTAAAGCATAATGTTGTATAAGTACAAATGATGCTAGAGGATTATTAATACTAGTTGTAGTAGGATTTCATTTTTTATGATAAATCTGCTAACTAGTTATGCTCAACATAGAGCATTGTTGCATTACACATTAATGAATGAGAATACTTTACACTTCTAGAAACTGTAAAGATGATTGTCAGTATGTCGTTGATTTCTAATACCTCATGCAAGGTAGGGCGACATCTCCATACTATAATTCTTGCAATAGTATGAGCATATGAGATAAGACACTCATCTTATATTTCAAATCACTCACTATATGTGATATTTGAAACAAGTATTCGGAAAGTTTATTCAGATGACTATTTAGTTTTTCTTTTAAAGAAAGGTTGAAAATGTTGGAAATATTAGGCTTCAATTTACTAAATGAGTTTCATGCATATCTGTTTTAGTATTTGGATAATTGGGATTGATTGACAAATTTTTACTTTATGATGAATAAAGATACTTGGTATTTGTTATTCATTTATATAATAATTGTTATCGTATATTTGCATGTTTAATCCTTGAGTAATTTTATTATTCTAAATATATCCATTGTCGGTTAACAATATGGGAATATTGTTATGTAAGGCAAATGTGTGTATTGGTTATATTCTAACGAGAATTTGGATTGTTCCTGCCAAACTCATATGTATTCACTAGAGATGCATATTGGATTCCCCAACTTTCAAACATTTACTTTTGGATCCTTGTCATAAGTAAAATATTGAAAATGGTTTGTTATCTTAGTCCTTAGACTTGAGATACAAGCAAGTTACTGTTATGTGTGGATATCATTTTTTGTAAGTATCATAAAAGCTATCTGAACAAGGTAGTTATAAAGGCTATATTTTGGAATGATGTGAAGCAGCATCCACAACACTTATAGTCAATAAAGGATTTGTTACTCCACTTGATATGTGCAGAAAGATACCATGGCCTCTCGAGAATTATTAAGATAATTGTTGAACCGAAAGGGTAATGCAAGATGATACTTGATTACATTTGGTATATCTAATTAAATTCTACAACGAGATTCTAAATGGTTAAACTATATGGAATGATTTAAGATCCATAATCCATGGTTTAGCGGTATCTATAACAAAGGATGATTAGAGCAAGACATTGAATGACCATGCTCTTGAGAAACTTTACGAAACTATTCTCTCGGTTTTTAGTTAAGCGAGTGAGGCGTTTGCTGGCGTTTTTGGCCGTTAGTTTTGTGTGATGTTCGACACACCAACTCCCAAGTGGGAGCTGTTGGTTTGTGGGAGTTATAAACACTGCGTAAGCGACTAGAAGTGTGTGACCGATGGGGGCACACGATAAACCACGAATACGTTTGAATGTATTTTACTTGAATATATACCCGTTTATGCATGAGCTTGACCCGATTCTTTGCATGACCCGTGGGCTTGTTTAAGTCCTAAAGTGGGTCGAATTTGGAGCTGCCTTGGGCCTAGTATATCCAACTGATCGGGCAAGAGAAAAGAGGGATGGGCTTGTTGCTTGTCAACCAAGTCAAGACCCAATGTCAAGGGTCGGTTTGTTGTGTTTATAAACATACACATGCCATGCGTATGAGATAGATATCCCTAAATCATAATTCACATGCAAAGGGTTAGTTGATATTTATATAAAAACAAATGCACCACATATTGAATATATACATATAATATATTCGATTGACCATGCATCTGTATGTAAGATTAGAATATATCAATATTCTGATCTTTACATGCGACTTATATATATATACCTAAACTATCACTGAATCCAAGACTAAGCTTTCTGCTTCAGATTCCTAGTCGATTTTTATCAAGTCGATCAAGGGTTAATTGGTTTTGTTCTAATCTTGCATCTAGTTTGATCCAAGTGTGTTAGAGTTTGTAGATAGTTTCTTGTTCTGATTCACTGGTCGAATAAGCAGCTGCAACAAGAGTATTTTTTGTGTTTCTGGTGCGTGGTACTTTTATGGGGCGAGAACACAAAAGATATTGGGTATTTGTGATCTCGGGCAAAAGGCAAGAAGGTTCTTGGTGTTATCTTGTTCGTGATATTCAAGTAGTTAATCAAGGTGTTGATTGTGTATACGTTCTCGACTAGCTCTTTATCGAACGTACTTGTTTTACGTGTTGTGTGTGATACTCTTCGAGGTATCTAATTTAGATACTTAAGGTTTCGTAGGGTTTCTTGTTGCGTCACTAGAGTTCAATTGCCTAGCAAGGTTAGCCTTCTTTATTCCCTTTTAATTAATTAATAATGTATTAATTATATGTTTATTATTTACGTGTTAACATAATTGTATTAACTAGATCCAATATCCGCTGCGTACTCGTAGAGGTTACTGGTTAACTTGTTCTAAAATCCCAACGTTACATATTTCAAACTTAAAGACTAACTAATATGTATGGAGGAGGTAACTATAACAAGAGATGTCTACATCAAGAATGAACCCAAGATGGTAAGCCAATAAGAACGAGACTATGGATGCCACAAGAACATACGGGAGAGAACGCGCGTCTGAAGGGGGATTTGTAGATTCTTGGACCATATCATCCTTCAAAATCTCTGAGCGAACAATGCAACATTTTCAGCATCACAAACACCCAAGTTGCAAGAGATATACCAAATTCATGATAAATAATAGTAAGAGATTTACCAGAGTCATCTTCTAAATAAACTGAATTTTTACAGTCTCTAGACGGCATCCGCTTGTACATAGAGGGAGAACCATATGGTTGTACCCGCATGCAGAATCCTTCGAGACTCGATGTTGGATTGCCCAACTTTGAGACCATCAAAACCACTGTCACCCACCCATTAAAAAACAAAATGTTAGCTATACCAATCAACTCCTTTAAATAAAGCCTCATATAGAAAAACTAAGGTTTCACAACACTAAGCTAAGAAATGCCATGAGCAAGAAACCTCTTAAATTCAATGTTAGAGTAGATAGCAAATTCCGCGTGAAACACGTTAGTAAACAGTGAATCCGTTTCATTTAAGAGTATGTCTTAGACCAGCGTTGCCATGACTCTATATTTCTTAATCAATAAACATGTACCTATAAGCATTGCTAGTGTTGCACTCTATTCTGAATCAATAATAAGGCCAGTCCACAAGCGAACGCTAAGAAATAAGAACAATTCCTGGAAATGCAACACAGCGAGTTTATGAATGTAGATATGATGCTTGGAATACCCTTTTCATTCAAATAATGTTCAAGTGTGCACAATTAAGTATATATACAAATTACAAGGTGCATAATGTTTTAAGGATGTTTTGATTTGCATTTATTAAATGATTAGGTGACTACTACTATCTTATGTTAGAATATTATATTTGTTTTTTGTTATGACAAAAGATTATGCTTTTGGTTATCTCTTCATCACTTTCAGAAGACACTTTGAGAGTAAAAGTAAGAAAAAACATGTAGCTTACAGTTTTAACTTCCTTCAAAAATTAGCGGAGTTCAAATGTTTGGCATCTCAGCAGATGCCTGCAATCCATGAAAAAAGGAGTTCAGTGATTCATTCAAAGTTATGGGCGATCATCATTATACTGTTTGTACAAGCTAGAAGAAACACTCGAACTTATATAAAACATGTGCATGTGCAGACCATAAATAGACCTTTTTTTCATTGAAGCATAGAAGCTTGTCACATGGTTTGGTAGCAATAAAGAATAATGCGGTTTGGTTGCCTCTTTGAAAAGCAGAGTTGTTGGAGGCTAAAAGCTGCGCTGCCAAAATGATTAACCCTCATATAATGGCATATCCGTAATCTATCTATATATTAGTGTTTTATCCTTCATCAACCGTCGTTTCTATT
The DNA here is from genome assembly GCA_910596185.1 of Chrysanthemum makinoi. NCBI lineage: Eukaryota > Viridiplantae > Streptophyta > Magnoliopsida > Asterales > Asteraceae > Chrysanthemum > Chrysanthemum makinoi. Next base: position 125,159,273 of record OU343216.1, on the reverse strand, counting down.
CAAAGTTTTTGGTCAGGAACAAATGTCATTAAGCATACTTGGTAGTTACTACAGAAAGTAACACAATCAAATCCATCACCCGACAATTTGCGATCCTAATAATCTAACCAATCAATGGCGTTTTAGACACTTGCTCTCGGTAAAGGCTGTCTGTTTATTACATTCATAAAAAGCAAAAAATACGTAATTATCGCGTTTTATTATAGGGAAAAGGCATGTTCGGTTAAGGTCAAGCGAAACAAGCTCTTAGACTTGAGGTGCTTTCTAATCATCAACTATTTCACCACATGGTTCACAAAACCGTCTAACCTGCTTCCAAAAGACTCGAAACTATCCATCCACAACAAATTACACACTTACTACATAAACCGTAAAGAACAATAGCGAATCCGGCTCAATACACAAGTTATTCCGTAAGTCATAAATAAATAGCAACTTGCAATTAACAAATAGGTATTCAGTGTAACAAAGCATAAATGATGATAAAATAGTTCAAGTGAATATATAGATAAACAATAGAATTTAGAAATGTAACCCTAATAAATTGATGAAATTAAATAGAAGTGAAACGAACTGTTAGGGGATTGTTGTGAAGCCACGGTATGAGTCTTTGAAGCGTCGGTGTATCGGTGTGTGAACTGCCGGTGTATGCGGTTGGCGTGGTTGTTTACGGTGGCGGTAGATTAGGGTTCGTCATTGTGAATCGTTGGTGAAATAGAAATGTGGTTTATTTCAACTCATATTGTGTGTGCTGTTGATGATGGTGAAATAAAAATGTGGGTTGGGTTTATTTCAACATGATGTGGATCGGGTGGATCCGCGTCTTTTTACCCCGTGATATAGTTTGATGATATTTGTCTTTGGATACTGCCTTGAATAAAATAGTTTTACTTGCAAAGCGATTTTTTTTTTTTTAACATATTGAAATTTGAAAATTTATGTTTCAACAGTGTTTTAAACCAGTTCAACGGTCGAATCGAGTGCGGCCAAAAAGGCTAAAAAAAACAAGAGTTTTAGAATCGAGATAACGATTAGACCCGTCGGGTTTTAAGTGACGAATTGACCGGTTCGATCTCGAAACCCAATCGGGTTTGGTTTTTTTCATTTTTTTTATAGACCGGTGGTTGAACCATTTGGCAAAAAATAGTTTTTTTTAATAGTGTAGGATATAGGATTTCACAAACACATTAAACCATAATCGTATGAGGCGTTAACAAGGTTTAGAGAGAGAAAGTTCTAGAGAGAGAAAGGGAAGAGAGTTGGGAATTATGTGAAACAAAGAAAAATGGTATTGAAGCTCTAACCCTCTACCTTTAGAGATGAATATGTAGTGTGAGCATGCGGCTATGGATTGACCGCTTCATTCGTTCATTTGCACCGTCGACATACAACGATTAACAATAAAGTGCAAATTGTCTTTGATCACTTGTTGAATTGAGGTACACGGCCCACGGTTCCGTTGATCATACAATCTTGCGTGATCAGGTATAATTCAGAAATTTCCTTGAGGCTTTCTTGGCTACTCTAGCTGTTCTCAAGCGAGGCGTCTCAAAGACAACACGGTGTAGTGAACCACAAATTGAGATTCACTGATTGATGAAAAGAGATTTGAAAAACAATCGTGTACTACTCAATAAAATGTTTTTGCAATACAACGAAGGTTTAATGAAAATCAATTATCAATCATAAACACCTTTTATTTTGAAATATGAGTACACAGTTGATGTGCTAAAGAAAAGAGTTTTTAAGCACAACGACCGGTTTTTCAAAGGTATCCGTCAATCCATAACCTGAACCAGGATTGTTTCATAAATATGAATTGCCCCATTGTTTCTGTTTAGTTGTCACATGGTTGATCTCTTTGATAAATCTCACATGCCACCCACCAGGAGCTTGTTTGATGTTGGCTCCAGAAGGCTTTCCATCTTCATTGTGAATATGATTGCATATCACTCAGATATTCTGGCAATACCACAAGGATAATGCGTAGGACTCATAAGATATAATCTCTCTTTTCACATTGTGTGAAATAGAGAGTCTTCATTTACAGTGTCCTAAGGAGATTTATTTGATGATCTCGTGGCTCTAGACTCAATTGTGCATATTTGGTTCCTATGCCGGAGACTAGGGAGAGGGTCTCCTTCTTCAATATCAACAATCTCTAAGAAAAAGTCGATAGATAATGTCGGTTCCCCGTGAGAATGAAACAAGTCCTTTTAAGAGGAACTTGAGTGGTTTGGGAAGTTGAAGTGCTGATCGTCTTGTCTTCAATACCGATGTTACCTTGGTAACCACCAGTAGCATATGAATTGAACCCGGTTTCTGCCCCTAAGGTTGAATAAATGGAGGGCTATTTCTTTTCACCCTTTTTCACGTTTAATTCTTTTTCATTCTTCAACCCCTTCAGTGCTTACCGAGACTTCATAACTAGAACCTTGTTGGGTTTATTCGATGCCTTTCGATCTCAGTCCACACTCTTCCCATATTTCACTTTTCTCCTTTTTTTTCATCATACATAAGGACTTCTACACTAACTAGTGAATTGTCCCTGGGTAGATCCCTCCGGTTCTGGCGGATCATGGGAGAAAATATCTAACCTTGTCATCCTTATACCACCGTACATAAAGTAAATTTGGTCGGTCTATTTGGTATTGTTCATCTGCAATTGGAACCAATTAAAAACTATTTGAAAATCAATCCAGATCCTTGTGATATATTATCAAAGCATTTTGTACCGGAATTGTTTTTGATATTTTTAGAAAAAGAGCTCCCCCTCAACATGTGCCTCATGTATTTGAAATCGTATTAGCACACGGAGGCAAGAGGAAGAATTAACTTCTTTGATTACCATTTTCTAAAATATATCAACATCATTTCCCTGATTAAATCAAGTAGATAAAGCAAATTGGGGAAGGATGAGGTTTTCAAAAGTTTGCTCCCCCTCAAGATGTGCCTCGAGGTTTGAAAGAGTTTTGCACATACTAGAGGGAACGTGCACTTAGAGACAAATCAATCACGTTTCAATTCTTTGTGGTTTAAAAAGTGCTCCCCTCAACATGTGCAAGGAAAATTTGAAATCGTTTGGCATGCGGGAAGCTTACTAAACACTTATGAAACCAATTATCAAGTTATCAGTTTAAATCCAATTTAAATCACAAATTCTCCCCGATCACACTTTCCAAATCCTTTGAGAGTTATGATCTCTATTGATTTAAATTAAATTTTGAGAGCTTTTTGAGGAGAATAGTGACTTGCTTTTGAAAAGAACATTTTTAAGCTGATAAGGATCAGTTTTCAGACTTTAAACTCCATTGTTTAAACATGGAAGAGTATCTTTTGAAAACATAACATTAGCAAAGGTTTTGAATCAATTGTATAAAACATTGTTCTTTTTGATTTTCCAAGAATAAATCTCTATCTCTCAAACTTATGTACATTCGAAGAACATCTAAAGACCCGTGACATTCTTTGAATGTCAACACAAAGTCCGTAGATAATATCGAATAAGGAAAAACATGACAAAATAACAATATTTTTGGAATTTTTCAATATTTTCTAATTTTGATGGATTTTTGAGAATTTTATATTTTTATATTTCTTTTGTGGGTTTTGAAATTTTGTATTTTGCTTTTTGAATAAATTTATACAAGAGATAGATGAATAAAGACCTTTACTCCTCGTCTTCCTTTTGAAGACGCTTGAGTGTTTTCGGGTAGACTCTTTAAACCAAGACGTGGAAGGATAAACTCAAAACGTTCTCTAGGAAGAGCTTTGATGAAGATGTCCGCTAATTGGTATTCAGTCCTCATAAAGTAGAGTTCCACCACACCTTTTTCCACTTGTTCCCGAATGAAATGATGTCGAATGTCGATATGCTTGGCTCTTGAATGTTGAACGTTGTTGCAAGAGAGAGCAATGACACTTTTATTATCACAGTACAGAGGGATTTTTTTTAATTCAAAGCCATAGTCAGATAATTGGGATCTCATACAAAGGATTTGAGCACAACAAGATGACATGGCTATGTATTCGGCCTCTGTAGAAATAAAAGTACATTTGTTTCTTTGAAGACCAACTCACAAGCTTATCACCCAAAACTGAGCACCTCGGGCGTACTACTTAGTATCTTGACACCTGCATGATGCGCATGCATATGCTGTTAGTGATATACCGGTGTCCTTTGGATACCAAAGTCCCATGTTGATGGTTCCTTGGAGATACCGAAAGACCCGTTTAACCACTTCAAGGTGCTTTTGGTAGGCTTAGCCGGTATCTAGCACACATGCATCAGCGAGCGAATATCGGTCTCTGGCAGTGAGTACATCAGGGATCCAATTATATCTTGATATTTCGTTTGATCTACCATGATCTCTGAGTGGTCCTCATCGGTTTAGTACGTTGCACCATGGGAGTGTCAGCGGTGTCACAAGTGTCAAATCCAAATTTTTATTTAAATTTCATTTGCATATTAAAATTGATTAATGAAAATGCCTCCGGGACTTTGTGAAATTTGTAATCCCAAGAAAAATGACATTTGTCCCATCATTGACATTTGAAATTTGGAGCCCATCTCCTTAGAAAAATGGTCACATTCATTGGGGTCAGTCGAGGCAAAGATAATATCATCAACATAGATTTGAACGTGAATTAAATGTTTGCTTGACTTTCTGGAGAACAATGTCGGATCAACTGCTCCTTTGCTGAATCCAGCAGATAGAAGAAAGTTTGATAGCGTATCATACCATGCCCTTGGAGCTTGCTTCAAGCCGTAAAGAGACTTCTTCAAGTGATAGACATGAGTAGGATGCTCTGGATTCACAAAACCTTCTGGTTGGCTGACGTATATGACTTCTTTAAGATCTCCGTTAAGAAAAGCCGTCTTTACATCTATCTGATAGACAATCATATTCTTACTTGCAGCATTAGCCAGGAAGATTCTGATTGCCTCGATGCGTGTCACTGGTGCAAATGATTCCTTAAAGTCAATACCTTCCTCTTGACGGTATCCTTTTGCAACCAATCTAGCCTTGTTCTTTAATACATCGCCATGCTCATCAAGCTTTACTTTGAAGATCCATTTTAGAGCAATGATCATGGCACAAGCAGGAGCAGGTACTAATTCCCATACTTCTATTCGATCAAACTCATGAATTTCTTCTCGCATGGCATTGAACCAGCTGTCTTCATTCATTGCAGTTTTAACGTCTTTTGGTTCGACCTTGGATAGTACAGAGTTGAAGAAGCACCATAAGGCATCAGTTGCAAGTTGTTTGCGAGTGGATACAGGACGAGAGGGATATCCAATGATGTTGTCCAATGGATGATCATGTGTCCATTTTCTAAGGTGTTCGTGTGGTTGTTGTTGAGGAACTGAAGTAGCAGAGTCTATTTCTCCTGATGAAGATTCAGGAGCAAATATGTTTTCAAATAGTGCATATTCAGGAGTAGCAAAGGGATTCTCTCCATCAAGGGTGCCAGATACATTTCCATGATGTACACTCGATGATTGATGATTTGTTGATGAGACAGAGTGATCAGCAGCAGGCGCTTCTTGACTTAGTATCATAGAAACTGAAAGGTTAACTTCATTGACAGGGATAGTAGCAGCCTCTGATGATTGAATTGACAGATCATTAGATGTTGGCTTATAGTGTTCATCAAACATTGGATCAAACAATTTCTTCAAGTCATCTTTAAAAGGAGGCACATACGGAGTTCTTTGGCGAGGAGTCGTAAACAAGAGTAGTACTGATGGGACTACTTGATGATGCGGGTCCAGAACTGAGTTGTCCTGGAGCCATTGGACCGGTCAGCTCATCAAACGTAACGTGAATTGTTTCCATGATATTTCGGGTTCTTTTGTTGTAGATTCGGTATCCTTTTCTGTTTGGTGCATATCCTACAAAAACTCCAATGTCCGCTTTAGCTTTAAGTTTGCCTAAGTCTTGGCCCTCATTAGTTGGATAACACAATGCACCAAACACACGAAGGAATGAGAGATTAGGTTTTCTATTGTGGACAAGTTCATATGGAGTTTTTCCATGAGCAGTGTGAATTAGGGATCGATTTTGAGTGTAGCATGCAGTGGCAATGGCTTCACCCCAGAGAAACATTGGAACCTTTGAGTAAATCAGCATTGTTCTTGCGGCTTCCACAAGAGTTCGATTTCGTCTTTCAACTACACCGTTCGGTTGAGGAGTTCGTGGAACACTTCTTTGATGACTGATTACAACACTTTCATAAAACTCACTAAGTTGTTTATTAACAAACTCAATTCCATTGTCTGTTCGATGATTCCTGCAGTTTTGTTAAGCCGAACCTGCAGCTGTTTGATAAGTTTGATGATGATATCTGGAGTTTCATCCTTTGTCCTTAAGAACTTAACCAAGTGAATCGAGAGTAATCATCAACCACAACTAACACATCTTTCTTCCCAAAGATATTCTGCACTCTCATGGGTCCATATAAATCCATGTGAATTGTATGAAGAACTTCTGTAACTAAGTTTGTAGGTTTGGGTTTATGGGCATACTTCTTGCTTTTTCCCAATTGGCATGCCGAACAAAGATGATCCTTTTCATACTTTAGTCTAGGTAAACCTACAACTAAGTCCTTTCTGGAGAGATCATTGATGGTGCCAGAGTTCAAGTGATTGAGACGACGATGCCATAACCATGACTTTGTTTTCGAAGCCTTTGACAACAAGCAAATTGGAGAAGACTTCATCATATCTTCGATAGAGATGGTGTATAGATTTTAACCACGTGTTCCTCTTAAAAGTTCTTTACCATCAAGTTCTCTAACGGAACAAGTATGTTTTCTGAAGACCACTTCTAGATCGTAATCGAATTGACCGACAGAGAATAAGTTATGACCAAGACCTTCTACATAATATACCCTGGAGATAACACTATCACCGACAACATAATCTCCATAAATCATAATTGCACCGAAATGATCGTTCCTGAATCTAACAGTCCCGATGAATTTGCTCACGAAAGTTCATGAGCCGCGACCGGTCTCTAGTCATATGCTTGGAGCAGCCTGAGTCCAGGTACCACAGAACGCTTTGAACGATCTGCAGTTGAACACAGACAAGAATGGATAACTGGATAATTGGGAACCCCATGTAATAATGGGTTCCACTTGGTTAGTAACAGTAATTGGAACACCCACATCAAAAGTAGAAACAATGGAATCATCATAAATAGATGTAGAGCTAATGTCCGTATTTGACCTATTCAAAGTATGTTCACTTCTTAAGGGAATAGTTTTACCAGTAGGCATCCATTTTCTAGTGGACATTACCTTAGCAAATTGAGGGCAGAACTCATTAACCTTATGGCCAGAAGGTATCCATTGATAACCTATTTTACTAAATATTCTTCCTGTGGGTTTCCACTGTTTTCTAACTTTCTTTCGCCTTTGCCTTTTAGCCTTCTTAGCTGGATTTTTAACATTAACAATTTTAACTGTGCATTTGACAGCATTAGACAAAACATTCACACCACATTCATGATTAGTAACAGAAAACAAGCAGTCATCATTATATGGTTTGTAGATAGTAGTAGAATTCGAATTAATTACAGTACGCCTATGGCTAATACTAGAATCAACACGATTCGTTTGATTCAACTCAAACTTAAAGTTCATAGAGTGGTCTTCTACTCTCTTCCAATACACACTCTTAGCAACTTGGGTCCTATCTTTCTTGGTATTGCCTGGAGGCTTTGACCCGCTTGCTCTTATATCACTGATTACTCATGTAGAGGGAATTATGGGAACATTCGTTGGTTGATCTACTTTTTGCATTCCTGAACTAGACGTACAGGGATTTGAACTACTTGAAGGCACATTAGTGTTCACTTTCGTAACACTGGGCATAGAATGGTTTGTATGCTTGGCATTAGGCATAGAACAAGGCATCATAGCTTTACCTTTCGCACCTAAGGGTTTAGGACATGTTGCAATTAAACATTCTAGCAGCTCCTGAGATAGTTTGGCCTGAATACATGCAAACCTAATTTCTCTATCAAGAGGTTTATTAATGAAATCCTCTTCCACAATCTCACGGAGACATTCTAGACTATCCTTAAGGTGAGTGAAGTAGTTACAAAACACAAGTTCATTATTCCTAAGATGAGGAGGAATGTATTTAATGTCACAAAGATATTCGCATGCGTAGATGACTTTGATTCAACATTCTCATTAAAACAAGTGGCGGTTCTTCCTTTTCCTCGTCTCCTCGATTCTCAATTTCTTTTGTAAAGAGCTTATTTTTTCGTTGTTCTTGTCACAAGTGCCTTTCATTGAATCATATAACTCTTTAAAGTGTCGTTTAACTTTTTCATTTTCTTCTAGAAAACTCTCGTTTTCTTTTTGTAAAACGTTAACCAAGTTTTGAACATGAAAAGTTTGAGAATACGGAGAATCTAAAGGAGGAGGCATTTGGGAGCCAGTCACATTGTTCTTTTCACTCTTTAATTGAGAAATTTGGTCTTTCAACTTTCTGATCGTGTTACAATGAGCTTGAATCTGTTCGTCACTTTTGTTTATCTGAAAAACTGCATCAAACTTTGGAACATCTGAGGATGTCTTGATATTTTAGGTTTTAACATTTTCTTTAAGATGTTGATATCTTAGTTGCAAATCAAAATGTTCAACTTCTAGTTTAGAAAGATGTTTTACCAAATTATCATGATCATCCTGATCAATTTTCTCATTTAGTTATAAGTTTTTGTTTTCAAACTCAATGACACGATCATGGGAAACTTTCAATGCAATCGATAATTCATGAAATCGAGAAGCAGTAATAGAGTGCTTAGTAACAGTGTAAAACACATCTTGAGCAACGCAACTTGAAATCAAATTCTCATTTAAGATATGCAAGTTCTTCCTTTCAACTTCATTATATTTGAGTTCCTGTTCATAATCATTGATCTCAACAATCATAGCATCAAATTCCTTTTCCATTTCTTTAATATCTGAATTTATTCCCTTTTGAAGACTCTCAAATTGACCTTTTAATTGTTTAAAGAAAGGCATAACCTCAGTTAAATAACATTCTTTAGTTTGCTCAAAACCCCTTTCCCCCTCAGTTATCCCTGTAGGTGTAATTCTCTTCTTACACGTTTTCTCAAAATCAACAAACAGTTGATAAACAACATACAGGCGGATTAAGGTTTTGCTATTAGTGGCAATGGATCTAGGAACTAAATGCATTGGTGCATTTGGAGGATACACAGTAGCTGCAGGCATTTTCCTAAGGGGAGTGTTAGTTTCTACAAGTACATTAACTTTTTGTTTATCCATATCTTTCTTCCAAAAAATCTGTTCTGGGGTTAATTGAGTTTGAGGCTTAAACATATTAAGGGAGATCCAATTTTCCTTAGTGTAATCATGGGGTTTGATCGTTATGTTTTTCTCTTTACATGCAAGATTGTTAAGCTTCTTATCCATTTTCTCCCTAGATGCATCATCTAATTTTCTATCCTCTTCAGTGATTCCAATACATGATGGTGTTTGCCTAGGTTTGAGGATCTCATTACCATCATACCTTATGAGCAGTTCTATCCTTTTTAACTACCTCAGGATTTGGTTCCTCAACAAGGGGAATACTGTGCTTATCGCTTAAGACTCTATGCTTAGTGATCAAGTGAGCAGTCTGAATGGTATTCCCTTGTACGTACAACTTATTTTCTAGATTGTTTTTCAAAGTTTTTAGATTGGAAAAATCATTCAAAAGTTTTGATTCCTTAGCATTGAATTCTTGCTTAAGCATTTTAACATTTTATTGAAGTTCTTGTTTTTGCTTAGCAGTTTTAGAAAGCTTTTCTTGTAAGGAGTTTAACTCTTGTTTTAATACTTCTTCTCTAAAATTACTTTTTCGAATAATTGTACGCATTTGGTCATCCATTTCCTGCTCACGGGTGGTTAACTCAAACTTAGCACGTTGTTCATAAATAGCAACTTGTTCTTTATAGGCATTCAGTTCAGAGATAACAGAATCATCAGGGGCACATGCAGTGTATTCATAAAAAACATACTCATTATTGACTGCAGAAGATGCATTACTTGGTACAACCTCACTTTCACTTTGCATCACATATTGATCATATGGGACAATATTGTTATTACCCTCATCATCAATATATGATTCATAAGTTTCAAGAGATTGTACTTTATTATGCATCTTTTGCTCATCAACTTCATCATATAGTTTTAATACCTTTGAGATGATTGATTCTTTGGATGGACCAACTTGCTGTGATGATGAGACCTTAGGAGAGACTATTGGAGAAATGCTAGCCATGAAATTTTTTTGTGCAGATGGTTCATCATCGACGTCAGAGTCGAATGCATCACAGCTCACGATTTGAAAGGCATTCTGATGATTGTGACCTATCTCCTAAATTGGTGCGCTCATCCACATCTCGCATCATATGTCTTGGCATTGCCCTCAAGAAGAAATAACAACTCCTCTTCATTCAAAGTTTGAACCATTATCCCGAGCTTGCACGAGCAACATCTTGTCTCTCAGTATTCTCGCATTCTGTGGACGTTTTGGAGATGTGCAGTTCCTAGCAATGTGTCCCTCACCACCACAGTTTTAGCATTTGACTGGCTTTGCTTGTCCTTGATTTGGATTCCTCCCACGATTCTGATTTTCTACATATCCTCTACCAACTCCACCTCTTCCTTGTTCATACTGCCTTTCTTGAACTGGTTGCTGATGAGTGTCTAAATACTCATCATTTTTGTGCAATCTAAACTGCAAAATTATCTGAAAACACTCAAAAATGCATCAAAATGATGAAAATATCACAAATCAGTTTTTTATGTGTTTTAAATGCAAAAAGATCAAAATCAGATGAAAAATGTATCAAGTTTGCAAAATTGGCAGTTTTAGTCCCCAAGTTTCAAAAGTTGTCAAAAACAGTCCCTGGAAATAAAAAATGTGGAATTTTATCATTCAAGGTCCCTGAAATATTCTAAGTTGTTAAAATTGGTCCTTGAATGATTCTTTGGTCAAATGGCGATATAAGGTCCCGAGCTTTGAAAAATTGCAAAAATAGTCCCTGGATATATTAAAATCGAATTTTATGCAAAAGTTATCCTTGTACTATCAAAGTTTGTCAAGATTGGTCCTTTTTATAATTTGGAAAAATTTCAGTTTTGGTCCCTCAAGTTTGCAGAATTACAAAAATGGTCCTTATGCATTATTAATATCAATTGGACCCCTTTTGTATTTAGAACCCCATCCAAAACCAAAAAGAACCCTGTCATTACCCATTGTGAACCCCCCTTGTATTATTAAAACCACTCGGTCAAAAAGTCAAATCCTTGACACTGTTTGTCTCCCTCACAGATAACGCGCCAAACCAAAACCAGAGCTGGTATTGCTACTTTTTCAAATCCACTTGATCCTATCACCTCATCCCCACCTTACCTTGTCCCCTCCACCTCCACTAGCACCAAAAAGCTTTAATTGACTCAAACCTGCTCAAGAAGAATTTGGCGCCAAAATCCACTTGGACGGATATGATGAATTAGAGAGATCCAATGGCTGGAAATTGGTGGGATACAATCAGAGATGTCATCAGAGTTCAAAAAAGTCTATAAAGAAGAGAGAGATGCATTGTATCTATCTATCTAGTGTAATTTAGCTAAAGTTAGTCGTTTTAATAAATTTCAAAATTTCCAGTGTATTTTAAGTCTTTCCAGTACTTTGTTTAAGTTATTAAAGTGTATTTGAATCTTTTCCAATCCTTAATTTCAGTATCAAGTTCTATTTAAAGTTTATGCAAATTTCATGTTCAAAAATCTCATATGACTCAAATGATGTTGTTAGGTGTTATTATGGACTGATATAGTACATGTAAGCTCCTACAAAGCTTATTCAAGCTTTTAGAAACTTTTAAAATCAGTTTAGAATCAAAAATCAAAAATCACCAAAAATACCAAATAATTAGTGAAAAAATCAAAAATCATTGGAAATGGTGTACACAGCTGGAGCAGGGTGAATTATGGATGGCCTTGGGTTAGTGGCTTAGTGGTAAGCCTTTAGGATTGGTCTTGATCATTGGTTCTGTGATTGCAGTTGGATACCCATTTGTAAGCTTTTTGATCATTTTGGCATTTCACTGTTGTAGTTGTTCATTAGCTTAAATTTATGTTTCTTTGTGTTAATTAGTATTAGTTAAGTGTATTTAATCATTAATACCAGTTCTTGTTGTAAATTTATAGTTTACAAAAATCTCATCTTGACAGTTAAAAGTGCATCATGGTCATTTCTGAGTTTAATGTTGTTATGGTTGTTGTTTTAGGCTTCATTAGTTCTAATAAGTGATATTATAAGGTCTGCAATCAGTTTTATGGTTTTAATTTGAGTTTTGCTTTGAAATTCACCAAAACTGTCTAAGTAAGGGTGTTTGGATTTGTCTGTTTAAACCATAGTAGGACTTGTTTGTATTGTTTGTTTGGGGTTGTTCTGTGTTACTTACACACCTAATACCTCAGTCTAGCAAGAAAAACCATTGGTCATTTGTCAAAAAGTCAAAATCTATTTTGATCTCATCTGTCACTCACTCAGTTGATTTGCATGATCATTGATCTTGTTTTTATGTATATAAGTTGTTAAAATCAATCAAATCAGTCTTAGTATACCTTAAAACAACAAAATCAGTGAGTAGTAGTGATTCAAAGTTCATCTTGGTCAAACTTTTAGTTTTCCTTAAAAAGTCAAATTTTTCATTTTGGTCGTTTTTTATTAAAATAGATAATTTCAGTGTGAGTTTAATAGTGAGTTTTAGCTTAAAATCTTTTGGGGTATTAAAGTTCAGTTGCTAAACAAAATTAGAAAAATACTAGTTTTCTTTGAATCAGCTTTTTAAGTGCTTTTTAACTAGCTTCTTTTGGACCACTTTTAGAAAATGCCCTGTGCACAGTGAATGGTCCAATTTTGATAAGCTCACACGTGAGCTTAATTGTTGGTCTAAGCTTGTGATTTTGGTTCTTTGGATAGCTGACCTATCCATCTTGAAGTCTCAAGTTTACTTTTTCAATTTCTAGCTTAATAGCTAGGGCTGCACCTAGCTTCTTCTTTGTCCCATTCCATCAACATACTTGAGTTAATCAGTACAATTGAGTAATCGTGTTTTGGTACCATCTTCATAAGCTCACCACAAGCTCTACAGTGGCCCCCACAGTGTGAGCTTGGGCTTTTTGGATACCCAACCTAGCTAGCTTGTTGACTCAAGGCTTGTTTTCAGCTTGTGAGCTTATTTACTTAGCTTATTTTAGCCTTTAAAAAGTCCACGGCTGTTTGTTTAGTAGAATAGCTAAAGTGCTTATTGTCTTTTTCTAGCTTATCATTGCTTATCTTTGTCTTTTTGTTTTATTTGAGTAGCATTAGCTTATTTGTAGCTTATTTAACTTTTGTTTTCAGTAAACAAGCTTGTTTGAGCTTATTTCACCAAGAAAAGCTCATAAGCAAATCTGTTGTGATCATAAGCCCACAAATAGCTTATTTTTTATTTGTAAAATTTTTGTGTTTGTTAAAGTTTCATATTTTTAGTATTTAAGTAGTTCTCAAAAAGAAAATCTAGAAAAACATCAACTTAAAAATAGTGATAGTGTTTATTTAATAGGTTTTAGCTTTTTGATTTTTCTTTTCATCTTATTAATAAGCAAATCTTGTTTTTATATTTTTCTTAGTTTTCTGTCACCTTAAGTTATTTTTAGAAAAAGTTTCATATTTTTCTCTATCTTTTTAGTATTTATTAGAATTTTTAATAGTTAAAAGTATTAAATAATTAGTAATAAATAGTTAAAAAGCATAAAAAATATCTTTTCAGTTTTAAAATTAGTTTTATCATATTTTAGATTTTTCCAAGTTAAAATTTTATTTTTCCAGGTTTATTTGATATTTTCTATTATTTAAGTGTATTTTAAATAATAATTAATTAGTAATAATTAGATAAAAAGTGTGAAAAATATATTTTTAGTTTTAAAATTAGTTTTATAATATTTTAGATTTTTCTGAATCATAATCTTATTTTTCTAGCCTTATTTCATATTTTCTTTTATTTTAGGTTATTTTTTAAATAGTTTAAAATAGTTTTTAATTAATAATAATTAATTAAATAGTTGTAAAAATAATTTTCTTTTTTCTAATAATTTTCTTTTATTTTTAGGATTTCAAAAATGTCATTTTCATATTTTTAGGTCTTTTATTTCTTTAATCTCACTTTTTATTTTGTAATGCGTTTATAGTTTTTAAACGCAAAGTATTTCGTTTGTTGTGCCTGATTGTTGTGTTTTCCATTCTGCTTCCAATTCCATTCCAATCAATCAGTAGTGTAATTTCTCATCCAAAACCTTTACTGATCACTATCCTTAGTGATCATTCTATCATCTGATCAAGTTTTGACACACCATTGAGTCTCCGTGGGACTTAACGACCTGGGAATTCATTATATTCTCCAGGACTTCATTGTATTTGTGTTTTAAGCAGTTTTAAGCTTCTTACCGTTAGCCATTCACAAGTGGCTAGCTTGTGTGAGGTAGCTTGACGGTTTAGCACAGATCAAATTTTGGCGCCGCTGCCTGGGAGGCTTTAGCGTGTGTTAAGCCATTTTCAGACCCATTCTTGCACATATCCCACCGTTTGTAAAAAGTTTTTGTAAAGTTATATAAAATCTCAAAAAGTTCATTAGCACTTTTCCTAAAGTGTTAAAAACACCAAAAAAATATAAAACAACAAAACAATCGAAACGTTTTCTATCTTGTATTTTCTTTGAGGTGAATCTTAAAGAGATACGATTTGGATAAACGAGACGATCCAAAAATATTGTCCATAAGTTTTTAAACCCTATGCACAAATCTATACCTACGTCTTTTCAGTGGTACTTAATATATACATAAAAATCAACCACCGCAAATCAAGGCAGTACACCTACTAACTGGGGGTGTGACCATAATAAGTTCCCGAACCACAGATTTAAAACTTGCCTTTGTGTCACTTGTGATTTGGTGTACCTTTTTCAAAGAAGCCATTTCATTTGTGATTATTGGTTAAGTTCACTTGTCGTTTTGCCTCGCATTTGTTTTGAAAATTGATTTTTATACTTAGTGCATGCGCACTCGTTCTTCCAGTTCTACAAGTCCACTTTCAGAACTTGGAAAGATTCCTCATAGACGTAGAGGACGTTCAGCTCCTTCAGCCGTGACTAAGGAACGTCTACCACCACCACCTCCTGTCGAAATGGAAGAAGACAAACCCATGAATGAGCTTCTCCAAGCACCCATCGAGGGTTACGGAGATGCCATTGTTGTCCCAGCCATTGTGGCTGATACCTTCGAGCTCAAAACCGGGTTGCTTAATCTGGTAACCCAAAGCCAATTCTATGGTTTTGAGCGGGATGATCCTCATGCACACATTCGATGGTTTAACAAGATTTCATCTACCATCAAGTACAAGAATGTCCCACATGAAGCTATCAAGCTTCTTCTGTTCCCATTTTCTCTAGAGGGACAAGCCCGGAATTGGCTTGAGAAACAACCCCCTCGTTCCATTGAGACATGGGAAGATCTAGTTACCAAGTTCGTTAACGAGTTCTATCCTCCATCTCGAACCACAAGTCTTAAGAATGAGATAATGAAATTTTCTCAGACATTTGATGAATCATTCGGGGAGGCATGGGATCGTTACAAAGAGTTGCTTCGTAAGTGTCCGCATCATGGTTTTACCGAGTTAATGCAAATGGATACTTTCTATAATGGTCTCAACCAGACTAATCAAGACTCTTTGAATGCCTCCGCGGGAGGTAATTTCCTGAGCAAGACTACCAAAGAAGCCTTGCAAATCATTGAGAACAAATCTCAGGTTCGCCCTTTCCGAGCAAAGACATATCAATCTCATGCTGGACCTTCTTCTTCTTCATCTCCAGTGAGTACATCTAGCACCGATGCTAAGATTGACAAACTCACAGATATTGTTCAAGCTTTGGTTCTTGCTAACCAAAAGAAAGTGACCTTCACTCAGATACCAACACATGGTGAAGTGAAGAAAGTCGAGAGTTGTGTTACTTGTGGTGGTCCTCATGCATACTACAATTGTACTGCCACCGATGGTAGTCCATTTGAAGCCAATGCTCTAGCCGGTAGTTCACATCAAGGAGGTAATCAATACCGTCCTCAAAATGAACCACACTACCGTGCTAACACTAATCAGGCACCACCCAGTTTTAACCAGAATCATAACATGCAAAACCGGAATCAGAACCAACCTAGAATGCACCAAGGTTACCAAAACCAAGGTAATTTCTATCCTGCACCAAATCAAGGTTTCCAACATCAAGGGAACCTTCATCAAAACAACTTCAATCGAGGGAATCAATTTCATGGGAATATGAATCCTAATCAAGGAAATTTTCAAAACCAAGGCCCTAATCCTAGTATTAGAGGCCAGAATTTTCCTAATCCACCTCCCGCCATTGTTCCAACGGACCATCATCGATGAGTTGTTGAAGTAATTCATGAAATCCCAAGATGAAATGAACAGGTTGTTGGTCAGTCAGATTGCCGATCTAAAGAAGTCTTTAAATGATCAACCCTCGGGCTCAGGAAAACTTTCGAGCAACACGATCGCTAACCCGAGGGCGATGCAAAGGCGATCACAACCAGAAGTGGTGTTTCATATGATGGACCTTCTATTCCTACTACCTCTTCTTCTTCTATCCCAAAGGTAGTGGAAAGTGAACCTAGGACACACAATGGACCTACGACTCCAATGCCTCCTCCACCAGGAGAAATAAGTCAAGTTACCAAGGATACAACGGACAAGGTGCATTATTCAAGCCCACGAACTACCGCACACGTCCCACCTTCGGTAGTCCAACCTCAAGTTGTCCAGAAACCCAAATCGAATCCAGGAGTTGTTTTTGAACCTCCTGTAGCTCCTGTTGAAAACCAGAAATCCAAATCTTCTATTCCTTACCCATCACGTTTGAATGAGCAAAAGCTCCGCGAGAAAGCCAGTCATCAAATGGACAAATTTTTTCAAATTTTCCAAGAGTTACATTTTGACATAAGCTTTGCGGATGCTATCATGCTGATGCCCAAGTTTGCATCCACTCTCAAACACATGTTAAGCAACAAGGAAAAGCTGTTTGAAATGGCAAAAACTCCTCTTAACGAGAACTGCTCAGCAGTTATCCTGAAGAAGCTTCCTGAGAAACTTGGAGATCCTGGAAAATTTCTCTTACCTTGTGTATTTCCAGGAATGGTTGAATGCTTTGCCCTAGCAGATCTTGGTGCAAGCATCAACCTAATGCCTTATTCAGTATGGAAGAAACTTTCTCTTCCGGAACTCACTCCTACATGCATGACTCTCGAGCTTGCAGATCGTTCCATATCCCGTCCTCTTGGCATTGCCGAGGATGTATTTGTGAAAGTAGGAAAGTTCCATTTTCCACCTGACTTCGTGGTTGTTGATTTTGATGCCGATCATCGGGTTCCTCTCATTGTTGGTCGAGGATTCCTGAGAACGGGCCGTGCTCTCATAGATGTATTTGAGCAGGAAATCACATTACGTGTTGGTAATGAAGCTGTAACCTTTAACCTTGATCAAACTTCGAGGTACTCCGCAAATTATGATTCTGAGTCGGTTAACCGAATAGATATCATTGATGTTGCTACTGAAGAGTACTCTCAAGAAGTTCTTGGTTATTCTCATAATTCTGTGAGTGGGGATCCCACCACATCTTCTCAACCTATCATAGCCAATTCTACTCCTTCTATTACTCCTTTTGAGGGAAGAGACTTCATCTTGGAAGAGATTGAAGCATACTTGGCTAGTGATTCTGTTCCGTGGGAAATTGATCATGCTCCAATTGACATTGAAGGGGACATACTTCTTATTGAGAAGTTGCTTAATGATGATCCATCATCAACCCCTCACCCTAGTGATTCAATCCCAAATGAGATTAATCTGGAGGGAGATATTCTTCTTGAGAAATTGTTAAATCAGGACACTTCTCCTCCTCTCCCTCCCATCAAACTTCATAACAAGGAAGTCAAGTCAGTTGAGAAAACTGAAGAATTTCTTGAGGTTGAGCTTAAGGACTTACCTCCTCATCTCGAGTATGCATTTCTTGAGGGTGATGATAAATTACCCGTCATTATTGCTAGAGATTTGAGTAAAGATGAAAAAGTTGCTCTCATAAAGGTCTTGAAGTCACACAAGCAAGCAATTGCTTGGAAACTCTCCGACATAAAGGGTATCAACCCCGAGTTTTGTACCCATAAAATCTTGATGGAGGATGACTTTAAACCAGCAGTTCAACATCAGAGACGAGTGAATCCAAAAATCCATGATGTTATCAAACAAGAGGTTATCAAACTTCTTGATGCAGGATTGATTTACCCGATCTCAGATAGTCCTTGGGTCAGCCTAATTCATTGTGTTCCGAAAAAGGGTGGCATTACTGTTGTCACAAATGAAGATAACGAGTTAATTCCAACTCGATGGTTACGGATGGCGTGTGTGTATTGACTATCGTAAGTTGAATGACGCCATCCGTAAAGACCATTTTCCTCTACCCTTCATGGACCAAATGCTTGAGAGATTAGCAGGGAATGAATACTATTGCTTCCTTGATGGTTTCTCGGGTTATTTTCAGATCCCTATTAATCCACAGGATCAAGAGAAGACCACATTCACCTGCCCATACGGAACTTTTGCCTACAAACGTATGCCTTTTGGCTTATGCAATGCTCCTGGCACGTTCCAACGATGTATGATGGCCATTTTCCACGACATGATCGGGAAACAATGGAGGTGTTTATGGATGACTTCTCGGTCATTGGGGATTCGTTTCAAACATGTCTCTCCCATTTAAAAAAAAATGCTTCAAAGGTGTGAAGACACCAATCTGTGTCTAAATTGGTAGAAGAGTCACTTTATGGTCAAAGAAGGCATAGTCCTTGGCCATAAGATTTCCAAGAACGGGATTGAGGTAGATAGAGCAAAAGTCGATGTTATTGCTAAATTACCTCATCCTACTACCGTCAAAGGTATTAGGAGTTTTTTAGGTCATGCCGGTTTCTATCGTAGATTCATACAAGATTTTTCTAAAATCGCCCGGCCTATGACCCATCTTCTTGAAAAAGATGCTCCTTTTATCTTTTCACGCGAGTGCATTGAAGCTTTTGAAACATTGAAGAAAAAGCTTATTGAAGCACCCATTCTCGTTGCTCCCGACTGGGATTTACCCTTTGAGCTCATGTGCGATGCAAGTGATTTTGCTATCGGTGCAGTCTTAGGGCAACGTAGAAACAAGCATTTTCAGCCTATCCACTACGCAAGTAAAACTATGACTGAAGCCCAAACTCATTACACCACCACAGAAAAAGAGCTATTAGCCGTGGTGTATGCGTTTGAGAAGTTTCGGCCATATTTAATCTTGACCAAATGCGTGGTGTATACGGATCATTCGGCTCTCAAATATCTCTTTGCAAAACAAGATGCAAAGCCGAGATTACCCGTGGATTCTCCTCCTGCAGGAATTTGATATCATCATACGTGATAAAAAAGGAGCTGAGAATCTAGCTGCTGATCATCTGTCCCGATTAGAAAACCCTCACCAAGATGTTTTCGAGAAAAAGGAAATAAATGAAACATTTCCTCTCGAGACACTCAATGCGTTTCTTTTCGTGGAAACTCTACCACCCCATGGTTTGCTGACTTCGCAAATTACCATGCGGGTAACTTCATTGTGAAAGGGATGTCGACCCAACAAAAGAACAAATTCTTCAAAGATGTTAAACATTACTTCTGGGACGACCCCTTCTTATTCAAAATTTGTGCGGATCAAGTCATCCGACGATGTGTGTATGGTCAGGAAGCTCTTGACATTCTCAAAGCTTGCCATGCTGGACCCACCGGGGCCATCATAGTCCAAACTACACCGCCAAAAAGGTGTTTGATTCCGGGTTTTATTGGCCCACAATCTATAAGGATGCCCACGAATTTGTCAAAGCCTGTGACGCTTGTCAACGTCACGGAAATATATCTCAAAGAAATGAAATGCCACAAATGCCATTCAAGTTTGTGAGATATTTGACATCCGGGTATTGACTTTATGGGGCCATTTCCATCTTCTCGAGGTAACAAGTACATACTCGTGGCTGTTGACTATTTGTCAAAATGGGTTGAAGCGAAAGCTTTACCCACCAATGATGCCCGAGTAGTTGTGAAATTTTTGAAATCTCTTTTTGCCAGGTTTGGAACTCCGAGAGCGATAATCAGTGATCGTGGTACCCATTTTTGCAATGACCAATTTGATCGTGTCATGCAAAAGTATGGTGTTACCCACCGTCTCTCTACTGCATACCACCCCCAAACAAGTGGGCAGGTGGAGGTTTCCAACCGTGGTATTAAAAGAATTTTGGAGAGGACAGTAGGCGAAAATCGTGCATCCTGGTCGGATAAACTGGATGACGCACTCTGGGCCTTCCGTACAGCTTACAAAACACCCATCAGGTGTACTCCATACAAGCTTGTGTACGGAAAGGCATGTCATCTTCCGATTGAGTTAGAGCACAAGGCATACTGGGCCTTAAAGCATGCAAACTTCGATATTCAGACAGCTGGTGATCACCGGAAAGTTCAAATGAATGAATTAAATGAACTCCGTGATCAAGCTTATGAGAACTCTTTGATCTATAAGCAAAAGACAAAGAAGATTCATGACTCTAAAATCAAGAACCGCGTTTTCAACGTTGGTGATCGAGTCCTTCTTTTCAATTCAAGATTGAAGATTTTCTCGGGAAAGCTCAAGTCCCGTTGGTCTGGTCCATTTACCATTGCTAAGGTTTATCCTTATGGCACCATTGAGTTATCTCAACCCGATGGTCCTAATTTTAAAGTGAATGGTCATCGAGTGAAGCATTATTTTGGAGAGGACATTCCCCCTGTGGTTGTCCCGGATTTACAAACTTTCCCCATGAACCAATGAATGCGGGGATCGAGTCAAGCTAGTGACTCGGTAATCAAAAACATTAGCACACACCATATGGGTTTCACCCATATTTCTGTCTTCTTTCTCTGTTCTACCACCCTAGTGTGGGGGAGTTGCCCCTTGTATGTTGTATATAAAATCTTTTGTAAAAAAAAATTCAAATAATGGCCGTAATATTTCCCTTTTTACGTTCTCAGTATTCGGCATAACCGCCGGTACTTTGAATATTGAGGGCAATATTCATTTCTAAGTGTGGGGGAATTCTCACGAATTTATCATGTATTATCCACCCAATTCCCCGTTTTGGCCAAAATTTTTTTTTTGGAATAAGTGTTTTCACTTATTCATCATATGGTAATCAGTCCGCCATGTCTAAAAAAAGCAAAAGGATTGGCTAATCCAGGAGCAAACGGCTCTTGGTAAAGATTTCTCAAATCCGTTTATGGCTTGCAATTTGCCCAAAATTGTATGGTATTCAACTCACCATATCCTAAAAAGTGAAGAGTTGGCTAGCCCGCCAGTTTATGGCTTGTGGTAAAGGCAGTGGAAAATCCATAATTGGTAATCGACTCACCAAAGATAATTTTGATAATTTATCTAAGAGTTGGCTAGTCCAGAGCAAACGGCTTCTAGTAAAGACAAATCAAATCCGTTTACAGCTTATGATTTGCTCAAAATCATTTGGTTATCGTTGTACCAAGGTTCTTACTTGAATCAAAACAATTGGCTACTCCAGAAGTGATGGCTTTTGGTAAAGAGTTTTTAAAATCCATTAAAATTCTAAAACATTGCTAGGGACTAGCAATATCTTAGTGTGGGGGATTGATGAGTGTCTAAATACTCATCAGTTGCACCATAACCTTCCCATCTCTGATAGTAGCTTGATTGTGTGGATTGGATGCTGTTCTGAGGTTATTGTTGGTGTGTGGGAGAGAGTTCATGTTTTGACTAACCATGAGAGATAGTTGATTGATGAAGTTTTCCATGAGTGTGTTTGAGTCGGGAGGCTTATATGCTGGATGAGGGATGAGCTTGTAATTACCATTACCCATGGGTATGACTTGAGATGCTTTGGTGGTAATACCAACATTGGTATAGAAAGCTATATAATCATTTTGGTGAGCTTGTTTCTCCCTGGTTGGTTTTGAACTGATCAAGGATCCTTTTTTCAAACATAGCATGCCTCTCATTCTGAAGAAGGAAGGCATACAATTGCTCATAGTTTGTATTTTTTAGTCCTTTGGTTAGCTTCACAGAGGTGACAAATTTGTGCCACTCGGGATTCATGTTATTCACAAACTTTGAGTTCAGCTGAATGTTTGGCATGGTCATTTTGATATTCCTCATATCATTCACAAGCTTGTGGAATCTCACGTAATATTCATAAACACTCTCATGGTTCATCTTGAAATGCTCAAATTCATCATACAGTTGTGATTCTCTGTCTTCCTTAGTTAATTCAGAACCTGAGAGAAGCATCTTGACATTATCCCTAACTGCCTTGGCTTCAGTGTTGTGATTGATAAGATTGTAGATATCTTTTGGAAGACCTTGAAGTATAATGTTAGAAGCCCTGATATCAGCATCGAATCTCTTTTTCTCCTTATCACTGAAGCTCATCATACGTCTCTGGTCTGTCCAATCCAAAGATCATGGTTCCATCTGCAGCAGTATCAATTATGTCTCTTCTAGTCTCAATCTGATAAGGTCCTTCATCGATTGACTTGAGAATGTTGACCCCATTTTCTTTTCCCAAACAGTACAATCGGATTCGTTGAGCCCATGAGTCATAATCAGTTCTGTCAAGCATAGGTGGACAAGTATCTGATCCAGCTGCTTGAACGTCCTCAGCTACATTAGAAACAATAGTAGGTACGATGTTTGACATGATTACAAGTTCTACGGTATTTTATTATTCTTTGATTAAACCGGGAAATTGATTCTTTTACGGGATTTTACTAAACCAAAAGAACAAACGTAAAAATGTAGCACGAAGAAGTGACAAGTCTCAATAGACAAGTAGCTAAATAGTCAACTCGCTTTGGTATCAACTCGCTAAACAGACAACTCGCTTAAAGAAACAAGTCGCTTAAAGAACCAACTCACTTAATAGCCAAGTCGCATAAAGAGACAACTCGCTTAATAGCCAAGTCGCTAACAGAGACAACTCGCTTAACCACCAAGTCGCTTAGACTAACTCGCTAGCTGTACAACTCGGTTAATAGCCAAGTCTCTTTAGAACCCAAGTCGCTTAAAGAAACAACTCACTTAGAACCCAAGTCGCATAAAGAGTCAACTCGCTAAATAGCCAAGTCGCATATATCAACTCGCTTCCAATAACAAAGCAACTCGCTTCGAAGAAACACAACTCCGAGACTCAACTCGCTTCGTACAACTTCCACAAACAACCACTTTATCAATCAAAAACAACCAAACCACAATGATTTAAGCCTTCCAATTCAAAACCTAAACACATATGATGATCCTACACACAAAAGTACAAACAAAATTCAAACTTTAACACTATAATTTGTCCAAATGATTCAAACTTTCCTAAACACTTAAAACCCCAAAACCTTATGAAATCCACCAAAACAAAGAGCATGAAAGATGAGTGATCAAACCATGGCTCTTGATACCAATTGTAGGATATAGGATCTCACAAACACATTAAACCATAATCATATGAGGCGTTAACAAGGTTTAGAGAGAGAAAGGGAAGAGAGTTGGGAACTATGTAAAACAAAGAAAAATGGTATTGAAGCTCCAACCCTCTACCTTGGGAGGTAGAGGGTATTTATAGTGTCTTACAAATAAACGCCACCTACGGGTTGTGGATCACGCATACAGTGGGTAAAGACCCGTCCGTCCTCTACGGTGTTACTTAATAAACTACTTACTAACATAACTTGACTACGACTACGAGCTTTCTATCGAATACATATACTTGAGGTGACCGACTCTTTAACGATTGAATTTTCTAATTCCTAACAAATAGAAACTGGGTTGACGTGGCGGTCGAACCGGTAACCCGGTGACTTGACCAGGTCGATTAAAAAACTTGGTTTTCAAAACATTTGGGTTTCAAATAATATGTTTAGGGAAGAATACATCAAAGAAAGTTAAATATGTGCAATTTTGCATATTTCTCTATAATACAAATTTTATCCGTAACGTTTGACAGTGTTTACAACTTTTGGCTTAATATACGAATATGCAAGTTTCAATAAGTACATATCTAAATTCCTTTTTTCTTAAAGAGTTAGCAATATGTGAAATAGTGATCAAAACTTCGTCACTAATACTTAATGACGAAATTTCTCGTCACTATTCACGTAATTTAGTGACTAAATAGTGACTACTTATAAGTTTCGTCACTGACTTTCTACTGATGACCAAAAATAATGACGAAAAATTATATCGTCACTATTTTCATCTAAATAGTGACCAAAAATCTTTTTCGTCACTGAATTCTCGCCACTAAAGCTACTTTTTATTAAATTTGGATTGCATTCCTCGTCTCTAAGAAAGCACAGATTAGTAATGGCTGCATCCGTATTGTTGCTTGTAGCTTTAAAGATTGTGTTCTGTACATTAGCATGTGTGATGGTAGCTGCGCTTGCTTACGGATTATTTATGGATGGCTTCTATTCTTGTCTTGACCCACATGCTAGGTAAACCAACTAGAAGCTAATATTATATATCCTTCTTTCTATTTTTAGGATAGATATCAGAGTTCGGTTTTCCTTTTAGCATGTGTTCAAAATCGATCAAAACACTTTTTTTTTGTAGTACAAAGTTAATGATTATGTAAATTTGTTGCAGGTGGATGCAAGTGGCACTGATAGGTTTTTGCGTAGATATATCTGCTATAGGGGTATGAAAGCTCTTTTTATGTGCTAACTTTTTGCAGGTTTTAAAGAAATCGCATGCTTATTCAGCATAATAGACCACAAATTCTAGACTAGAAAGGGCGCGTGTTGTGCTACAAGACAATCAGCCTTTAGTGACCAAAAGAGTTTGGTCACTAACAGTGCAAAAGGTCGTCACAAATCTGTTTAGTGACCAAATTCAAGTCGTCACCAGTCGTCACTAAAGCTCCGTCACAAATTCAATTAGAGACGAAACTTTACGTCGTCATTAACCTGCGACCAGATAAGTAATCACAATTTAACCCTGTTAGTGATGGAAAAAATCGTCACAGTTCTCATAGTGACGAAATAGTCGTCACTGTTTTCTGCCATTGGTGACCAAAAAGTCGTCACAGATTGCTGAGTGTTAGAGACCAAATAGGAGGTCACTAAAATGAGCATATAACCAAAAAAATATATATATACCAATTTTCAATATACAAATGAACTAAAATCTAAATATCTGTAGCAATGCAAAAATTATTGCACCATAAACCACAAAATTTTGGAGCCGAGCCATGTTATCCAAATGTACTTTTGCTTGAAATGTAATTATGTGGTATTATCGACATGTGTGAATTATTGAAAATTCTATGATTTCGCTACAAGAATTCCAAAACTCAATCGCCACATAGCGTTTGAGAATATTGTACTGCCTAAAATCCTCACCCATCTAGATTAGTAAATACTTAGGAATATGAGAAACTACCTTACACTAGTTGCAAAAAAATACTCCCTCCGTCCCTAAATAAGTGTCCAGTTTGACTTTTCAAAGTCAAACTGGTTCAACTTTGACCGTAAATATTTTTTTGTTATATAATACTTGATGATAAACTATACCAATGAAAAATACACTTAAAACCCAATCAGTTCATATATTTTGCATCAAGTATTACATAACACTCGCAAAAATATATAAGGTCAAAGTTAATCCAGTTTGACTCTGAAAAGTCAAACTGGACACTTATTTAGGGACAGAGGTAGTAATAATGATAAGATGTTAGTACGGAAAGGTGTTAGTACGGAAAGGTGGCTTGAGTTCCTGGGTCATGCGGTAATTCATTGCAGGAAATTCACCATCAGGGGGCACCTATCGTATATGAGCAAGATCTAACATTAACAAAACATGAGGTAGGTGTGTATGTAAAGGAGTTATAACTTAAGCACATAAGTTACAATTCTATCCACATCAAAGCTGTCAAGATGCACCGACTCGTGGAAATTGCAATCATCTAATATAACTGAGCCTGATCCACTAGAACCACCGTAGTCTGTTTAAAAATCATAATTTAATAAGCTTCACAAGAAGACTCCAATGTTAAATAAATAATTAAACTGGCTCGAGGGTATACCATATACTGACCTTCCACCTCTTCCTATATAAGTTGGAGATCGTTTGAAGAAAATGGTAGAATATCAAGAATATACCTTATGTTAGTCCTTCTAGTCACTGCAACACTCCTCGCGAGCCATTTGATGATACATGCCATATAAAGAATAAAAGAAAAAACCCACAACATGTGGCACTAAAATGTACCTGCTAAGAGATACAGGGTGTGATCCTAGAAATTGTGGTTTTCCTCAGCCCTGAGAATTGATAAAAAGGGGATGGAAATAAGAGTAAAAGTTGTCTGCCCATACATAAATGATAAACTAACAGATTACCAAGTCTTGGATTCTCGCAAATTCGGATATCAAAATGAAAAGAACATAATCAGATCCAGATGACATATAATGACTCTAGATATTGTTACACACAAACATCGAAAGCTAAAATCAGATAACACTACCTTGTCTTATATTAAAAACTTTTGAATATACGCCAAAGGTAGAGTGTGCCAAATACTTACCCGTGAATTCAACTTAAGAACATCATTGCAGAACTGCCTCACTGACTCCATTTTATTAAAAGGCACTGGTTCTCCATATATATCATCACTTGTCATCTCCCTAGGTACCAAAACATTTTCCATCTCATCTTCTCGCACAACATTTGCCATCTCCCCTGCTCCCACTATATTTGTCATATCACCTTCTCCCAAATCATTTGCAAAGAGACAAACCACACATAAGTTCTCCTGACAAGTCTAATCACCTACCTCTGTGAGGGAGACTGATTCCGACCGTATAAGATAATGAAAAATCATATACCTTGTCCGATTTTGGCCATGTGTACAATGGACAGGGACATACTTATTTGAATGAGCATGTTGGGAGCTGAATTGGGTCACCTAATAAACAGAGGCAGAAGTCAGTACAACTCATTTTTATTAATACCAAAAACTTTAACAAATAGAAAAAGGAAAAGGAAAAAATTAGACACATGTTGGAGGCATGAATTAGTATTTTAGTATGTGCACACCTTGCACACCAATATGTAACTGCATACAGAGAGGTATACTAGATTCTGGACTTCAAGTTTGTCTTTATTATCCCAGTCAGTATTGCCATTCTTTTCAATAGAAGCATGAGCATATGAGCGAAATCCCAATACTGAGAACAGAAAAGAGATGGGAATATGAAAAATGGTTGAAAAGTTAAAGAATACAATTAAAACCAGTACAGAAGCATTTATTGAAAAGAAACATGACAAGCAATTATCAAGCAAGCACCAAAGAGCATGTATCAATCAAACATTTCACATGGCAGAAATATTTGATAAATCTCTACAGTAAATAGCAGTGGCTAGCTGCTCACCAATAACTATTTTATTAGTACAAAGTATATATATAAACTATCGACTCTTTACTTAGGAAAGCAAGACTTAGTTTATGCATTAACAAGGAACATCTAAAGAAGTACCATTTCGCTATAACCTTTAGCCATGTAGAACCAAACTCTTAATCTGTACAACATAAAGAAGAATAAGTTAATAACTATTAACTCACTGCACAAAACTTGAAAACAAAATAATAACAAACAAACTTTGGGGTGTTTGGA
Source organism: Chrysanthemum makinoi (assembly GCA_910596185.1). Classification (NCBI taxonomy): domain Eukaryota; kingdom Viridiplantae; phylum Streptophyta; class Magnoliopsida; order Asterales; family Asteraceae; genus Chrysanthemum; species Chrysanthemum makinoi. Next base: position 125,131,399 of record OU343216.1, on the reverse strand, counting down.
TGCAAAAGTGATCATAGCCCGTTAAAAAATTTGTTACAACATATAATTAGAACAATTACAAATACATCATGGATTGAATATTACCATCACTAGCCCACATTTGTAGCATTTGCAACCTGTGAATTCACAAGACTTGCACAAGCACTCTTTACTTCATCTTTAAGCGTTGAGGTTTTTGCAACAGTTCACATCGTCTTTCTTTACTTTTGGTGCTCCATAATTTCGTTCAATCGCCACATTACGCCCTGAAAATTTATCAGAAAATAGGATATAATCAAGTCATCCCATCTTAACTCAAACATGATCTACTAAGTAAATTGTAAAGAAATGTCATCGACTTATCCGTGTAGAACTGAATCACTTCGCTATATTATGACCTGTATAAACTAAAAGATTAACTTAATGACTTGGTCTCACTTTAATTCGTTAACGAATAGTACCATATTATTATAATGACTCGAGCTCACTTTGCTATTTTATGACCAATTAACAGGCCATCACATCCACACGACTGGATGTTTCACATCTATACGTCACCTAGAATAACAAGCGCATGGTTGAAGGGATCACTTAATTACAAACAAGTGGCAGTAGCCATATTACCATATTATTCTAACCCTTCATCAGCGTAAGTTTACATAAACTTTTCAATTTATAATACCTTGTTGAATATAAAGCATTTTTTTTACCGCCGAAAAATAATAGAAACAAGTTAAAAGGGGAGAAAATTGTAAGACTACATGTCATAATCTAAAGCTAACCACAAACATTGACCTGCACAGTTGCACGAAATCTATGTTTTCAATCTATAAAAAATAAAGAAGATCACACTAGTGGATGGTTTTATGCCAAGAAGGTCTACGATTGAGGCTATTCACCTTCTTAGAAGTCTAATGGAGAAGTTCAGAGAGAGACAGAAGGACCTGCATATGGCGTTCCTTGACCTTGAAAAGGCGTATGATAGTGTTCCACGCGAGTTGATTTGGAGAACGCTGATTGATAAGGGTACACCAAAGAGATTTGTAAGAATTATTAAGGATATGTATGAGGGGGCTAGGACCCGTGTTCGGTCAACCGTGGGGGTCTCAGAGTTAAACATCATATAACACAACGACTTGAAACTGTTATCGTAACTTTACCTGAAATGTACATCCAAACACCCCTTTAGCATAAGATATAAAATTCAGCAACTCCTAAAAAAGAATAAGATAAGATATAAAATGTTAGAGGCACTTGTATGCTAGAGAAGGGAAAGTCATGGCATAGGTGATATAGTTTCGCATTCTACCTTGCTTGGTAATTCGGACCTCATTCTCATTAATTTGTTGATTTGCTCTTGGCTTTTCCACCTTTTGGTACCGATCCATCTTTAAAACTCAAACACACAAATCAAAACCTCATACCGTACCGTTTGAGAATTATAATTCTAACTTAAACCATGTAATTTACTAAACAGATCCCTAACAACAGATCACTAGAGCATGCAATAAGCCAATAAGACCGTGATTTCATTTACGAGAACTAAAAAGCATGCTACAGTGGCTCATTAGGAACTTATAGTAAATGTAATATTACAATGTGTGTCTAGATTATACACTAAAATCATCATTAATTCAAACACACTAAACATCGTTAAAGCTATCTATACATTGATCCTTAAACAATACCTTAGAGGTGTTTGTTTCGGCTTATATAGCCGGCTTATGGCTTATTTGATTTTGAGCTTATGCTAAAATAACTACATGTCATAACAATAACACCTCACATCGAGGCACGTGTATGTAGTACTAATGTATGTAAATGAATACACATGTACAATGAGAAAGTAAGAGCTAGAAAATACCTCATTTATAACTTCCTTGATACTTTTTCTGCTGCAGTTAGGTTTGGTCGGCAAAACTAGACGACGAACTATAGTGAGCACCTACAGAACTCTTTCTCACAGATCCTGGCGACAAGCCATAGCGTGACATCCGGCCCAAAGGCCCCAAACTAGAGCCTAACCCAACCCCACCACCATTACCCCTTCCACCATATCTTGCATCAGGCTCATTAAACCACACCTAACCCTGCCTCTCCACCATTTACCAGGCCACTATAGCTTGAACCAAGGCCTCCAAAACCACCGCCTAACCGCACCCCTCTACCACTACCTGATACACCATAGCTAGCACTTAACGACGATGTTAAAAAACTCCGACCTAATTCCATCTATAACCAGCTCTATTCCGACTTAGTTTTCATTGAAGCATTTTAACAAACACTTTGTGTTCATGCTGAAAATGAAAAAAAGTAAACTAGCAATTACATAATAGATGAACACATCAATCACGATGATAAACATATTATAAAATTACAATATAAAACTTAATCAGCAACATACCAATAAGAAGCTTCCATAGTTGAATTTGATAAACACTGATGAGGAAATCAAATCAACTTTGAATTCAATCAATTATGAAGGAATTAATGATACCTTTTCGATTGAGAAAGTTGGTCGACTATGCGGCGGTTGGTGGTGGATAATGGTGAGATTTAAGCTGAAAGATTTAGGCGGGACTCTGGGAGATGTGAGAATTGAGATACTGAGATGAATAATGTGACTTTGGATATATACATAGAATTATTTTTCTTATCTAAATTATTTTTTTCACCAAGGTATACATATTATTTTTACATTCTTACTTATAAATGACGGTAAAAAAAAATAATGGTAAAATATAATGTGACTTGTTTAATTTTGAAAGTTTATGTTTAACATGTTTAGAGGAGAACTGCACTAGAAAAAAGGTAAAAATTTTATAATTTTGCATAATTTTCTTTCACAAACTCACTACTAGAAAGTGGACTTTCAGCGACAGATTTTCAGACGGATACTTTTCCGTCGCTAATTTACTGACCATATTCCTACAAAACAGCGACAAGTGTGCTTTTCCGAGTTACTTCTGACGGAATTCCAAGAGATTCGATTGTTGTCGGAAATCCGTGAGTAATTCACATAACATACCGTCGAATTTCCGACGTCATTCCGACATCTATATTTATTCATCGCTAATCCGTTGGAAATGTTTTAATTTCTAAAATCTTTTTATTTTTTAATATTTCCGTCGGAAAATCCGTCGGAAATAAATAATATTTCTGACGGATTTCCGACGGAAATATTAAAATCTATTATGTGCATATATGGTATGTTAAACTATTCGACTCGTGTTTCAACTTAACCATTTTTTGGATTACACTATTCGGTGTAAATTCAAATCAAATTACGAGTACTAGTTATAATCTAATAGTGTTAAAACCGTTTTCTATTTTTCCAAATTCTAATTGTTACATTACTCGTATTTGGCTATAATTATAAAAAAATTCTAGAGGAATATAATACCTGCTTGACCCAGCGGTTTTATATGTTTTTCTCTACGAACTGTTCAAATTTGGTTACTCTTTTCATTTGTCATAATACCGGTTTGATCCGGCGGTTCACCGTTGAACCGTTAACCAGGTGAACCGTTGACTCGACCGGGCAGCTAAAAACCCAAATTTTTGGCTCCACCATATCATGTTAATATAATTTTGTTTCGAATTACAAATATGCAAAAAGTTAATAAGACAAGAGTTAAATGATACGCAAAAAGTTAATATTCCCAATCTCATTTATTATTAACTTATTAGGAACTAAATTATCAAAAACTTTTTGAAACTTAATAAAATCTTCACTTTTATTTTTCCCATGACACACACACTTATTACGATTAAAACTTCACTTTTTTTTAAAAAACTTATAAAATACACACACACTTATTACAATTAAAACTTCACTTTTTTTAAACAACTTATAAAATACACACACTTTCAATTAAAACTTATTACAATTAAAATACACTTTTTTTAAAAACTTATAAAATACACTCCAAACACATTTATTACACTTTTTTAAAACACTTATAAAATACACACTCCACCATATCGTGATTTAACTGTTCCATCCATCCGCCATCCGCCATCCGTCACCGTCCGCCACCGCCGTCCGATTACTTTCATTAAGGTTTAACTTGTTTCTGCCCTAACTTTTGCCCTAATTTTTACTTGTTTCTGCTGTATGTGTTGCTATAATGTTATCAGATGTTATAATGTTATAATGATTTCAGTTGAGCTTATGTGTTGTTTGGAGTGTATTTTGGTTGAGATATGATATCAGTTGAGCTTATGTGTTGTTTGGAGTGTATGTCTAGACCAAGTGATCGAAGAAATGCCTGACCAAGTGTATGTGTTGTTTGGAGTAATAAGTAGGTCTAGGATAACCACAAGTGTTTTGATGAGATTGATTTGCATAAGTAGGTCTATGATAACCACAAGTGTATGT
>OU343216.1:125088805-125122987 GCA_910596185.1 Chrysanthemum makinoi | reverse complement strand
AGATTTTGTTTTGGACTACCAGATCTTCATCATAGACAAAGATCGTGATTCATTATGACCTCCATGAACAACATATTGTAAATCTTCCATGGTACGGTTGATTTTCTTCTCTAACAGTGTACATAGTTCATCAGGGGTTAAACCTCAAGATCAAACATCCAATCACGACCTTTACCTTTCTCATTGTCTTGATCTTCTAAAAACTCAACATGAAGACAATCTTGAACCTTCTTAGTAACTCTGTTATACACTCTAAAGCCTTTACCGTTAGTGCAACAACCCAATAAGTAGCCTTCTTCGACTTGCCATCAAACTTCCCCTGATTATCAATAGTGTTTAAAATAGTGAGAGGGCATCCAAAGGCTTCATAAAACGAATGTTGGGTTTATTGCCCATCAGCAATTCATAAGGTGTCTTCATCTGTGGTTTGGTGACAGAGACTCTCAAGTACATAGCAAGCAGTACTACAACTTCCGAATGAATAGGTAGGTGAGAATCTGCTAACATTGTTCTTGCTGCTTCAATCAAAGTCCTATTATTCCTTTCTGCAACACCATTCTGTTGTGGTGTATTCTTTGCAATACTAAACTCCCTTTTATGCCTTTGTTTGCACAAAATTCATCCATAAGCTTGTTCTTGAATTTAGTCCCATTGTCACATCTAATACCTCTAACCTTGAGTCTCAATTGGTTTTCAAGGGCTATTATGAGAGTTTGAATAGCATCAAAAGTATCATCTTTAAAACCCAAGAAAATAATCCAACTGAATCTACTGCAATCATCTTTTACAACTAAGCAAAGATTTTTTTCTTGTTTAAAATTGCCACGTAAAACGGTCCAAACAAATCCATATGTAACAGCTCCAAGGGTTCTCTAATAGTTCTCTCTTCAAGCTTCTTGCAGGAAGCTTTGTGTTGTTTACCCTTTTTGCATGCCAAGCATGATTGATCATTCTTGTAAGTCTTTGAAGGTAAACCTCTAACAAGATTGCCTTTGACTAGTTTGTTGATATTCTTGAAATTAACATGGCCCAATCTTCTATGCCATTGAGGTGTTCTTCAGATGTTGCTTTAGCCACCAAACATGTGGCTCTTCCATAGGAATGTAGACTCTTCATGTCTAAACTAAACACATCATTTGTCCTGGTAACTCTAAGTACTACCAAGTCATCATCAACAAGCTTAAAGTCGAGGAAAGGATGAGACATTCGTGTCGTGAATAACACAGTGCTTTTTTATCACAAGATTTGAGAGACTGATAACAAGTTGAACTTAAGCTCCTTCACATACTCTAACATTCTAAAATCTATAGCCCCTTTGATAGTTCCTTTTCCAAATCTTTCCTCCATTGGGATCATTCCCAATGCAACTCTTCCTCCACTAATCTTCCTAAATCAGACAGGATCTCTTTGTCTCCTGTCATACTTCCAGAGCAACCACTATCCACAATCAGATGATCTTTAAGCTCCTCTTCTGGGTTGCCCCCTGACACAAAGAAAAGAGTTAGTGATTTTTAGGAACCAAGCCATTACCGACTTGGTGTTCCCTTTGTGGAGTTACAAACTCAAATTCTTTGAGTATGTAATGTCCACTATCTTTTAAATGATGATCCAGAATTATCTTTTGATCTTTAGCATGTGGTTTTTCAAAACTTTCTGGTTTTTCAACAAAAATCTCTTGTACAATTCTATCCTCTTTTTCTGGTATCACAGAAACATCTGATTCACTTTTTGTTGAAAGTACTATTTGTCCCTCTGTAGTACTTTCCCTCTTAACCCATTCTGGTTTAACACGTGGTTCCTGTGATCTAGATCCCCTATGTGAATTGTAATACCTTCTAGGTTGATAGTGAGATCTCCTAGGACTGCTATTCCAAATAGTGATCAGACCTTGTTTTGGCTGAGCAGTACTTTGAGAAAGTACTGTCAATTAACAGTATTTTGGAAAGTACTATGAGATACTGAAGGTTTTGAAAAAGGTCTTCTCTGGTGTAGGTATCTATGATCTGGTGAGAAATTTTTGTGATTGACCCTATTTGAATTATTCCAAACTGGTTTGTGCTCTCTAAGTTTCTGGTTGGCAGACCTGTTCTTTGGAAATTTTCTAAGGTATTCTGAGTGTTGTTCACAATCCTTAATTAGATGAGTAGGACTAAAACACACAAAACACAGTTTTTGACCCATATTTCCAAAGTGACATCTTCTATGTCTATGCCCAAAATTATTTTGCCTCCTTGGTGAATGATTAAACCTGTTTTGACCAAAGTTATCCCAAAGAGGTTTAGCATACTGTTTTGAAAAGGTTTTGAAGAAGGTACTGCTTGTGGAGCAGTACTTTGATGTGAAGGTACTGCTTGATTTTGAACATTGTTTTCAACAGGTTCTTTGGGTTTTTCAGACCTAGATTGAGCAACTAGCTTCTTCCTAAACTCAAGATGCTACTCCAAAACGAGAAACATCAGGCCTAGGGGGTTGATGAATGCCAGTGGGATGAGGAACTGCATGATAATCATTAGCTTTCTTATATTCAGGAGGTGAATCACTTATTGAACCTTCATTACTAGATGTATCTACATAATTAATGAGTTCTTCATCACTAGTAATTATATCCTCAAAATCACCTTCATCCTGATCACTAGATTGGTTTTCTTCTAGTTTACTAAAATCCATTCCAAAACCTAATCCAGTTTTAAGGTAGGCTCTTTGCTGTTTTTGAACATAAGAAACATGACTACAGCACTCTCCCCATGCAGCAAACTTAGCTAACAAATCATCTCTTTCCTTAGTTAATTTCTCAATTTCAGCAATTTTACAGTTTAATTTCCATTCACTAAGTTTTAATTGGTAATCCTGTTGTTCATATTTTTATGATAAAAATCATAGCAGTTTGAGCATACCTCAGAGATAGGAGACTGATTTGGTGAAGTAGCCACCATTGCAAGAAGAACATGATCATCTTCACTTTCTTTGCTCCAATCAAATCCTCCAAATCCATTATCAGATTCCAAAGCAGCATGTTCAGGTTCTTCAGCAAAAACAGTGCTCCAATCTAATGCTTCCACTGAATCATCAACTACTTCTTCGACTGCTACCATACAGTAAGTCACTGGTTCATCATCAAACTCTTTACTCCAGTCAACTTCTGATAACTTCTCTTAAGCAACCAAAGCCTTTGTTTCAGTAATAGGAATTTCCTTAAGCTCAAGTTTTGGCTTCTCAGATGTCCCTGTTTGTTGATACTTAGCAACCTGCAACCCTTGCAAAGTGACAGTCTTTTGACAATGAAGCATTCAATTTTGTATTTGTCAAAAGTTATTCCTTGTTTTGGTTTGAAGTCAATGCTTTTGCCTGTCTTCTTCATGTACTTTTGATTCTTGTCTGTGATCATAGCAACTTGCCACCGATATCAATTTCAAGTGCATCTTCAATCGTGCTAGATCTTCTTCATAGTGACAGTAAACCAGCTTGCTGTGCAAAGAATGAGCACATAACTTCATCCGAGGCATAGTGGTAGTTGGTGGGGCCTGCTGAACATATGAGGGGGTAAAACAAAGAGCCTTTTGAGAAACAGATTTTGAGGAGAAGCAAGACTTTTGATGGAAGTACTGCCCTTCTTTTCGTGATGATAGAAAAGCAATAATGTGAGACTTGGAATTTGTTTGACCACTCATCTCATGCTCATACACCTTTAGTTGATGATAGAGATCATCAAAGTCCATTACATCCAAACCTTGTTGTCCTCTGATCATTGTAGCAATCACATACCATGTAGATGGCAAACCCTTTATAAACTTCAAATTAGCATCCCTTGATACTTCTCGCTTGTATAACTCCAACATGTTGAGGAGATTCTAAAACCTATCATATGCAGCATCAAGACTCTCTCTTTCACCAACTGTGAAAGTTTCAAACTGTTGTTTTAGCAAATTTCTGTGCATCTTTTTAGAGGCTTCATTCCCTCCAAATCTGGTCTTCAGAGCGCGCACCGCAGGCTGCTTAGCATCTTTTAGCATCATGAAATTTGAGAAGATGACCATCTGGAATGGCAGATAATAGAATATTTAGTGCTTTCTCTTGATTCCTCGAGGGGTTGCTGCCGTAAACCGCCTTTAGGTGCCTTGGGTTGTCCAGAATATCAATGGTTCGAACAACTTCATTCCCATTCACAATTACATTCCATAGAGCATGGTCTGTAATGGCAATATATTGTCTCATCTTCATGCACCGCAGATCATATTCTCCTTCTTGATTATTGGAATTCTGAGTGAGGTGATTGAGGGTGGTGGAACAGCCAAATGACATTTTGATTGTTGTTGTTGTAGGTTTCTTCCTAGTCGAAGTTTCCACACAAGCTCGATACCAATTTGTTGGATCGATATACTTTAATCAAACTAACTTAACTAGCTTGTTAGGTTTAACAACCTCGGATAAATCCTAAGTTATTAACAAAGAAACACTGAGCAATCTTTATCAAGTATGCTGAATTTACTTAACAAAGCTAAGAAGAATAACTTTTATTATAAACTCTAAATCTGCTTATTATGCAGATACTCTAATACAACTCTAAGATTATCGAACTTCTCTCTAAAACACTAATTAACTTGTGAATTTGTAAACTCTAAAACTCTTAAGCAATCGTACATCTAATGCCAATCTAGGAGTCCTTTTATAGGCTCAAGGATATCCTAGTCTGGTTTACAATTGATAACCTTGTACGACAAGTAATCTAAACATAGAATACAATTCTTTCCATAACCGAATATAACAGTTCTTTTGTTCTTGCAAGATTTTGACTCTAGAAAAGACTTTGACTTTGTCTTTAGCAGATTTCTTTGACTTTGACTTTTTCCAAGATTTCTTTGCAGCTTACAGTACTTTCATATCTTCAGTACTTTCATGTCTTCACCACATTCATATCCCAACAATCTTGCATTACCCTATGGGTTTGGCCAAACAATTATCTGATTAAATCTGGAGAGGCGCCATGGTATCTTTCTGCATATATCAAGTGGAGTAACAAATCCTTTATTGACTACAAGTGTTGTGATGCTGCTCACATCACTTCGAAATATAGCTTTTATAATTACCTTATTCAAATAGCGTTTTGCGTATACTTACAAAAAATGATATCCACACATAACAGAACTTGCTTGCATCTCAAGTCTAAGGACGAAGATAACAAACCATTTTCAATATTTTACTTATAACAAGGATCCAAAAGTAAATGTTTGAAAGTTGGGGAATCCAATATGCATCTCTAGTGAATACATATGAGTTTGGCGGGAACAATCCGAATTCTCGTTAGAATTATAACCAACACTCACATTTGCCTTACATAACAATATTCCCATATTGTTAACCGACAATGGACATATTTAGAATAATGAAATTATTCAAGGATTAAACATGCAAATATAGGATAACAATTATTATATAAATGAATAACAAATACCAAGTATCTTTATTCATCATAAAGTAAAAATTATCTTTCAATCCCAATTATCCAAATACTAAAACAGGTATGCATGAAACTCATTTAGTAAGTTGAACCCTAATGTTTCCAACATTCTCAACCTTTCTTTAAAAGAAAAACTAAATAGTCATCTGAGTAAACTTTCCGAATACTAGTTTCAAATTTCACATATAGTGAGTGATTTGAAATACAAGATGAGTGTCTTATCTCATATGCTCATACTATTGCAAGAGTTATAGTATGGAGATGTCGTCTTACCTTGCATGAGGTATTAGAAATCAACGACATACTGAAAATCATCTTTACAGTTTCTAAAAGTGTAAAGTATTCTCATTCCTTAATGCGTAATGCAACAATGCTCTGTGTTGAGCATAACTAGTTAGCAGATTTATCATAAATGATAAAATTCTACTACAACTAGTATTAATAATCCTCTAGCATCATTTGTACTTATACAACACTATGCTTTATAATTCGTAAACATTTATAAACACAATAATCTAAACACTCTCATTTAGATATTGTTGTTGTCAGCTCATTTTGTTTTTGTACAAAAGCAACAACTAGTCTTATACACAATATAATATATACATGATGAATCCTTAGTTAAAACAACATAAGGTTTCATCCATGTAATAAATTATTCCAAATGAAATATACCATTTTAAGACTTGCTCAAATGATATATTGCATTTGTGTCAGACTTAATTTTCCGCATTTGTTTATTCTATATAAACATTTATTCCAATGTTGTTTGTTTTCTCCCTAAATTCCAAGTGAAGTTTCATTCCAAGCTTAATGATCAATATCTAGCTTAAATAGAATGATATCATCAACATGTAAATTTTAAGTAAAAACACATTGCTCCCACTCAATGTCAGATATACTCAAGAGTTATTTTAATTCAATTAGAATCATATTGTAATTAAGTTCAAGATCTCAGCTCTTAAATGCATGATCCAATCCAAAACATGGATTGCTCAAATTTTGTATACTACATAAAGATAATATAGATTCATAACCCTTTTGATTACACAACGTCCTCGCAAAAGGTAATCATAAAAGAAGATTTATAAAATCTTAATTGTCATATTCCACATACAAGAAATCATGTATGACAATTAATTAACTTTATATAATTAATACGTGTATATATAAAAAAATATAATCACGGTCAATTACATAAGTATGATTAAAAACTTCTCATAAAATGTCATGCATTAATATGTATACAATTTTGTCCTTATCAGTCATTCTTCAAAAGAAACTTATTCCAACCTCATAGGTTAACTGTTAGGCAAAATAACAATCAAGCTCAAAACTCGATTTGCCTTTTAAGGACTGCAACTTACCATTCATAGTTCTAAAACATTTATCAGATTCAAGATGTGATAATATATTTCATTAGTTAGCTGATTTACAATAATCTTCTAACTTATACCCCTCAGCATTGATATTAAAAATATCATTCAAGTGATGAGGCATCCTTTCGGATTTATGAATGAGAGTAATCATTATACTTCGGTCTAATTTTACATGTTTAACCTTAGTATGACATTAATAAGTAGATTTTAGAAGGTTAAGTATTTTGTTCTCAAAAACTTTGAGATTTGTATATGCTCCCACTTACTTTTGTAAGTAGAGACAATTCTCTAAATACTAAGTATTTAAGCAACAATAAATTGTTCTTTTAAGTTCTCATCTCAAGATTTATTAATAAAATGCTTCATAAGATTTTAACAAATTCAGAACTTAAATCAAGACATAATGGAATTCCTTCCAACAACTCAAATTAGGGTTTTCAGAAAAACTCTAATTTAGTATCACTCTTTAACCAAATGTTCTAACAACATTTTTGTGTTTCGTCAAGCTAGGAAGAACACCAAAACTACAATCTTCAAGCTAGGAAGTGTAGAATAATCAAAAATTCAAAAAGATTTAGGATTCAATTGGTTTGAGTGGTAAAACCTCAAATTCCTAATGAATTAGGGTTTTCAGTTATGGGTTGTCTTTAATACCTTCTGGGTTTGAACTATATTGAGTGTATCCATAACACACGTAATTTCTAACCTTGATTTGTTTTTGGAGGTAGAGCAATTAAAGCTATCAGGAACCAAACAATATGAATAAGGTTTGATCCAACACATTAGACATACGATGATGAAGTGGTATCCTATGAGTTATTAGAATTGTAAAACTATATCAGAATTCTATAGATAACTTAATTCTCTTTGGACCAAATACTTGTCAATTGGGTCAAGCCAAATTGCATATAAAGTATTTACGAACCAAGTGCATGCTATAATGTATATTCATTGAATAATACAAGAACCTTATGTTCACGTGTTCACAAGAAGACAGAACTGCTCAAATATTATATGTTTATGTGTTAACAAGAAAACAGAACATTTACATTATTAAGTCTTTGAATAATTCAAAGGCCTTATTTTTATGTGTTAACTAGAAGACATAACACTTTAACTATATATACTTTATGTTATAAGTCATTGATTAATTCAAAGACTTTATAATTATGTCTTAACATGTAAGCATAATTATACTAACAAAAGTAATCATGAACGCAAAACATTGAGTTCTATAGTAATTTCAAGTTAATTTTATACTTCAGAATTATGATCATTATCATATAACCATAATTATGTTGACTAAAACATGTAGTCTAATGTTGAAGTATCTATACACAATATCATGACATTTGAATGTAGTAGGGCAACAAACATCTCATGTGTTTAAGTCCTAGTAGAATTCTTATTTACATGTAGTAGGGCATTATACATCTAACGTGTTTAAGTCCTAGTAGAATTATTAGTTTCCTTTACCTTACGGTCAAGAGATACCAATAATATTGTTGTTCCTTGCACACATTTTGAGATTTCTCCCACTTGTGTAAGGTACAACATCATATTATGAAAACAAACAACACGTGATTGATTGTTGAAACAATATGATAATGTCATATATATCGTAAGTAGTTTTAGAACCATAACCTGTAATAAGGAATTGTGGATTATTATTCTATAGATAACGTTTCAGGAAGCGACAGCAGGAAGGCAACGGGTTATCTAATAAAATAAAATGCAATTTTCCTTTAAGCAATGGTTGTTCATATTCGGAAGGTAATGAATTATTTCAAAGCAAGTTTGAAATGATATGGGTGACTAACATAAATGAACCCGAGCTCCCACTGAAATTGACAACTTTACATGAATGATATTTCAGTAATAAAATGCAATTGCTCCCACTGGATTTGTCAACATTACAAGTGTTACATTTCCAGTAGAAAACATATAGCAGTTTAATATACGTTCCTTTCTCTTTAAATACCTACGAGTAACATGTACTTAGGTATTGAAAGAGTATATGAAGTTCTACTTATGTAGACAATGGACTAGCCATTCTTTCATTCAATTAACTTGAATCTTTAGCATGCAATTCCTCATTTATCGTCTACAAAGCCCCAAGGGTATTTAGCACTTTAGGAATAAACAAGAGTCCAAGAAAATTACCTAGCGAATATGCTAGTAATTCCTTAACTCTTTGTGGTTTAAACTCATACATCGTGACAATTGCAGGATGTTATTTATTTTGGTAGCTCTAAACACAATGTTTCTAGTTACACAAAATATTCTATCTTTCAATTAACTCTAGACCACAAAAGGGTAATGAAAGATCAGAAATGAGTTTATCTTTGTAATCCTATCTTAGTTTGTCAACTAAGGAGAAAAGATAGGTATAAGTCTCACTCTTCTTACTAGGAAAAGAGACTAAGTTTGTCTTTCGAAGAAAAAAACAACTCTGTTTACGAATTATGTTGCAATAACACAATTAATCAGAACATAAAATTTCAATTCTAGTATTTTCGATAATTACATTCTTAAAAGAATTAACTACCCAATTAATTACTAATAAGACTAAGATCCATCTTGCAACCTCACTTAATTACCATAGGTCGGACCGATGTGTAAAAAAATAGGACAAGAGATAAGCGACGAGCGTTAATTGCATAATGCAACTCTTAGATTTATGAGACTGATCAAGGCATAAGTAAACAAGTAATAATGTCATGAGCATGTTTAGTTCTCATCTTATGCCTCGGGTTGAAGGTATGACCAAGCTAACTCGAGATAAGTCGACCAAGTATGAACGTGTAAAACTAACCATAGGTCTGACCAGTGAGAAATAATTACCATGGGCTGGAAAGGCCCTTAGGTCTGACCAGCGAAGTCAATCCAAATGCACGTGTTCATAGTTGGATGGCATAGACTTAAAACTAACAAATAGGTATGCACATGTAAATGTGGTAAAAGTCGTGTACAAAGAAGCATGCAAAAAAACTTTGTAACACTAATTTTAAAAACTTTTGGTAATGACACTGTAGTGATCATCATGGTTCACGGTGGCTCCAATCGAATGCAAGGGAGTGAGGACCAAAAGGCCAAGCATAACCTAGACATCCTTTCGGTGGGACTGTGCGCACCTCTTTGAACCCCCTTTTGAGTTTGTTCTAGTGGGTGAGCCGTACATCCCAAGTGTCCATAGCGTCTAGTTGTTTAATTCTTGAAAACGTGTTTCATTAAATTAGGTCACTTTATTTTACAAAAAAACGATTTTCCAATTTAATCATAGCAGGTCACAATGAGCATGTTATTTAGGCATGTAAATAAAGACCAATATTAATGTTATGATTATGATATGTATTATTCCATATTGCATACAATTAGGTGTCAAAGCAAGTAATAATGCACATATAGGAATCACAAACATATAAACATAAACATCAATGTATAACCACATATTGTTCCGAGTCCTCTTGCGAGTTTTCCCCAAATGGAGAACCATAAGACCGTCACTAGGATACAATACCTATATCGCCCCATACATCGCAAAAGCAATTGAGTGGGTCTTGTGGTCGGAAAACACATAAATACGCATGGCAATCTCAATTAACAAGTAATTACGCAAATTTATGTATTTAATAAACAATATGTAATTCTAATTATCATTATAATTCTAATTAACAATTAATTAATTCTAATTAACATATAATTCTAATTAACAAGTAATTCTAATTAACATATAATTCTAATTAACAATTTAATTCCAATTAGCAAAGTAATTCTAATTAACAAGTTAATTCCAATTAACAAAGTAATTCTAATTAACATGTAATTTAAATTAACAAATTAATTCTAATTTTCAAAATAATTTAATTTGTGTGTGACTAGTTATTTTTTTTATTAAAAATTGACAAGTATTGCATACAGTTGTCAAAACAAAATAAAACGAAAAACTAAATTAGGTTTCATGCAGCCTTTTAAACATGTTCATTAATAAGAAACGTGTAACCCATAATCGCAAAAACGAGATGGCTCGTGATGCCACTATTGGGATTTTAGAACAAGTTAACCAATTAACCTCTACGAGTACGCAACGGATAAGGATCTAGTAATTGCAATTAGGTTAACCACGTAATTAATAAATAATTAATTAATACAATAATTAATTAATAAAAAGGATAAAAGAAACCCTAACCTTGCTTGGCAATTGATCTTTAGTAACGGATAATAAAACCAGTACGAAACTCTGCACCTAAAATAGATGCCTCAATGAGTGTCGCACACAAACTCGATAACGTATACGTTCGATATAAGGCTAGTCGAGAACGTATTAATAAACCAATCAACAAGTGACACCAACATTTGAATAATTCGAACTAGAAAACCCAAGACATGCTTGTTACTGTTCGAGAACCAAAACAGCAAGAGGCTGCTGATTTCACATTACCCGATATCGGACAATGAGGTCCGATATCCTTTGCTTTATCTGTCCGAGAAGAAGACCCATGAACAGGAAACAATAACCCTTTGTTGCTGCTGCTTTTTCGACCAGGAATCAGTAACAACAATCACCAATGAATTTTCTAAACTCTTGTATTGAAGTACTATGCAAGTTTAGAATATAATCAAACCAAACCAAACCCAATCGACTTTGAACAAGTCGATTTGGTATATAAGCAGAAGTGGTAATCGTTTCGGGTATATAGGATATAATATAATGCGTATAAAATTTAAGAGGGATATGTTGGCTTTTATAGGGTCATAAACTAACTCTTAGTTTGAGCCAATGACTTGCTCAACAAGTCTATAACCCAAGAAAGCCCACACACCTTTCTGCCCAATCGTTTGGTGGAATCAAGGCTCAAAGCAATTCTCCCGACCCAATGTCCAACACAAAACTGTCCATGGGTCATCCAATGTGATCGGGTCAAGTAGCATGTATATCGGGTAATGTAATTCAAGTATTATAACGTTCGACATGTATACTCGTATTTATCGTGTGTACCTCCATCGGCTCACACACTCTTAGTCGTTTTGTCGTGTTTATAACTCCACAAACCAACAGGAAGTACGTATCAAATAGGAAGTGATCGCTGGATAATAAGTTTGAAGCACTCTAACATTCTTTTAAGTAATTGTGAATTGTTCCAACAAATCATTGTTGTATAATTTAAACTAGTTTTAGAACCCGTGCACATACAAGGTTTTGGTATCTAATAAAATAGGTAATAACATTTGAATAATTTTTCTCAAAGTTTAATATTGTGACAATGTACGTATAACTATAAATCCATGGTTTTTAATGTTTAAGATTTTTTTATAAATGTATATTAAATTTTTAATACTAATATAATTATAATATCCGTTCATGAATAAGTTTTTACATAATTCTTTTTTATTATATGTTAATATCGATTAATATGTTATATAGATTTTTGTTGCACAGAGTACTTGACTTTGTTTAAGCGACATGGCCTTTAATTCTTTATGTTGATCGCGTTCAAAATTAACTATTGATATAATGGTTTAGACATTATATCTATAGTAGCACATAATGACTATGAAAACATATGTGTCGTTGTTATATGTAGAATCTGTCTATCGATTTTTATCTCATAGTAACATATCAGGTTGTGTCTTTATTTTGATATTTATATTCCTGTTAATAATAATTTAAGCTTCATTTTTAAACATGCGCGCTGGTTAAATTTATAAATAGGAATAAGATGAGTCAACATTGTACATGGATAGTTAAAAATGAATACATTTTTTGGATATCCTTACTTAATCTCATATGAGGAATAACATGAGTCGATCTTTCGTATTTGTATAATCTCGTGTATTCATTTACATTTCACAATAGCTTGTGCTTTTTATGTATATATATATCAAATAAAATCAAACTTAAAGTTATAAAAATGAGATCCAACTAAAATTTGACAAGTGACACTCAAAACAAAATTGTTAAAATTTCGATGGTTTACATTTTAAAATTGAAGAAACTTAGGTGATACACTTTTATTCGATTTTACATTCCTTACTACGATTATGGTTTTCTTGAGTCGGTTTACTTGTTAGTTAGTGATTGGTTTTCGATTATGAATTGATTATCATTTATCCATTAATTTTACTGTGCAATACTTATCATGTGAAGATCTTAGTTGGTGTTTGTTACAAAACCCTAATTTTGGTTAGGGTTTTAATGCGTTATTGAAGCTAGACGCCAATGCTTCGATTTATTGGTTGTGCATGTTTTGAATATGAAGTTCTGGTTTTTGGATTTGGGTGGGAGAAGAGTAAAGAAAAAGAATACAGTGACTGGTTCGGCTGATCAAGTTATTGATCATGGAACAAGTACTCGTAACTTGGATACGAGATTCCCAAAGCTTAGTGACTTTGGCGGGCCAAGCTCATAAATACGAGTGGGAACGGATTGGGACTCCATGGTAAGCCTCTAAAACCTAGAAGAGCTTTGCGTGTTGAACATGTGAGCTCTGAATCAGCAGTTGTTGTTTGTGGAAAACTAGAAAGATGGTTGAATAGTTTTACCTTTTTTAATTCGTTATAAAACATAGTGTTAATACAAATAAACCGTAAAAACGTTTATTAATATTTTGCGATATCTTTGTGTTTTGTTGATAACAAATGTAATGTTATCTTAAGTATAATTATAAGGATACATGTTATTTTTGTAAAGCATTTACATATAGCCATTTAAATACAAAAATGTAATAATTAAGCATTTGTTGTAATAGTTTATTAGGATGGGTAAAAACCATAAACCATGGATCTTAACCCATACCAAAGAAGACTTGATACAATGTATACTTAGATACATTGAATCTAGAGAAACCCATGGACCAACCCATAACCCATGACCCATAACCAAAAACCCATGGGCAAAGAGGAGCGTACCACGGATCCCTAGGATTACACTAGCCGGATCCCAAGTGGAAGGGATTCGTGGGATCCGGAACAGAGGAGAAATTTGCCTATAAATAGAGAGCCATTTCTTCATTCTAACTCACCCCTCTTCTTACTAAATCTCTCATACACTCTCATTCTCTTCTAACATATAGATCACTTGATCTAGAGAGTTGTTCTTCTTTCTTTCTATTTGTGATCCTCATATAGGTCCTTCTCTAAGTGGAGATCACGAGCATTCTACAAGTCATCCAAGCAAGGGGTCCTTGATTGATTTGTCACTCGCAAGATTTCGTAAGAAGATCTTGTATTTGATATTTCACATATTTGTTGTGTAATAGTTGTGTTGGTTTGGTCCACCGTGCTACGGACTCGGTATCTAGCTTTGTACCGGAAAAAGTGTAAGCAACGCTGTGAAGGCTTCTCCGCCAAGTGAAGGAGTTTGTTGACATAGTGCTTGAACTCTCGAGTAGGTGACTCGGGAGTGGAGTAGGGCAAGGAAGGTGACCTTGTAGCTGAACCACTATAAATCGGTTGTGTCATTTCTATCCCTTAACTATATTTATTTGCTTGCATTATCATTAGATCTATACGTTCTCAACATCCATACTTTCACATAATATCGAATCTAAAAGTTTTTGAAATCAACTAAAATCGGTAAAATCGAGTTGTTTATAAAAAGTTTTAAAATAAAATTGTATTTTAAAACTTTTCGTCACTATGGTTCTGAAAATTATAAGGAAGGGCAATCTATGCAACCACCACCACTACTTGAAACTAATGGTTTTATATATTGGAAAAATAGATTCCAAACATATGTGAAGTCTAAAGATATTGATCTTTGGTACATTATTGTTGAAGGTGATTTTGAGGCTACCTCAAATGATGATAAAGGAAATTTAGTTCACATACCTCATGATAAACTAAATGATGAAATGAAGAAAAAGCTTTCTAAAAATAGTGAAGCAAAAATGGTTTTATATAATGATTTACCGAAAAAGGAATTTCAAAGAATTTCTATGCTTAAAACCTCTAAAGAAATTTGGAATTCTTTAGTTGTAACTCATCAAGGCAACCAACAAGTTAAAAATAATAAAATTGATTTATTTGTTCAACAATATGAACAATTTTCAATATCGGATGAGGAAACTATAGATCATTCATTTGCTAACTTTAATACTATTATTACATCTTTACAAGCACTTGATGAATCTTTTTCTAGCCGTAACCATGTTAGGAGATATCTAAGGGCACTTCCATCGAAGTGGAGATCCAAGGTGACAGGAATCGAAGAGTCAAAAGATTTGACAATCCTCACCCTCGATGAACTCATAGGCAACCTAAAAGTCTACGAGCTTGTCCTTGCTAAAGATTCCCAAGCCTCAAAGGTGAAAGAGAAACACAAATCTCTTGCCCTTAAAGCCAAAAAGGCTTCGAGCGATGAAGAGAACTCATCTTCGAGTAGTGACGACGAAGAGTACGCTATGGCGGTAAGGGACTTTAAAAGTTCTTTAGAAGAAAGGGTAGATACGTCAAACAACCGTATGATGATAAGAAAGGCTTTCAGAAAAGCAAAGAGGACGAGAAGCCAAAGGATGATTGTACTTGCTTTAAGTGTGGGGACCCAAACCACTTTATTAGTAAGTGTCCCAAACGGGATGATCAAAAGGCGTTCGTGAGCGACACGTGGGGAATGAGCGACGAGGAGGATGAAGAAATTTGTCTATGGCGGACGAGGTATGTCCTGAATACTATAATAGCTCATCACTTGATGACGACTCATTGCATAATGAATATGATAAACTATGCAATATTAGCTTAAAACTAGTTAACAAAAACAAGCTTTTAAAGAGTCAAAATAAACGTTTAGATAAAGAAGTCATAGAATTAAAAGCAAAACTAAAACGTTTAGAGAAAGGTAAAATAGCAAGTGGTGAATGTGAACTTTGTGTTCAACTTCAAACACTAGTGGATCACTTAGATTCTAAAATTGCTAGAATGAGCACGAACACTTTAGATACAATACTCGATAGCGTTAAAACCGGTAACAATCAAAAGGGTCTAGGTAGTCAACAACTTGATCCATCAACTAGTGAAAGTAAAGAAACAAAATTTGATAAGGAACTAGAAAAACAGCCATGTTGTGGCGGATCCCACGGATCCCCAAAAAGGGAACCGGCTAGTGTAGAAAAAGGGATCCTGGATCTGCCAAGCAAAAGTAAGAGCAATAACGTAGCTTCTTCATCTAGAACTGAGTTTGTTATAGTTAATAGGAAGAAACCAAATCATGTGATCACTAGACAACCACCTCCAAAATATAATCCTACTTTTGCAAGAAACAAAGCTCCATCTTTTTCAAAACCTAATTCATTTAGGAGACCTAATAGCGTTTACCCAAAAGTAACCATCAAATGGGATGGAATCAAAACATGCAAAACGTTTTCCTTTTCAAAACTTTGCTCCATGGAATGCATACTCATCTTATCCATACATGTCTAACATGAATGGAATGTTTAACACTAATGGACCCATGAACAAATGGGGACCAAACTTTTGAGTTTATTATTGTTTTAGGTGTGCTTAAAGGTCGACCTAGACCCCGATGAATGGGTCAAGGATAGCGGGTGGACGAGGCACATGACCGGAATAGGATCTATTCTCCACATATGAATCCATTAATGGAGGTAATGTGGTGTTTGGAAATAGCAAAGTAGAATCATCGGTAAAGGTACGATTTCTAACAAATCTCTAACCATTAACGATGTGTGTCACGTCGAAAACCTAAACTTTAATCTCTTAAGTATAGGACAAATATGTGATAAAAAGTGCAATGTACTTTTTACCGAACCCGGTAGTAAGATACTTAAAAATGGCATAACCATAGGAAGAGGAATTAGGAAACATGGAGTCTATGTCATTAAAATCGGTAATGAACCTAAAGACAAACTATGTCTTACCTCTATGGATGATACTGCGACCTTATGGCATCGAAGATGGGTCACAACATGCGACTTCTTCAATCGCTATCATCCAAAGATCTAGTAAGAGATCTACCTAAGTTAAAATATGAACATCATTTTTGTGATGTTTGTAATATAGGAAAACAAGCTCATTCGAGTCATAAAGCTAAAAACATGGTGTCCACAACTAGGTGTCTAGAATTACTACATATGGATTTATTTGGTCCATCCGCTATCCAAAGTTATGGAGGCAACTACTACACTTTGGTAATAGTGGATGACTACTCTAGGTATACATGGACAAAATTTTTAAAGAACAAAACGAAACCTTTAACTATTTTGAAATATTAAGCAAAAAGATCCAAAGACAACTAGGAAGTCCCATAGTGTCTATTAGGACGGATCATGGTAGGGAATTCGATAATGAAGTGCAATTTGGAGCTTTTTGTGACGCTAATGGTATTACTCACAACTTCTCCGCTCCACGCACTCCACAATCGAATGGGGTAGTAGAAAGAAAGAATAGAACTCTACAAGAAATGAGTCAAACCATGCTTAATGAACAATTCCATACCTCAAAAATTTTGGTGTAATGCCGTTGATACTTCAACGGATATACTCAATCGAGTCTTGATTAGACCAATCTTAGGAAAAACTCCATATGAGTTACTTCGAGGCAAAAAGCCTACGTTAAATCATTTTAGAGTCTTTGGTAGTAAATGTTTTATTCTTAACACTAAAGATTACCTTACAAAATTTGATCCTAAATCAACCGAAGGTATCTTTTAGGTTATTCGCCAAATAGCAAAGCTTACGTCATATTAAACAAAGAAACAATGAAGGTAGAAGAGTCATTAAATATAAAATTTGATGAAAGTCCACCCAAACCCTCTCCACCTCTTGTCGATGACGAGATTATAGAAAGTGAAGCCATAGTAATAAAGAAAAAGATAAGTGAAGAAGAAGAACCTCTAAGTGATGAAATAGTAAACATTAAAGAGTCCAAAGATCACCCCGTAGATAAAGTCATAGGAAAACTAAATGAACGAACATTAAGGTCTCAAGTTCAAAACCAAAGTAGCTTGTTTTGTTTCGTTTCAACCTTAGAACCTAAGAATACACAAGAAGCCATAAAAGATGAAAGTTGGGTAATGGCTATGCAAGAAGAACTAAATCAATTTGTTTCTAATGATGTTTGGACACTTGTCCCTCCACCTAGTAATCAAACCATAATAGGAACCAAATGGGTTTATAAAACAAATTAGATGCAAACGGAGTAGTGTCTAGGAACAAGGCTAGACTCGTTGCTCAAGGGTATAACCAACAAGAGGGAATAGACTTTGATGAGACCTACACCCCCGTGGCTAGATTAGATCTATAAGAATACTTTATGATGCTTGTGCTAATGATCTAAAGCTTTATCAAATGGATGTCAAAAGCGCTTTTCTAAATGGTGTCATAAATGAAGAAGTATATGTAGCTCAACCTCCAGGCTTCATTGATTTTGAAAACCCAAACATGTGTATAAATTAAAGAAAGCCCTTTATGGTCTTAAACAAGCTCCAAAAGCTTGGTATGATAGACTCAAGTCATTTCTAGTTAAACACAACTACACCATGGGGTTAGTTGACAACACACTTTTACTAAGAAAAGAGAGTCACATATAATCATAGTACAAATATATGTAGATGATATTATATTCGGATCCACTTGTCAAGACATGTGTGATGATTTCTCTAAAATCATGCATGACGAGTTCGAGATGAGTATGATGGGAGAACTTAGTTTCTTTCTTGGTCTACAAATAAAACAAGTAGAAGATGGTATCTTCTTTAATCAATCTAAATACATCAAGGAGATGTTAAAGAAATTCGGTCTAGAAGAGTCAAAACCAATTAGGACTCCAATGTCATCCGACACCAAATTTACAAAAGATGAAGACGAGAACCGTAGATAATACTAAATATCGGCATGATAGGTAGCCTTCTACCTCACGGCAAGTAGGCCGGATATCATGTTTAGTGTTTGCTTATGTGCTAGGTTTCAAGAAGACCCCAAACTATCACACCTAGAAGTCCGAAAAGGATATTTAGATATATTAAGGGTACAACACAATTAGGATTATGGTATCCTAAGGGACGGGAGTAGAAACAATTGTATATGCAGATTCTGATGCAGTGTGATTACGTTGATAGAAAAAGTACAAGTGGGGTATATACTTTTATGGGATGTTGTTTAACATCATGGTTTTCTAAGAAACAAACGGTACTTGCAATATCAACAACCGGGTTTAGTACGTCACGCAAGAAAGCATGCCAACAAGCACTATGGATGAAACAAGCGCTAGTAGACTACGACATCCATCTAAGCGACATAGCCATCCTATGTGACAACAAAGGTGCCATCGATTTAAGCAAGAATCCGTATTGCATTCTCGCACAAAGCATATAGAGATTCGTCATCACTTCCTAAGAGACAATGTTCAAAAGGGGAACATCTCTATTGAGAAGGTAGCATCCGAGGACAACATAGCCGACGTCCTCACCAAACCGTTGAAGCGGGAACAATTCAACCTACCTCGTCTTGGTCTTGGTCTAATGGAACAAACGTCGTAATTTAATTGACTCTACAAGGTATGTAAACACTAGCCTTCTTCTTTCTGAGTCTAGGATCTCTATTTCACGCACAACTCACAAACAATACGGGAATTTTCAAAACCCAAGATGATTTTTTACACTTATAATTTTCTTATTTTCTAAACCTACTTTCACAATGTTTTCTAAAAGGATGATACCTTCCCGTATCAATTTCACAAAAGCAATATCTCACGCCTAGGACAAATCGCTTTTTCATTATTAATACAAAGTAAAAACGCATTTTCATTGCATCTCATGTCTTTTGAATGCTAAAGGGACACATAACTAATATGTGTTTTCGGGTACATTCATTTAAGCAACAATGAATTATTGATAACACAAAATTACGTACTCATGTACTAAATATGTGTTTTTGGGTTATCTCAATAGGATGCTTTTATACTTCTAGTTTATTTTCTATTTCTTTTTAGGGTCGAGATAACCGAAACTCCAAATAGTTTGCATATAGGCACACACTAGGCAAAAATGTTTCCCAAAAGAAAATTTTGTGTGCCTGAAACACCAAACCCACGGATCCCAAATTTTATGCCGGACGGATCCTCAAGGAAGGACTGGGATCCGTGTAACGTAAGCTGTTTTCAACTTTTATTTTTTCACTTTGGATGAAAAATCCACATTTGTTTCATTTTTGGGAGTATGCTCTTTAATGCTTGTGTTCTCATGATCACATGCCTTGAATTCATATCTAATCATTAGATTTTAATCCACATTTTGGGTCAAGCATTCATTACAATGCTTTGTTTTTCTATATATATAGCTCCCAAAATGCTTGCATACTCCATCTCCTTCTCACAAACACACTTCATCATGTCATCCAAAACCCTTTAGGAGAATCATCTAGTACAAACAATCATGATATCCAAACCTTTGTACTTCCACCATCCAAAATACCACAATTAAATGCTAGGATATCCAAGACGATTAGTATCCCATCTTGTTGTTTAGCAAAACCAACCTCAAATGTTTCATCCTCAACAAATAACTCACCACAAGATGCTTCCATTATAGCACCACCCTCATCACCAACAAGTTCACAAACTTCATCACCACCAACTCACTTACTACATCTACCCATCAACAGTACTCCACTCCACTCATCACCAAGTACACCAACTTCATCACCACCTAAAATAACTCTTTTGGAACTCCTTAAGACTCCAACAAGATCTAACCAACCTAAAGAAAAAGAATTAGTCTTTTCAACACCCCCCACATCTCCAAATACTATCTTTCAAGATCTTTAAACATCACCACCATTAGCTCCCATCACATTACAAGAACATCTAGGTTCTTTTCCACCACATTTTATTAACATTCCGATTTGATCCATATTTTCCTATTTTTCCACCACAACTTCGCAAAACTCAAATCAAAACAACCCGAAAAACTTCCGCACTCATTACCCACATCATTTACATTGTGAACATTGCCAATCCACTAGGGAAATTGCAATAGAAGTTAGGGTAGAAATGCGTTTATACTCAACCTCATCCTTGATCGCATCAATACCATTACTCATCAAAATCTCCATCCATAACCTTATGCAAGCATGGAAGGAATCACTACTACTATTTTCTACTTTTAGTATTATTTTTCTTTTGAAGTCATTTTCAAGAACAAGTCTTGTTCTTATTTTTACATGCTTGTAAGTGGCATACATACCACTACAATTTGTTGTTTTATTACAAGGCCTTGTTTACATACCTTGGCTCCCAATCTTGATTCTCGACAACCACAAGATTATATATGCATGTTACTAACCTTCTCTTTTGTAATTTTTATTTTTTCTTTGACGCCCCAAACAAGGGGGAGCTACACAGGGGGAGTTAGAAGTTTGTTTATTTCTTCCAAGGGTTAACTTTTTGTTTCACAAAAGGGGAGAAGAAGTAAAACTTAGGGGCTTTCAAAACTTACATCTATTCTTAAGTTTTACTCATCATAACATTATGTTTTGTCATCAACAAAAGGGGGGAGATTGTTAATACAAATAAACCGAAAAACGCTTATTAATATTTTGCATCTCTTTGTGTTTTGTTGATAACAAATGTAATGTTATCTTAAGTATAATTATAAGGATACATGTTATTTTTGTAAAGCATTTACATATAGCCATTTAAATACAAAATGTAATAATTAAGCATTTGTTGTAATAGTTTATTAGGATGGGTTAAAACCATAAACCATGGATCTTAACCCATACCAAAGAAGACTTGATACAATGTATACTTAGATACATTGAATCTAAAGAAAACCCATGGACCAACCCATAACCCATGACCCATAACCAAAAACCCATGGGCAAAGAGGAGCGTACCACGGATCCCTAGGATTACACTAGCTGTATCCCAAGTGGAAGGGATCCGTGGGATCCGGGGAACGAGGAGAAATTTGCCTATAAATAGAGAGCCATTTCTTCATTCTAACTCACCCTCTTCTTACTAAATCTCTCATACACTCTCATTCTCTTCTAACATATAGATCACTTGATCTAGAGAGTTGTTCTTCTTTCATTCTATTTGTGATCTCATATAGGTCCTTCTCTAAGGCGAGATCACGAGCATTCTACAAGTCATCCAAGCAAGGGGTCCTTGATTGATTTGTCACCCCGCAAGATTTCTGTAGCGAAGATCTTGTATTTGATATTTCACATATTTGTTGTGTAATAGTTGTGTTGGTTTGGTCCACCGTTCTACGGACTCGGTATCTAGCTTTGTACCGAAAAAAGTGTGCAACGCTAGAAGGTCCCGCCAAGTGAAGGAGTTTGTTGACATAGTGCTTGAACTCTCGAGTAGGTGACTCGGGAGTGGAGTAGGGCAAGGAAGGTGACCTTGTAGCCGAACCACTATAAATCGGTTGTGTCATTTCTATCCCTTAACTTTATCTATTTGCTTGCATTATCATTAGATCTATACGTTCTCAACATCCATACGATTTCACATAATATCGAATCTAAAAGTTTTTGAAATCAACTAAAAATCGGTAAAACTATTCAACCCCCCCTTCTAGTTTTCCACACATAGTTATAACAACCCGTAATTTTTCAGGTCATTATTTAAACCTAAAAACTCAAAATAAATTGTTTTTGAAGTTCACATATTTACTTTTGCGTATAACTTTGAACGAAACCACACAAATGGAGAATATCGACACCGCACGCGTACCGACACCGCATTAGTAATGTTTAAGTCAAATAATTATTTTTCGGAGTCAATAATTTTTCTTTTATATTTTTTTATAAAAAACATTCACAAAAATGTAATTTTCAAGATTTTTCCTCAAAAAGTCAAACCCAGTTATCGCGATTACACTTTAGCTCAACAGGACACGAAATACACAACGTAAAAATAAAAATCAATTCCCTCTCACACCATCACCATTTTGCCGCCCATGTTACACAGTTACTATCCATAATTCACATGTATGCATATGTAAAAGAACTTGATTAAGACTTGTCCCATTATGATTTGTATCCTTCCCAAATGTGGACACACACTTTTTTCATGTATTTGAAAGCTTGGTAAAAACTTCGTACTTCATTTCCCTTTATCACTGGGACGAACCACATGGTTATCACATATTCATCCTTGAAAATATAATTAGAAAGTGAAGTCTCCCTAAAATGTACAGACAAAAGTTTCAAACCACAAAAGCAAAGTCAAAAACCATCTATTTGTTACCTTTATGCTATCGATCACAGTAACACCACACACCCTCACATTCATTTGTTGTCCAATTTCACTTCACAAAAACAAAGACTCTTTAGTTCTAGTTAAGACTGGAGATTCAAGGGTTATTGGGATTTTGGTAATCTTGGGTAACTTTGGGAGTTCTTGTTTCATTTAATCACACACACCCTTGAAACCTTGTAAGTGTTCTTTTTAATCTCGAAGCTTTTGTGTTTCTTGTTTGAATTGTTACCGAATCTATTTATGTTTGTTATTGTGTAAATAAGTTGGAAATTAGAAAGTTACACCTTTGCTTTCTTTACATATTTGGATCGATCTAGGTACATAACAAGATTGAGAATTGTTTTGTTGAACTTGTGTGGTATACATTATCTTCCTAATTAATACACTAATAATCAAAAGAGAAATAAGCTTTGACATATTTTTAAAACATTTCTATTTGTAGACAAATCAATGAGCTAGTAAATATTCTTAGCCACAAAGAAAACAAAATTGACTTAATGATCTAGAAAAAAAAACCTTAAGAGAAAACATATTTGATAAAGTTGCTTGGACAAAAAATTTGGTTGAGTTGTGTTTGTTGATTTGTCGTGGCAAATAGTGTGTCGAAGAACCCAAAGTAGGATTCGTTTGTTTTCTTTTGCAAATTGGTCACCAAGTATTACATCCAAAATTTTTAATGGCTCATTTGTTAACTACTAAATTATTGGGTATGGGTTGAATTTAGAGTTGGGTTATTTTTGTAGTGTGACGAGATACTGTGAGCCGAAGGCCACCCACACCCAACAGTGAGGTGTATTTGGTGTTTGCTTATTTTGTTCTAACAATTGCTTATTCAAAACCATAAAAGCTTATTTCATTACCTTATTTTGATTTTATAGTGTTCGGCTTAAGGTTGTATAAAATATACAAAAAGTCTAATCTGCGGCCTCTTTGGCCTATTTTGATATAACTTATGTAAAAAGTCTAATATGCGGTCTCTTCTGCTTATTTGGGACTTATTAAATCTAACATAATACAAATATTTAAGTTTCAATTATTTTAAATACTATTCCTTATTATAGCTTAACTGAACTTATTCGACATATTTTAACTTACTGAAACTTATATAAGTTTGTTAAATGGTTTGCAGTTGCTATATAATTTTAAGTGGGAAACTTGCAACAATTAGTATTTTTGGGAAAATGACTATATACAAACGGGTCATGCCCAATTTTCCTCAAAAACTTATACCTAGCATATTTTCTATATACACCGACTAAAAGACGAAACTAAATATTATAATGCTAACTAATATATTTCACCCAATAACTCACTTCACTAATTATATATTTATATATATTAAACATACACTTTAAACCATCCCACTAACTAATACTTATATATATTTTATAAATTTCAAACTCTTATATAACTGACTAACTAACTATTACATATAACTAAATGCTTATTAGGTGTATGTTAATAATCGACATCGTCTACTTTTCACAAGGTTTATTATTGAGATATTTTTCGTACATGTCATTGTTAACTATTGAGCCAAAGCTTTATTCGCCATGTATAGTTTTATTATTATATACTTATGCACTTTTCCAAGAGCCAATACTTACGAACACTTAGAAAACTATTTAAACTTAAACGTACGCCAAACAAGCAACAATAACACAACCACTTTAAAACTTTTAAACTTATTTAAAACTTCATCGAGTCTTAAACCTGAATCGATAAACTAAACTTGTCATACTAATCTAGGTCGTGTGTCGGTGTCGTCCACTATTACTCCCTGACTGTTTCACTTCAGACTGCCTATACTGAGGTGAGTTCTCGTAGCCCCACTTATTTACATGTTTTCCTTGGGGTGGAAATGGTAATCAAATGTTTCTAAATGTTTTTATGTTGTGATCTACTGTTTTTGTGTTTTTGGACAATTATGTGTGTTTGATTGCAATATGTGCTTTTGTGTGATCTTGTTGTGTGTTCATTTGTTCACAACTGTTTAACTCCGTTTGGAGCCGAAGCAAGTTGATAGTACTATCTGGGGTAGCTCCCCACTATGGTAACAAGTGTGTAACATTTTGGCAGGTTCAGTGTAACACCCCCATATTTTGATATACGCAGCGGAAATAGATTTGGGGTATTACTGTATCAGAATATATTATAGAAAACGACTCAAAAGAGACGTTTTCAGATGAAACAGTTATCATTCATTTATTTATTCAGAGTTTATACAAAAGAGAGGTCCCAATGGAATATTATACATTTAGAGGTACTTAAGTTTGAATGATAACTGATATCGTCTTGTTGTGAGTGGTGAAAAACACAATATCAAAATATATCAAATTAACCGTGAAACCCGACAAATTAACCTTTTAGGAAAAGGGTTAACGTGCCAAATCTCACGGGTGTGATAAAAGTGATACCGGGAAGTGGTTTCCCCAGTCGTGTCCCAACGAGGTGTGAAATTGACGGTGTCGTTGAGTTTCGTGATTAGGACTTGAATTGGTTAAACGAATTTTGGATTTTGGATTACGTTTTCTACAAATTAAAGAACGAAGTGAAAATAAAGCAAGTAAAAACAATGTAAACTCTAAATAAACTACTACTAAGCCTAAGAATAATAAAACAAAAGCTAAATTACATCCTAGGGTGCTAAAAAACACGAAAACCGAGAACGACCGCACCCGAAAGTGAAAAAGATGCAAATTATCCTATAAGTGCAAAACTAATTTTTCTACATTCTAAATGACTAAAATAATTTAGGAAAATGATTTGACTTTTAACCATTTATTATGAATTAAAAACTAAAAAAAAACTTAAACAAAATGATAAAATATATATATATATATATATATATATATATATTAAAAAACTATTTGAAAATTTCCAATTTTTTTTTTTTTGAAAACTATCTTGAACTAATTAGAATTTAATAAAAATAAGTGGACAGAAAAAGCTAAAGGGGAAAAACTCCTAATAAGCTAAACAAATGGAATGAGCTAACAACCTAAAACGTATTTAAATAAATCAAAGGATACTAAAACAACACGAAGCAAGGGTAGCACAGATGGTTATATGTGCGTGTGGCTGTGTCGTGGGAAGGCATGCACCAGTCCCAGTTCGAACTGTGCGTGCACGTTTTTTTTTTTTTTTTTATTATTTTTTATTTTTTATTTTTTTACAAATGAAATAAGTACAGAAGCAAATTTTTTATGAAAACTAAACTATGGAATGCTAGAATGAGCTTAAATACATATTATTTCACCCGTGAGATTATACATAGGGCTGTTTGTTTAGACAAAAAAGGACACTAATGAGCACATGAAGTAACTATAAAAAGCTACAATAAGCTTGTAAAAACAAACTAATGTATACTACTCTAACTTACCTAAAAACATTAAAGTAAGACTAATTGAGCTAAATTAAATAAGCAAATAAAACTAAAAACGTTCCTATACGTCATTGTTTGGACAAAGACACAACCAAACACACTCTTTGCTAGATTTAAGCACAAATAAAGTTAATTAAGCACTTAAGAAAGAGAAATAAGCTAAAATATTGAATCCACTATTTGAAATAAGCTGAATCAATCAAAAGTTAAACTAAATGAAGGGGAAATGAGCAGTTAGGCAACATTAGCTAAACTAGGGAAATCCTACACTACCAATTGGAAAAATAAGCTATAGAAACTAAAAATAGCACTTAATAAGTTGTAATTACACTACTTCCTAACTAATTATACTAATTTGCTCCTAAGTGATCTAAATAAACTACAAAAAGGTACTAATAAACACTTACAAGAAAGAAGCACAGCTGCCTTAAAGCCTGCTTTGTGTGCGGTGTCTCAAATGCCTTAGAGAGGCTTCTTTGAGCTCATGCTTAAGTCAAATGAACTTCAAAATCGAGCATAAGCTACAATGATTTAAGTTAGCTGTACTAAAAAATTCTAAAAACCTATTTGGGGGTTGAAAGTTTTATAAAGCTTTAAAAATAAGTCGCTACTATGCTTGTTTTGTGCCTATTGCCGATACAATGACCATAAAATGTACAAATGGTGGATTTCAAGACTAATTTAAACCATGCTAGAGAAAATAAATTGAGCTAACATCTAACTACAACTACTTGCATCCCCAACATGGGTAAAAAATGGATTTTGAACCATGAAGCTTGCTGATCCAAACTTCCTTTATGGGCGTAAAAATCTGGAAATCAGTTTTAAGGTTTTGAAAACTTAAGAACTATTTTGAGATCATTAACAAAAGCTTATTTAAACAAACTAATCTAACATGAATAAATATTTAAGACAGACTAAAGATTTTAAAACACACAACTTGCATAAACTTTAAAGGGCAATGGAATTAAAACCGGAATTGAATTAAACTGAAAAGTAAAGATTACATGTAAATGAAAATGACAATAAATTAAAACGAAGCTAGAACATAAAGATTCTCGACTAAAAAATCGCTCTCTTCACTAATATCTTATTTATATTTCAAACTCTAAGAAAATCTTCATTCTCTCTTCTTGTGTTTCTCAGAGGGGAAACCAACAAAAGTAATCTTTGTGCTTCTTTGGGGCAATCCCAACCCTAGATCAGTTAGGTACATCCCAAGAGTAAACAGACTGGGATCCATTTAGCATCCTTGATAGCTGAGGTGGAGGGGAAACATGTGAACTCGTCTCTGGGTTTGTGGGAAAGAAAGGGACAGGAGAGAGAGGGAAAGATTTTGCCCAAAAAGGGTTTCTGGTTGTTTTGTGTTTCTATGTTCTGTGTTGGGAAAGGGAAAAGAGCGTAAGAAAAAAAATGATTTATTAAAAGGTATTTAAGTGTTTTTATAAAATGTATTTTTTAGTTTTGAGTTTTGGAATTTTGTTGAAATTGATTTAAGAGAAAAGTTGAATTTTACAAAATGTTTGTTAAGGCTAAAATAGGATTTTTGGATTTTTTGTTATAAAAGACTATTTGGTTATTTGTATCGAACGGGTAAATGGGAATTTTGGTTTAGTTTTCGCTCATTCCAAAAACGCTTCTGGTCTTCAATTGATCAACCATCGTAGAAAATCTCATCCTAGCACCTGGCCAAGACTTTTCCCCATTTCACCATTTTTCGCTCTGTTTCCATCCTTTTGTACCGTAAAGACACAAAACACACCGAGGATATTTTAACATATTTTGATCATATTTGGGTGTTTTGGTCATTTTGGTCTTAGGTAAAACGAAAATAAGCACTCATCAAATCCCCCAAACTAAAGGCAATGCTAGTCCCTAGCAATCAATCATGTAAAGTAATGACTGGAATTCACGAACATACCCCATTTTGACATTTTTTATTCGATGCGAGAAATTTAAACTAGACTAAAAGTAAACAACATGCTTGATTAACAAAAGGTGGTATCATGGAACGGGATTCACACAAAATGGGTGTCTCTAGGGAATTGTAATCGTCATCCTCTTTTTTATACTCTCATACTAAGTCTAAACTTATTGTGCAAAAGTTTTGGCAAAATGCTAACACTACTTATACAAATAATCTATGTAAGTCGAGACTTAACTTTTCTACTCCCGCAATTTATACAATTTAAGTTCGTGTGCTCATTTTCAAAAGTTTGACCATTGAAACCGACCTTGTTATGGTTGTTATCGACTTAACTAAAATCTTAACTTCCCGGAAACTACGAAAGTCTAAGGATCGAAGGGCCTCTTCCATGTAGCGGCTTTCTTCTGCGGACATCCCAAAACCGTTATTTTTAGGTGACCGGCTTTTGACACCTCACGAGAATAGTACCGAATTAGCGGAATTCGATCCAAAGATTTACGAGCTACCGGTTAAAACTAAACCTAAATGGATAACAACCGATTTTATAATTTAGAAGTTCGAGATTCAAAGGTGAGATCACTCCATGTAGCGACTTTCTTCTCAGCTTATCCATTTAAGGAGGCTAGGTTTTCACCCTTGAGAATATAGTATTCCATTTCTTTGACTTCAAGAATTTTTAAATCACCGTCAAGCTTTTAGACAACCTTGACGAATCCTAGTTCAACTTCCGATTTAAATTCAAGAAAAAGCAAGTTTCGCACATTTATTGATAAGCAACATAGTACTTTTATTCAAGGACTCATTTTTTTTTCATTTTTTCAATTTTTTTGATTTTTCTCACTTTTTTCACATTTTTTTTTCATTTTTTTTTTTTGCAATTTACTTTTGCATCATTCAAGCACTTTTACGATACTTTCATTTTGCAATATTATTCTGATTTTAAGAAAGTATGCTTTTCCCAAAATTTAAATAAAAAGTTGAACTTGAGCTCTATATCAATTTTGCTTAAAAACTTTTTGTTGTAACAAGACGAATTTAATGTTCAAAAGTTTGACAATGAGCACGTATTTTAGGTTCAATTAGGAGCTACTGAGAGAAAAAGCCATAGATTACTTATATAAGCTCTAAAGAGAACCAACTACTCCACGCTTAGCATTTTCATTTGCACAACTAGTAAAAACTTAGCCTAATTGTTAAGAGAGCAGCTAGATCAACACTTCAGAGTCGGATTCCCTTTGTTCTAACCTAATCAAGACTAAACTACCATTAACACCGAAGCATTAACACTTTATTTTTGTGCAAAGCACTTTTTTTTTCTTTTTGCAAATTTTTTAAAATTGGGTCAAAACGGGGTACTAGGGACTAAAGGGTACAAATGTGACAAAATTTGACAGAATTCCCCCACACACTTAGAATTGAATATTGCCCTCAATATTCAAAGTCCCGGCCGAAGCCGATACTATCGAACGGAAAAGGTAATACCACTAACCAAGTGTAGGACTAAATCTGTTATTTCAAAAGGATTTGAAAACGTATCCCAGATAAACGTTAGTAAACATGATCGATATTGGGCAGCTAGATTGAAAACAGGCGCATCAATCATCACGATCAAAGGGATACCTGAAAACATGAGCAAACACACAAGAAGCAAACACTGTGAGGTTTCCCCCACACTTAGTTGTTAGAAAATAGAAAGAAGTCAGAAACATGGGTGGACACCCGTGAATGCTAATTTTTTGTTAACCGAGTCGCAAGCTTGACTCGACCTCGAATTCATTGGTCCATGGGGAAGCAAGTGGAAGAGAAAATCTCCATCGGACTTTCATTCAAATAGTTTGAATAAACATTGAATGTGCTGAAAGTTCCACTCGATGAGATATAACCGCTCAAAAGAGAGAAATGCCGGGGTCAAAGATGGTGTCTTCACTCGGCGAGAGTTAAGACATGGAGAAGAAATGGGAGAGGAAAGCAGAGTGTCAATGGATTGACAACGTTTGGGATGGGTGGGCAAAAGATTAGATTGAGGAACATTAACGGAATGTTCAAAAATCTTATCCACCACTGGAGCATTGAAAACATTCGTATCGGGCTTAGAAGAGGTTCCATCATCCGGCGGTTTAGCAGGCGGACGAGTGGATGATGGACCTAAGCCATAATCGTCACTCTGAAAACCCGAAGGTATCGAGTCATCCGAAGAAAGAAAGTCGAAGTGCACATCATCATCTCCCGGTGGAGAATGATCAACGAGAGCAAGTTCATCGGAGAACTCCTCGAGAAGGTCTAACGTCGAAGTGGGATTGCCACTATTCTTTTCTTCGGGAAAAGATGGAGATATAACGAGGTTCTCCATGTAAGAGTCACTATCCTCATTCTGAATATCAAAGATGGGATTATCCGAAACTAGAGTGAATTCAGAATCAAAGTCAAACAGAGGATTAGTGAACGCCATAGCAAAAGGTTCTCGGACAACGAGAATATCTTCATCATCTGTTTCAAAATCAGTGTCCATATCAAGATCATCGGGATCAACATCTCTCACTTCCTCTAAGCTGGCGAGCTCAGAAGGAATTTCCTCCACATACTCGATGTCTCCACACAATAACGAGTCATCAAACGACGTATAATCATTTTCAGACTCGGAGATCACCTCAACAGAATCTTTTGGGGTGTCAAGAGGAGGAGAAGAATCATCAGCAAGAGGCTCATCAAACATATTACCGGAGATAACCTCGGACTCACTTGGGGTTGGGACAAGGTTCTCAACACAAGACGGTTCCGTTTCTAGAATAGTGCTAAGATGCTCGTCCCCCATTAAAAGGTTATCCGAAGGTTCTATGGTAGATAGGCAATATAAGGGCGGAGAGTGACATGTGCGTACTTTGTGGGCTTGAGATATGCACTTGTCCTTTGTCATCTCCTCTTCCTCATCCGCCATCAGACGGCAAGCTTCGTTAGAGGAGAAGCTTTTGAGCTGCTCGCTCATCGCTAGTAATCTTTCGTTGGACGCTGTTCCTCGGAAAGTTCTTCAAGGATAAGAGGATATTGATTGATGACGGGAAGTTGTGGGGGTTGGATGTCAAAACTGGAAGTGTTATAACAAGGATTAGGTCCAAAATGATTTTGATTCCACGATTGACATTGATAGTTATCATGAGGACCCCCACACTTAGCACAATGAGGGTATTGGGGAGAGAAATTTTGAAACGATGTTTGATCATTGAAATGATGAAAATACGGTTCTGGTTCGTATAAATTCTGTGGAGGGTAATTGAAATTGTTTTGAGGATAGTTGAAGGAGTTCGGGTTAGAATCATAAGCGAATGAATTCTCGGCGCAAATCGAACAACATCCGTTAACAAGATAGTTTCCACACCACTCGCACATACATTTGTAACAACGAAAACCTTGTGGTAACAAGTCTCCACAACCATAGCAATAACTTTGATCAAACGAAGATATTTCGGGCTCGGGGATAGGAATCGAGGGTTCAACAACATCACATAAGGAAGGTAAAGCGGTATTTCCCGAATTTGAATCTTGACGAAATTCAATTAAGAAGTTTTGAATCATGTCATTTCTGGCCCTAAAGAAATCGTCGGTAAAACGTTCTGAATATTCCGGAGGTGGGAGAAGTGGTGTGCTCTTAGAGCTAGCAAGTTCCACCACTTCCGTTAAGGTCTCCGGCGTTCGAACGGGTTTATCGTAATCAATTCTAATTCTCGACCTTTTTTCATTGGCTTGAATTTGTTCGATTAGATTACGAGCTCTAAATTCAAAGAAATCGTCCTCGTAACCCTCGGTGGGTGCTTGAGGTAACTTCGACATTTGAACGAAGTTCGTCAACATTAGAACGTATTTCGGTTGTGGCGGTGGTCAAAATATATTTGAAAAGACTTTTTGATGGATAATTCGCACAAATCGCAAAATTCGCTTGAACTAGGCCTTCCACACCGCTGACACACGCACTTGTGACAATGATGTCGATCCTTTTCCATACACCGAAGATGATTGTCGTCATTAGAATTAAACATATAGAGGGTTAAAGAAATAGAATCAAATGGTCGAGAGGATACGAAGGATAGAATTATACGGATAAGTGGAACGAGAAGAATATTTTTTGGATTTTTGTAATGAAAACGAGTGCACATGCACAAAAACCAATCAATCAAAACGATATTATAGCAAAAACACAAGGAACTTAAACCAATAATCACAAGCGCATTCACGCAAGTGACACAAAGGCAAGTTTTGAATCTTTGGTTCGGGAACTTATTATGATAACACTCAAGTTGAGAAATGTTATATTGATTGTGTGTTCTATTTTATTTAAAACAACAAACAAAATCTTTTTGTATTTTTATCTTTTACATATATACAAAGAAAAGAAAAATATTTTTGTATTTTTTGTATTTTTATAAAAACAATAACTTCACGAGGAAGGTTCTTCAAGTCACTAATCGCAAAAATCACGATATTGTCGCAACACACCTCCCCGGCAGCGGCGCCAAAATTTGATATCGTCTTGTTGTGAGTGGTGAAAAACACAATATCAATATATATCAAATTAACCGTGAAACCCGACAAATTAACCTTTTAGGAAAAGGGTTAACGTGCCAAATCTCACGGGTGTGATAAAAGTGATACCGGGAAGTGGTTTCCCCGGGTCGTGTCCCAACGAGGTGTGAAATTGACGGTGTCGTTGAGTTTCGTGATTATTGACTTGAATTGGATGAACGAATTTTGGATTTGGATTACGTATTCTACAAAGTAAAGAACAAGAATGAAGATAAAGCACATAAAACAAAGAAAATACTAAATAAACTAGGACTAAGCCTAAGAAACAATAAAACAACGCTAAATTACATCCTAGGGTGCTAAAATGCAAAAAACGCGAAAAACCGTGAACGTACCGAGCTCTAGAAGTGAAAAATATGCAATTTAAGTCCTACGAGTGCAAAACTAATTTTCCTACATTCTAAATGACCAAAAATAATTTTAGGAAACAGCCGGGAATTTTTTCGACTTTTATTTTATTTATTACGAATTAAAAACGATTTAAACTAACTAATTAATTAATTAAAAATACTAAACAATTTTATAAAAAACTGAGGAAATTACTAAAAATTCTTTGAATAATACTGGACTTAAGAAAAATATAAAACTTACCTACTTCTTTTTGGAATCAGCAATTAAAAACCTACACAAGCTATTAAGCTAAAAACTGCAAAAACTACCTTAAATATTAATTAAACAAAAAGAAACCAAGAAAGACAAGGAGCCGAGATGGGTATGTGCGTGTGTGCGTGAGACAAAGGGTCACCGGTTCGAATAAGCAGCACGTTTTGGGTTTCTACGTCGTTCTTTGTTTATTTTTTTTTTTTTTTATTTTTTTTTTTTCAAACTGAAATAAGGACAACAGTAAGCAATTTTTTTATGAAGACTATACTGATTGAATGCTAGAATGAGCTGTAACACAGATTATTTCACCCACAGATTATACATAGGGGCTGTTTGGTTTAGGACAGTAAAAGGACACTAATGAGCACATGAAGTAACTATAAAAAGCTACAATAAGCTTGTAAAAACAAACTAATGTATACTACGCTAACTTACCTAAAAACATTAAAGTAAGACTAATTGAGCTAAATTAAATAAGCAAAAAAACTAAAATGTGTCCTAAGGATGCTGCTGTTTGGACAGCACACAACCAAACACACCCTTCGCTAGATTCAAGCACAAATAAAGTTAATTAAGCACTTAAGAAAGAGAAAGAAGCTAAAATATTGAATCCACTATCTGAAATAAGCTGAAT
>OU343216.1:125035640-125088705 GCA_910596185.1 Chrysanthemum makinoi | reverse complement strand
GATGAATATGGATTTCCGGTACTGTTGCAGAGTTTGTGAGCATGTTCTTGTATGGATGAGTCTTTAGAATATCCACAACAATATGACATGACGAATATAGATCTCTGGTACTGTTGCAAAGTCTTTAGAATATCCTCTTTGAGATCATTCTTTCCAATCTTCATCTGATAACCGGTAGGGAAAATATCGTCCACTGTGAGTACATTTGGTGCGTTAACGTTTTCCATTGTGACGTCCATATTGTGATCTGAAAGATATTGAGCCAAAAGAACCAACTTATTGATATGTGCAAAAACACATATCATTTCTTTATCAAATATGACCCAAAATAACCAAGAAAGAGCCGTTTATTGCTAATATTTGCTGTTTTTATGAGTTTGTGCTTGTCAGGATGCGGATATGTCAAAACCGAGTTAAAGTTAACCAAATAAGACAAAAACCCGAGCACGAGAGATAAAGAGTGCTAAAAAATGGCCGGAAGGTCAGAATTGTGCATCTGTGAAGATTTCTACTCTCTGAGGATGACTTTTGAAAGAAATGATCTAGTTTGAAGAATTGTCAAAATCAGTCCCTCAACTTTCATCAATTGGCAGAATATACCCCTTAAGTTTCAAAAATTGGCAAGAATGGCCCTTGGTTTATTGAAGATTGGCAAGTCTAGCCCTTGAATTACATTTTCAGATTTACACTTGTGGTCTCTGGATTTTCAGTTTGTACACTTTTGGTCCTTACATTACTAATTGGGTCCATTATACATCCTAAGTCCAAATACATGTCCATTACCACTTAGGCCCAAAATTATTATCAAAAGCCCAACCAATCCTCAATACCCGGTATATTTAACCCAGGTCAAACCTCCATTTAACCCGGTCAACACAAAACAAATTATATAAAAAAAACCCAACGCGAATTGATCTTTCAAGGTTTACGATTAAGAGTATGTCGACAATACGAGCTGAACGGAAAGAGCAACAAGAAAAGGAGACTACAACAGTAGTGGTGGAAAATTCTAGCTCTAAGAGCACACCACTTGTCCCACCTCCGATTTCTAAGAAAATCGACCTTTCTTTGAGTGGCAATCCTCCTTCTTACGAAATCATGGAACCTTCTTACGAGACATCTTTCGATCAGAAATTTTCAAAGCGACATTCACAAATCCCTTGTTTGAATTCGATTATGAATATACTCAAATTTTTGAAAATCAACTCTTTGACGAAGAAAGTGAGGAGCTCACCGATGAACTTGCTCCTACCGACTCAATTCTTTCTAAGGATGAAGAAGAATACGATGACCCGTTTTCGAAGAAAGAGGAAGTGAAGATTTAAACGGATGAACTTGTTGATGAGGGTCCAATATTATTTTTAGCGAGAGTTTCCTCTTCTGAGTGAGGATTTTCCGTAGATGATACCTTGATTTCCTTCCTCTCGAGGACAAGATTTTTAACCACGGGATACTCATGGGAGGACATTCATATCACAAAAGTTTTTTGGAAAAAGGATCCTCTCTTGGATGCCTTCATGTTTGAGATTTTAAGAAACATTTCTGGACCATGGACTCCCTTAACACTTCATGGAGTGTTTCTCTTTTGATCCGTCATCCCTTGGTCCGCCGCAAAACCACCGGATGATGGATCACTTTTTCTTGATAAACCTTATGTGAGTTAGGAGATGTTATCCCATTTGTGCTTGAGCCGACACTTTCTTTCCCTCCCAACCCATTCTCTTTCCCTCGGGAATTGAGGATACCATCTTTGATCCGGGTATCCTTCCCGCTTGTTTCCCCAAGGACAAATGAATTCGGGGACGAGTCAGGCTAGCGACTCGGTAACCAAAAACAGTAGCGCTTCGTGGGAGGCACCTCATGCTTATCTCTATCTTCTTTCTATTTTCTAATAAGTGACATGAAGGGGTTAGCCTCTTCAATTTCTCGTGTTTGGTTGTTTGTAATGTTGCGTTTAGGATTTCGCCGATATGAAGACTCTCGTGCTCGAAGTTTGTCTTTTCTCCACTCGAGTTTCATGTTTGATGCTGATGGAAATCCTATATCCGAAATCTTATCGACTAACGTTTATCTTCTAGCATACTTAATTAACGGCTTTTAGATTTAAATCAGTATTACCCTTGCTTTTAAACATTGAGGACAATGTTTCGTTCTAGTCTGGGGTAGGGTAATCTTCGATTTGATTTAACCACACTTGCTTATTTTTTGTCATGTACTCTGCATGACCCGTTTTTCCTTAGAAAATGAAAAAATGTGCAAAATTGAGAAAATTTAAAATTTTTTGTAAGCTTTTACTAGTTTTATGATCGAAAAGTTCTTGCTAGTTTCTTAGAAGTTACTTTAAATATGCGTTTTTCTTGAAATAGCCTTTGCTAATTGCTTAGATAAGAGGCTATAAAATGCGATTCTAGCTCACAAGGCTAAGAATTTGCAAGTCTCCCTAAGTGATTTTAAATATGCAAAGCTTGAACAAGAATTTGCTAGTTTCTAATAAGCGACTTTAGAGATGCGAGACTTGAGATTATTTGACGAAACATTTGCTAAGTTAATATATGTTTTGACACCTTGTTAACTTTCGGCTGGTGTGAGTAGGAATAGAATTGACTTGACGGCGTGTTGAGCCTAGCTTGTTCCCTAACCATAGATAACCTAAAATTATCGGCTAAGCATCCGGATCTCATTATTCGGGATTTTAAATTTGGAGATGAGGGAATGATAGAGTTACTTATGATTTTAGATGCTAAGCGTGGATTAGTTGGTTCTCTTTAGAGCCCATCGAAGGTACTTATGGCTTTTGTTCCCACAAGATTGTTTCACCCCATATCTGTCAAATAATAATTAGAGATGTCGAGTTTTTGCGATAGTTAGTTCTTTATTCTTCTTTAGAGAATCTTTGCCCATGAGAGTTGGGTGCACATCAAAGTACTGTCAGGTGTTGCGGTGTAATAGACAAGCGATTCTGATAGTTTGTTGCTATTGTTTCTATTGTTATAAAAGCCGTAGGGTTTGGAGTTTGGCACAAAAATTAACATGAAATAGAGCCCAAATGTATTAAAGTTGAAAAATCCAAAGCCAATAAAGTTTTCTATGTCCAGAAACCCGTTTTACCGATTGTCATGGACTTCAAAAGGCGAGGAAAAATCAAAGTCATAATAAGACTTCTGATAAAATAGTAATCCCGTTGAGTTAGTGGTTGAAAAGACCAAGGGCCTAAATTGCAAAAATGAAAATGTCTTTGAAATAAGTGTTAAGCCAAACTTTGAATCCGGGAGATATCTCTAAATCATGTTAAATTAGGACCTTGATGTGGACCTCATTCTTGTGTGCAATGGTTTTAGAGGGAAGGTGGATAACTAATTATCGACTTAGCTTTATATCTTTATCGGAATAAAAGTTATCGAAATGAGAAATTAGAAGAAATTCATTTCTCACAAAAATAAAAAATCTAGAGGAAAATAGGAAAATGGGAGCAAAAGGTAATTACACAAGTAACTTCAATGGGTAGTGTTAGCATCTAGAATCATATTTAACAATGATTTCGATTTTACGCTTAGTTTGGGGACTTGTGAAAAATCAGGGACGATGTATTCTATCCGTATGGTCACTTCACGATGGGTTGTGTTTCCTACTAAAGTGATCCTAATGTGTCGTTTGAAAAATGTTGGAGTTATTGATCGACATGAAAGCTCAGCAAACCGTCACTCATGTCAATCGATATAATGCAATATAATATCTATAAGGGTTCTTAATTTCTTTTGAGGAATCTTTGCTACTTCTTCATAGGTTTAGTAGAAAGAGATTGAAATCCTTGGTTTTAGTAGCGTGAGTTGATTGCATTGCGTGGGGACACAACAATGGTCTCGTCTGGGGTATTTTGATATGTGCAAACACACATATCATTTCTTTATCAAATATGACCCAAAATAACCAAGAAAGAGCCGTTTATCGCTAATATTTGCTGTTTTCTTGAGTTTGTGCTTGTGTAGGTACGGATATGTCAAAACACGCAAAAGTTAACCAAATCAGACAAAAACCCGAGCATGAGAGATAAAGAGTGCTAAAGCTGAGCCGGAAGGTCAGAATTGTGCATCTGTGAAGATTTCTACTCTCTGAGGATGACTTTTGAAAGAAATGATCTAGTTTGAAGAATTGTCAAAATCAGTCCCTCAACTTTCATCAATTGGCAGAATATACCCCTTAAGTTTCAAAAATTGGCAAGAATGGCCCTTGGTTTATTGAAGATTGGCAAGTCTAGCCCTTGAATTACATTTTCAGATTTACACTTGTGGTCTCTGGATTTTCAGTTTGTACACTTTTGGTCCTTACATTACTAATTGGGTCCATTATACATCCTAAGTCCAAATACATGTCCATTACCACTTAGGCCCAAAATTATTATCAAAAGCCCAACCAATCCCCAATACCCGGTATATTTAACCTAGGTCAAACCTCCATTTAACCCGGTCAACACAAAACGAATTATATAAAAAAACCCAACGCGCCTAAATTTCCCCCCCCCCAAACCCTGAACACATATGAACCCTAATATACCCCTTCTCCTAATTCGAACAATTCACTAAAATCAAGGGAAATTCAATCTTTTCTCTGACACATGATGACACCATCTGACACATGTGGATTGCCAGGTCATCAATCCGTGTGATACACCCTCCTTTGATTGGTGATTAGGCGTGTACACATGATCAATGGTGGGAAATGATTGGAAAGAGCTGGAAACTTATCCAAGGGCTGTGAGGTGATGAAAAGAAGCACAAATGAAGATTTCTAGATGCTTCCCAAGCTTGGAGCTCAAGTATAAATACCCTCATTCATTCACGTTGTAGACATACCTTTTATTTTCAGTAGCTATTTGTATTTTAAATTCAGTTTTATTGTTTTTAGTATTATTCAGTTTTGTAATTCCTTACTGTAATCTCAACTCTAAGTTTTTAATGAAATTCAGTTTTTATCTTAAAATCCTTGTTTGAGTTTTAATGTTTCTTATTTCAGCTTATTACTTGTAGTTTGATTCATCTTATTGAGTTTAAAAGTTATTTGCAGCTTGTTCTCATTTTTAATCAAAAATACAAAAAAATAAAAAAAATTAGATAAAAAAAAAAAAATACTTAAATCTATTTTATAGCTTCTAAAGCCTTAGCTCTGATTACTTAAGCTCATATAAGCTTTTTATACCTTATTGTGAGTTTAGTTACGTTTACAATCCATCACTCAATCAAATCATTATCTCAGTCAACAAAAGTCAAGGTTGCGAATTGATCAGTTCTGATATGGAGTTGGATTTGGGTTGATTTAGTATAATTTGGGGTTGAAATCAGTAGGTTAGTGGTTACTTGTGTTGTATGGCAAGCCATTGTGGCTAGGACTTTTGTAAGTGCTTGTTTTCTATCTCATATCGGTCAATCTGCATAATTAAGTTCAGCTTGTGTTTGTTAGTTTTAATTGTATTTGTTAGTTTCATGTTATCTTATTCAGTAGTATTAATTTAGATTAAGTTGTTAAGCTTGTTTAATCTAGGATTTATAGAGTTAAGTAATGTTGATTTAAGCATAAACTAGTGTGT
The DNA here is from genome assembly GCA_910596185.1 of Chrysanthemum makinoi. NCBI lineage: Eukaryota > Viridiplantae > Streptophyta > Magnoliopsida > Asterales > Asteraceae > Chrysanthemum > Chrysanthemum makinoi. The sequence continues at coordinate 125,083,124 of OU343216.1, read as the reverse complement.
TTGGATCAGGTGTACACATCTGTGTTTGAGGTTAGTATTAAGGATAAGTTCATTTGAGTTAATCTCACTTAGGTTTAGTGCACTTATTTAGAACTTTAATTTGCACCTTAGAACGCTAATAGTCAAAATCATTTTACATCTGAATCCTAGTCCATATGCTTGAATCAGTTGGTCAAAACTTGAATTAAGGCTTTAGAATTATTGGATCTAGCTTATTTCAATCATCTTTCATCATAAAACATCAATATCAGTTCATATATTAGAAATCAAAACTCATTTTAGTCAAATTGCAAATATGTCTTATAAAGTCAAAATTGTCAAAACCGATTTTTACAAAACTTTATAGATTTTTCATAGCTTCATCTTTGGTTCAATTCAAGTGAAATTTTGGGATAAACAAGTTCAGTTGGTCTATTTTTGAAATCTGATTTTTGTGAAATATTCTCAAGCCTTTACAAGCTCTGAACTAGCTTGTTTTTGGAGCTCAATTGCCCTGTTCACACTCAGCAATAACTGAGTGTGAAAAGCTTCTTCTGAATCTTGTATAGGACTCAGCTTCTTAGGATCACGAATTTTGAGTTGATTTTTGTTTTGCGTTTTGCTGAGTTCCACATATCTGGTTTTCACTTTGGCTTATTAGATAAGCTGGTGCTTGAGCTTAAAGTAGGGCCTTAGTGGCTATTTTGCTTAAGTAGTTAATTAGCTCAAATCATTGTAGATTGCTTTTCAGAGGTTTAGATTAGTTGCAATAGGTTAGTTTTAAGTAATTTTAGCACACTCTAGCTTCTGAGATCATTTGGTGCCCTTTAGTGCTTTTTAGCTTATCTTAAGAACTTATTTACTAGCACTTTCCACTACAGCTTCATTTTCTTGTGCACCTGCATCACTTCTCTTATTTTTCAAAGATTTAGAATAAGATTTTAGAATTTTCTTGAATTTTTCATAATTTTTTGGTACTGTTTACTATTTTTCTTATTTTAAATCAGTTTTTAATACTTTTTAATACAAATAAATCAGAAAAGCTTCAAAACAATAAGTTTTCATTTTTCTCAAATTAAGAAAAATATAAAAAGCCAAAAAAATATTTTTCCATAATTTTCTTAGTTAAATTATAATTTTTAGCAATTTAATTAGTTTTAATTGGTTTTTAATTCAAATAAATTCGAGAAAAATCATAAAAATTAGTTTTAAATCATAATTAAGTTTTAAATTGCATTTTTAGTTTAAAAATAATTTTAGATCATATTTAGGACTTAGATTAGACGTAGTTGCACTTTATTTACGTTTCATTTAATTTGTATTAGTTTATATTCGCGTATTTAAGATTCCCCGTAGTGTAATTTCCCTTTTATGCTTCCCCATTTCCCGTAGTTTAGATAAAATAAAAATCCAAAACATCGAGCATTTTAATAATAAAACATAAACGACGTTGCCCATTCACACCTCGTTGGGACACGACTCGGATTTCCTAATCCGTATCACTATCACTCACGGGATTTGATTCACTATCCTTTTTCCTAAAGGGATTTTAAGTCATTCCTTGTGGATTATTTTTGATATCGATATTGTGGTTTTATCCATACACACACATACCGCTAAGCTTTCAACGAATCACTTATCGAAAGACATTACATTAGTCAAAAGTTGATTTTATTATTCAATTATTGAATATGTTATGTTGATGAATGTTACGAGTCCAACGTCACTTGTTTGTCCAATAGTCCAAAATAGTCGTGAAAAGTTTTGTGAGTTTATTAATTTTGAATTTTAAAGTCCAAATTTCCACTCATTTACACAACATATTAATCATTATAGCTTATTAGTGACATTTTGGTTTAGTGACGTTATGATTTATTTATTTACAAGTTTGTACGCGTAACAATTCATAATTATGGTTAAAATAAGGCTTAAGCGTAAAGTTACAAACTTATGCGTAAACAGAGTTGTTACCATGCGGCGTAAGCATAAGCTTATGCGTAGGAACTCTTCTTACGCGTAGAAATATTACCGTAGGAAAAGAGCGCGGCATAAGTCTTACGCGTAAGCGTATGTTGGAAGCTTATCGTAAGGTTTACTCGTAGAGTGAACCTTATGCGTAGACTCAAGTTACCCATATCCTTCACGAGGATACGCGTAGTCCCCATGTCGAACGCGTAAGATTTCTCTTATGAGTAACTATCTACGCGTAAGATGATCCTTAAGCGTAGAGTTCAGTTTAACCAGATCTGAATTTTTCATGCGTAAAACACTGAAATAAGTTTATCATAACACATACATTAACATTTTGTCAATTCCTTTCATCCACACATGTTATCACATTCAGTTAATGGTTACGCGTAGGTTTTCCATAGGCGTAAAATTAAAACCCTAAGGTTTAATTCTTACGAGTAAGAAATCCAGCCATGAAAATGGCACCAAATTAATTCTGGGATGTCTTAGAGTCTATGTGAATGTGTTGCAACAAGTTTTAACATCCAAAACATCAAGAATCAAAAGTCCCTAATTCATACGAATATAAAACCCTAAATCTCAATTTCACAAAATTTATGTATCTGGGCATGATTCATGGTTGATTTTGGTCAATTAAACATGTAACAATCATCATACACTCATCTAATTACACAGAAACACTCACAAATGAAAACCCCCAAATCTCACGCATAAACCCTAATTCTTGAAAATGATTAATTGAAGTTTCTGGGTAGGTTTTCATGTTGGAAATAGTTTTAGAATGATCTTAACAACGTTTTAACACACTTATTTCACAACAAACACTCACACATGATCATATGAATATACACATACGCGTAGAACACATAATCACGCGCAGTTTAAAATCTAACTGTTGGATTAGTGTGCCACATAGTTTAGAAACACACAATGAAGCTTAACACACTTACAAATTTGGAGATTAAAGCACTGTAACATATTGGATTTCACACACACATCAAACCATAAACAAAGGTGACGTACAAGATGAGTTTTAGAGAGAGAAAGTTAGAGGTTTGGGAACTTTAGTGAGAGAAAGAAAAATCTTATTATGAGCTCCAACTCTCTACCTTGGGAGGTAGAGAGTATTTACAGTCTTACAATAAAACCATACATGGATGTGGATCGGCATCTGATGGGTAAAGACCGTCCGTCCTCCACGGTGTTACTAAACTAAATACTACTTAACATAAAATAACTACGACTCGATCTTTCGCGATTACATATACTTGAGGTGACCGAACACTTTAACTCTGGATTTTCCAAATCCTAACAATCTCCCCTAAGGGAGGTCACCTCAAAACATATTAAAATTACGAGAATACAAACAGATATTACATTGAGATTGTTCTTGGATTCTTGTTCATGTTCTTTGTTCTATAGCTCGTAGTCTTTGATTTTTCATCTTTGCATGTTTGTATGTGAGTGGAGGTCTTTAGCGATCCACGTGATACGAGTTTTGAGTCAGCTTTTGAGATCATCAGCAATATTAAATCTCTGACTCATCCATTGTGTTGTTGGTATTATGTGATGTTGTGACTTTTTGACCGACATGCTCACTACGGATCATGATTTCTTCTCATCGAGTAGCGGGCTTCGTTGATTCATGATATTGTAGCAATGTGAAGCATGGATTGAAAATATCAGAGTCATTGATGCATTAATCATGATTTCTTTGGGACTGAATGTGTTGAGTGAGCATGCGGTTATGGATTGACCGTTTCATTACGTCGGTACAACGGTACATGAGTTAGATATAAAAGCACGAAAGTGTCTTTGATCACTTTCGTTGAATTGAGGTACACGGCCCACAGTTCCTCGTTGATTAGTACAAGTCTGCATGTGATCAGGTATAATTCGAAGAATTTCCTTGGCAGCCGGGTTTAGCAGTTGCTCTAAATTTGTTCTCAAACCGGAGCGTGTCACACCCCAAATTACATTTTGCGTGGAATGGAATTCACTGGGGATTGTCATAGCATCACAATCACAGTTATATTGGACGACCTAAAGTGTCGTTTGGAAAATACATCGTTTGATTTAATAAAACAATCTGAGTTTACAAAGTAGGTCCCAAATGAAAATCAACTTGTGCGGAAATAAGTTTGTACAATTCAAGCGATGTTTTAAAATCGTAAAACCAAGTGAGGCAGCGTCGTCATCGCGACTCCATGATGTGTCCAAATGCATGCCATGAAGTGAATGCCTTAGATACCCGAGATAAAACATGCTAAAAGTGTCAACACAAAGGTTGAGTGAGTTCATAGAGTTTGTTATGAAATGAAAAGCCGTTCGAAATCATTTATGCAGCAAAGGCATTGTAAATCGTTGAAATGTAAAGACTTCCAAAGTCGTTTATGTAGCAAAGGCATTGTAAATCCACTCGGTTCAAGTCCGCCATACAAAACTTGCAACTGTGTGTTGCAGCCCTTTGCGGAATGTGTATAGTTTATGTTCCAAACATATGATGTCAAATGAATTCACAAAAATAGTGCATGACTCAATGTATCTAAATCGTTTATGCAGCAAAGGCATTGTAAATCCACTCGGTTCAAGTCCGCCCATACAAACACTTGCAACTGTGTGTTCACAATCCACTGCCGGAATATGTATAGTTTATGTTCCAAACATATGATTTCAAATGAATTCACAAAAATAGTACATGACTCGATGTATGAAATGCGTTTATGCACAAAGGCATTGTAAATCCACTCGGTTCCAAGTCCGCCCATACAAAACTTGCACTTTGTGTGTTCACAACCCTTGCCGGAATATGTATAATTTATGTTCCAAACATATGATTTCAAATGAATTCACCATAGTACCTAACTTCGTAGAGCGATAGCACTTAATCAATAGCACTTAACTCGACGTAGAACAATAGCACATAATCAATAGCACTTAACTCAATTTATCGATGTAGTCAACGATTTAGAGCGTTATCGACGTAGTACCGTATACGCATAAACAAGAACAATTTATATAGTGTAACCTTTGATTTAGAAACAATGGTAATCATGATAGATTTTAACCTTAAAAATCTAAAGTACTTGTGAAAAAGAATTGAGCATGTATCTCCCCAAACATGATGAAAACAAGTAAGCGGGGGCTGAAACTCACTTGGTAATTGACGAGATGACAAGAGTGAGTACAGCGAGGTATAATGTGATCGTTATCGGTACCTAGTACCAATGATATGATATGATATGAGTTTCAATGTAATGTTATGCATGCACTACGTATGTAATTTATACCATTTACGGGTTTTTTTGAAAATATTACTCGATTAAGTGAAAAATACTCGTTTGACGTCTCGACCAATCAAAATGACTTTACATGTTTTTACGTCAAAATGTCATCCTACAATGGTTTTATAATGATTTTTAGAGAAATTACCATTTTTTACAAAAACAATGTAAATGAATTTTATGAAATTTAAAAAATGGCTTTGGAAAACTAGTCGTAAAATGGTGTACGTCGATCGTTAGAGAACGCGAACGGTTTTGGAAAGTTTGTATCGATATCTAAAAGTTTGATTCAGGAGTTTTAAATCCAAAGGTCTCGATCATAAAGATATTAATGGTTAAAGTTGGTGATTTTTGCTAATGTCGTGCAGAAAATAAGTTTCGGCAAGTTTATGAAAACGTGCATATCTTTGTCGTTTCAATGGATCCGTTTCTCACGTTTTATAGTCCTTAGCCGTTATCAAAGTAAACTAATATATTTTTGACAAGTCGAAATAATTTGAGAAGCTTAAGGCTCATTTTTGACTCGGACCAAATAAAACATGTTCTTTGAAATTTGAAAATAATATTTTCCGTCGTCAAACTTGTAAAATCCATAACTTCTTAGTTATAAGTCCGTTTTTATCCGTTCAACGGCCCGCGGATTCGTTTTAAAGTATATTTTCTAAATATCTAGGCCAAAAATTCGTGCCTACTGTCGGATTTTCTAGAAAAACAAAATAAGGACAGAACACTTTTTATACTTGTCGAAAATAGTTTTTCGTACTAAACCTATTCCAATCCCTTCAAATCAACTCCAAAACTAATCTAATCCTACCATACACCTTCTTAGGGTGTCATGGGTTCCTAATCACCATCAAGACCAAAGAATAACTTGGGAGTAATTATAGGATGACCATAAGTATATAAATAACTTAAAAATCATAAGAAAATGGTATAAATAACATAACATGCATATAAGCTCCAAAAATGATAAGAAACATATGAAATGAAAGAGGAAACATAAAAATAGAAGAAATATGCTTACTAGTGAGTATGATGAGGTGAAAGTAACAAGGATTAACCTTAAATACCCTTGGTTTTTATTTCAAAACCTTATATAGAGTATACACTAGATTGTTAATAACACTTGTGCTTGAGAACAAAAATATGATGATCCCTTTGTAGCTCTTGATGAACCGATTCTAGAGAGAAGGAAAAAGAGGAAAACACTAACTTGACTAAAAATAATGAGGATGAATGAGGGAAATAAATGAAGTAGGACTTTTATGTAGTGTACAAAGATATACAATCAAAGAAAATAAAATACCACCAACTATGATACATCCCCAAGAGGCGGATTTGGGGGATTGTGTCATCAAAATATCTCTTTTTTTTTTTATAAAATGCATTGTGTAATTTGTTAAAAGGTGTAAGAAATTTTGTAGGTAGAATTAACTTGTAAAGTTTAATATACTTTTGTGTATTTAAGGAAGTTTAAGGTGAAAGCAATTTTTAATAGATCAAAATAGAATGTAATGAGATCATAAAAATTGTAAAATACATTCCTTGTGAAATTTGAGTGATATAAAAATTATCGAGTAGTTTTTGAGAAAAACGTCGTAATAATACAACTTTAACGATTTATGTACCAAATAAATTTGAAACACTAGGAAAGCTCAAAATATAGTTTTTATAAACTAAATGTAAGTATAAAAATACCTCGGGATCATTTTTGAAAGTAACGGATTAAATGTTAAAATAAAACTCACGCGATAAAAATTATTAAACATAAAAATTACGCGGTTCAAGTGAAATGAAATGTCATGAATGAATCAATGAGATGCACATGATGTCCATGAAATGTAGACTAATCATAGTCCATATGAAATGTACGTGATGTCATGATCATGATTTCGCCGCTAAACCTCAAGGTTTGGCAATTTGAAACAAGTAAACCATGTTTACTATAAATGTTGAAATAATAAGACATGAAGCTGTGGCGAAATGACACGAAATGCGGTTGTCACATTCGCCCATCAAAAAGAATTCAGTCCACGAATTCATTCGATATGTGATGGTCTCTCGGGTTTACTTAGGGTTTGATGAGGCAAGAAACCTTCCCATTCTCGAGCAAAACCCTCGAAAGACTTTTGGTAACCGATTTTTACTTAATCTCACAACTCATCAAACAAGAACTGTCATGAGATTAGGCTAAATCGGTTTAGGTAACAACTTGTTTCTAGCTCGATCTTTGCAACTCATCAAACAAGAACTGTCGCGCGGATCAAACTGGAAACAAGTGGTTTGAAGAAAATCTTTTGAAAATTTGGCTCGATTACGGAATTGCTTACTCATATGAGACTACTACTCCCTTCATTGCATGATTCTTCCTGAATTAGACATAGGTGATCGGGCTATGTATAATTTAGGGTAACTATGCAATGCTTGGATAATCGACTCATATGTTGTTTGGTGTTAAGTCAATAACGGTGTAAAATTGTGATAGGGAATGACAGGGCATTCTCCACGTCAAAGTGATGTGAGTATGATGGGATGGGTATTTGAAGGCATCAATGTGACAATCGATGTGAAATGAAAGTGAATAACTCGAAAAAAATATGCGTATGAACCGCGTAAAGTGAACATGCACTTATGATGAAATGATGAGATGCTATGATAATGTAGCTATAGTCTAGGGTCAATAATGCAACCTAGTTCTACTATAAGCTGAAGCTCTGATCTGTCTGTCACACCCCAAATTACACTGCGTGAATGGAATTCACGGGGATTGTTGTCATAGCATCACAATCACAGTTATATTGAGCGACCTAAAGTGTCGTTTGGAAAATACATCGTTTGATTTAATAAAACAATGAGAGTTTACAAAGTAGGTCCCAAATGAAAATCAACTTGTGCGGAAAATAAGTTTGTACAATTCAAACGATGTTTTAAAGTACGTAAAACCCAAGTGAGGCACGCGTCGATCGCCGACTCCATGATGTGTCCAAATGCATGCCATGAAGTGAATGCCTTAGATACCCGAGATAAAACATGCTAAAAGTGTCAACACAAAGGTTGAGTGAGTTCATAGAGTTTGAGTTGTAATGAAAAGCCGTTCCGAAATGGTTTATCTTGCAGCAAAGGCATTGTAAATCGTTGAAATGTAAAGACTTCCAAAGTCGTTTATGTAGCAAAGGCATTGTAAATCCTCCGGTTCAAGTCCCGCCCATACAAAACTTGCTGTGTGTTCACGTACCCAGTTGCGGAATGTGTATAGTTTATGTTCCAAACATATGATGTCAAATGAATTCACAAAATAGTGCATGACTCAATGTATCTAAATCGTTTATGCGACAAAGGCATTGTAAATCCACTCAGTTCAAGTCCGCCCATACAAAACTTGCAACAGCTTTGTGTGTTCACAATCCTTTGCCAGGAATATGTATAGTTTATGTTCCAAACATATGATTTCAAATGAATTCACAAAAATAGTACATGACTCAATGTATGAAATGCGTTTATCACCGCAAAGGCATTGTAAATCCACTCAGTTCCAAGTCCCGCCATACAAAACTTGCAGCACATGGTGTTCATTGCAACCACTGCCAGAATATGTATAGTTTATGTTCCAAACATATGATTTCAAATGAATTCACCATAATACCTAACTTTCGGTAGAACGATAGCACTTAATCAATAGCACTCAACTCGACGTAGAACAATAGCACATAATCCATAGCACTAACTCAATTTATCGGTAGTCGGCCCGATTTAGAGCGTTATCTGACGTAACCGTGTATAAACAAGAACAATTTATATAGTGTAACCTTTGATTTAGAAACAATGGTAATCATGATAGATTTTAACCTTAAAATCTAAAGTACTTGTGAAAAATAATTGAGCATGTATCTCCCCCAAACGTTGATGAAAACAAGTAAAGCGAGGGCTCTGAAACTCACTTGGTAAACTAGCCCGGCGAGATGACAAAGTGAGTACGAGGGTATAATGTGATCGTTATCCGAACCTAGTACCAATGATATGATATGATATGAGTTTCAATGTAATGTTATGCATGCACTACGTATGTAATTTATACCATTTACGGGGTTTTGAAAATATTTTCGTCGTCGAAAATACTCGTTTGGCGTCTCGACCAATCAAAAATGACTTTACATGTTTTTACGTCAAAATGTCATCCTACAATGGTTTTATAATGATTTTAGAGAAATTACCATTTTTAACGTAGCAAAACAATGTCGTCGGAATTTTTATGAAATTAACAAAAATGGCTTTGGAAAACTAGTCGTAAAATGGTGTGCGTCGATCGTTAGAGAACGAACTCGACGGTTTTGGAAAGTTTGTATCGATATCTAAAAGTTTCAGTTCAGGAGTTTTCGTCCAAAAGGTCTCGATCATAAAGATATTAATGGTTAAAGTTGGTGATTTTTGCTAATGTCGTGCAGAAAATAAGTTTCGGCAAGTTTATGAAAACGTGCATATCTTTGTCGTTTCAAATCCGTTTTTCACGTTTTATCGTCCTTAGCCGTATCAAAGTAAACTAATATATTTTTGACAAGTCGAAATAATTTGAGAAGCTTAAGGCTCATTTTTGACTCGGACCAAATAAAAACATGTTGCTGAAATTTCTGAAAATAATATTTTTCGTCGTCAAACTTGTAAAATCCATAACTTTTCGTTTATAAGTCCGTTTTTATCCGTTCAAAGCGACCCACGGATTCGTTTTAAAGTATATTTTCTAAATATCTAGGCCAAAATTCGTGCCTACTGTCGGATTTTCCAGAAAAACAAAATAAGGACAGAACACTTTATATACTTGTCGAAAGTAGTTTTTCTCGTACTAAACCTATTCCAATCCCTTCAAATCAACTCCAAAACTAATCTAATCCTACCATACACCTTCTTAGGGTGTCATGGGTTCCTAATCACCATCAAGACCAAAGAATAACTTGGGAGTAATTATAGGATGACCATAAGTATATAAATAACTTAAAAATCATAAGAAAATGGTATAAATAACATAACATGCATATAAGCTCCAAAAATGATAAGAAACATATGAAATGAAAGAGGAAACATAAAAATAGAAGAAATATGCTTACTAGTGAGTATGATGAGGTGAAAGTAACAAGGATTAACCTTAAATACCCTTGGTTTTTATTTCAAAACCTTATATAGAGTATACACTAGATTGTTAATAACACTTGTGCTTGAGAACAAAAATATGATGATCCCTTTGTAGCTCTTGATGAACCGATTCTAGAGAGAAGGAAAAAGAGGAAAACACTAACTTGACTAAAAATAATGAGGATGAATGAGGGAAATAAATGAAGTAGGACTTTTATGTAGTGTACAAAGATATACAATCAAAGAAAATAAAATACCACCAACTATGATACATCCCCAAAGGCGGATTTTGGGGGATTGTGTCATCAAAATATCTCTTTTTTTTTTATAAAATGCATTGTGTAATTTGTTAAAAGGTGTAAGAAATTTTGTAGGTAGAATTAACTTGTAAAGTTTAATATACTTTTGTGTATTTAAGGAAGTTTAAGGTGAAAGCAATTTTTAATAGATCAAAATAGAATGTAATGAGATCATAAAAATTGTAAAATACATTCCTTGTGAAATTTGAGTGATATAAAAATTATCGAGTAGTTTTTGAGAAAGCGTCGTAATAATACAACTTTAACGATTTATGTACCAAATAAATTTGAAACACTAGGAAAGCTCAAAATATAGTTTTATAAACTAAATGTAAGTATAAAAATACCTCGGGATCATTTTTGAAAGTAACGGGTTAAATGTTAAAAATAAAACTCAGCATGATAAAATTATTAAACATAAAAATTACGCGGTTCAAGTGAAATGAAATGTCATGAATGAATCAATGAGATGCACATGATGTCCATGAAATGTAGACTAATCATAGTCCATATGAAATGTACGTGATGTCATGATCATGAATTTGCCGTTAAACCTCCAAGGTTTGCAATTTGAAACAAGTAAACCATGTTTACTATAAATGTTGAAATAATAAGACATGAACTGTGACGAGAAATGACCTGAAAGTACGGATTGTCACAGAACGTCTCAAAGAAGACAACACGGAGTGACTGAACCAGCAAAATGAGATTCACTGATTGATGAAAAGAGATTTGAAAAACATTCGTGTATTGCTCAATAGAAATAGGTTTTTGCAATACAATGAAGGTTTTAATGAAAATCAATTATCAATCATAAACACCTTTATTTTGAGAAATAAGTACACAATCGATGTGCTAAAGAAAAGAGTTTTTAAGCACAACGACCGGTTTTTCAAAAGTAACCGTCAATCCATAACACTTGAACGGGATTGATTCAATAGATTGAATCGCCCCATTGTTTCTGTTCAGTTGTCACATGGTTGATCTATTGGATAGATCTCACATGCCACCTACCAGGAGCTTGTTTGATGTTGGCTCTAGAAGGCTTTCCATCTTCATTGTGAATATGTTTGCATATCATTCAGATGTTCTGGCAATACCACAAGGATAATGCGTAGGACTCATAAGATATAATTTCTCTTTCCACATTGTGTGAAACAGAGAGTCTTCATTGAAAGTGTCCTAAAGAGATTTATTGATGATCTCGTGGCTCTAGACTCAATTGTGCATATTTGGTTCCTATGCCGGAGACTAGGGAGAGGGTCTCCTACTTCAATATCAACAATCTCTAAGAGAGAGTCGATAGATTATGTCGGTTCCCCGTGAGAATGAAACAAGTCCTTTTAAGAGGAACTTGAGTGGTTTGGAAAGTTGAAGTGCAGTGCGTCACTGGGTCCATGACGTCTTGTCTTCAATACCGATGTTACCTTGGTAACCACCAGTAGTATACGAATTGAACCGGTTTTACGCCCTAAGGTTGAATAATTGGAGGGCTATTTGTTTTCACCCTTTTCTCATTCAATTCTTTTTTCATTCTTCAACCCTTGAACTTTAAGACTTCATAACTAGAACCTTGTTGGGTTTATTCGATTACTAGTTCAGTCTCAGTCTGCACTCTTCCCATATCTCACTTTTCTCCTTTTTTCATCATACCTAAGGACTTCTACACTATCTAGTGGATTGTCCCTGGGTAGATCCCTCGGTTACAGGTGGATCATGGGAGAATACCTAACCTTATCATCCTTATATCACCATACATAAAGTAAATTTGGTCGGTCTTTTGGTATTGTTCTTCTTCCATTGGAACCAATTGAAAACCATTTGAAAATCAATCCAGATACTTGTGATATATAATCAAAGCATTTTGTATCTTAATTGTTTTGATATTTTAAAAAAGCTCCCCCTCAACATATGCATAAAAATTCAGAATTTGTTTAGCACATGGAGGCAAGAGATCTTTGAAATCGTTAGATTTAGAATGAAAGGTCCAATATTTTGATTAACATTTCCTAAAATGATCATCATCACTTCCCAATCAATTTGATTAGAAAAAACATTTTGAGGAAGGATGGGTTTTCAAAAATTTGCTCCCCTCAATATGTGCCTCAAGTTTGAAAGAGTTTTGCACATATTAGAGGAACACGCACTTAGAGACAATTCAATCACGTTTCAATAATTTGAGGTTTAAAGTAGATGCTCCCCCTCAACATGTGCATGGAAAATTTGAAATCGTTTGTCACATGCAGGGAGGAAAACATGCTAAACACTTATGAAACCATTTATCAATTATCAGTTTAAATCCAATTTAAATCACAAATTCTCCCCGATCACAATTATCAAATCATTTGAGATTTGTGATCTCTGTAGAATTAAATTGATTTTGAAAGCTTTTAAGGAGAATTGTGACTTGATTATGAAAGCGTTTTAGCTGATAAGGATCGGATTTTGAGACTTTAAACTCCATTGATTAAACATGCATAATTATCTTTTGAAAACATAATAATAACCAAGGTCTGGAACCAATTGTGTAAAATATTGAAAAACATTTTAGAGTAGACCTTGCTCATTTAAGTGCAAATTGTTTGAAAAGAACACTTTTTGATTTAATTGAAAAATCATTCTCCCCTCAATCAATGACGAAAGTTGTTGATTGATGGATTGAGATTTTGACACTTGATAAGTTCTTTGATTTTCAAAAATAGAGTTCGAAGTGTTTTCAAAACAATTGAGTTTTCATAAGATTGCAAATATTTTTCAGAGGAATCATTTAGAAGGAAAAATATTTGAAATTAAACATTTGTCTTGTTAATGACAAACATTTGTTTTAGAATTAGAGCATTAGGTTTGAAATATGAGATAAAGCATGGCTCGTTCTTTCTTTGGCGGGTTCTTGCACGAAATGACAATAAACCATTGTTTTACTTTCTCCCAAAAATATTTTTTGATTTAAAAAAACATTGAACAACATCTAAAGTTTGTCACTTTTATGACAAAGACAAAGACCGTAGATATAAATCAATCAAGAAAGTATGACAAAACATGTATTTTTGAATATATATATATATAATATATATATATATATATATATATATATATATATATATATATATATATATATATTTTTTATTTTTCGAGTTTTTCATATTTTTATGGATTTTTGAAAGTTTTATAATTTTCTATTTGCTTTTTGTTGGTTTTGTAATTTTGTATTTTGTTTTTGAATAAATATATACAAAAGATAGATGAAGAAAGACCTTTACTCCTCGTCTTCCTCATGAAGGCGTTTGAGTGTTTCTGGTTGAAGGCTTTTCAAGCCAAGTCGTGGAAGAATAAACTCAAACGTTCTCTTGGAAGAGCTTTGGTGAAGATGTACGCTAACGGTATTCGACTTCACAAAATAGAGTTCCACCACACCGTTCTCCACTTGCTCCTGATGAAATGATGTCGAATGTCGATGTGCTTTGCTCTTGAGTGTTGAACGTTGTTGCATGAGAGAGCAATAGAACTTTTATTATCACGATACAGAGAGGATTTTGTTGAATTCAAAGCCATAGTTCGATAATTGGGATCTCATCCATAGGATTTGAGCACAACAAGATGACATGGCTATGTATTCAGCCTCTGTAGAGAAATAGAAGTACTCGTTTGCTTCTTTGAAGACCAGCTCACAAGCTTATCACCCAAAAGAGCACCTCGGCGTGCCGGCGTGTATCTTGACATCTGCATGATCGGCATCTGCATAGGGCATTAGTGACATACCGGTGTCCTCCGGGTACCATAGTCCCATATTGATGGTTCCTTGGAGATACCGAAAGACCCGTTAAACCGCTTCAAGGTGCTTTTTAGTAGGCTTAGCACGATATCTAGCACACATGCACCGGCGAACAAGATATGCAGTGCTACCGCTGCTACGTGAGGTACATCGGGATCCAATCATACTTCGATATTTTGTTTGATCTACCATGATCCCTGAGTTGTCCTCATCCAGCTTAGTACGTTCAATCATGGGAGTGTCAACGGTGTCACATGAAACAAATCCAAATTTCTTTAAAATCTCATTTGCATATTTAGATTGATTTATAAAAATGCCTCAGGGACTTTGTGAAATTTGTAATCCCAAGAAAAATGACATTTGTCCCATCATTGACATTTGAAATTTGGAACCCATTCATTTGAAAAATGATCACATTCATTGGTGTCAGTCGAGGCAAAGATAATATCATCAACATAAATTTGAACGTGAATTAAATGTTCGCTTGACTTCCGGGTGAACAATGTCGGATCAACTGCTCCTTTCTAAATCCGATTGGATAGAAGAAACTTTGATAGCGTATCATACCATGCCCTTGGAGCTTGCTTTAAACCGTAAAGAGCCTTCTTCAAACGATAGACGTGAGTAGGATGCTCTGGATTCACAAAGCCTTGAGGTTGGCTGACGTATACGACTTCTTTAAGATCTCCGTTAAGAAACACCGTCTTTACATCCATTTGATAGACTATCATGTTCTAACTTGCTACATTAGCCAAGAAGATTCTGATGGCCTCTATACGAACTGGAGCAAATGATTCTTCAAAGTCAATACCCTCCTCTTGACGGTATCCTTTGCAACCAATCGAGCCTTGTTCTTTAAGACATCACCATGCTCATCAAGTTTCACTTTGAAGATCCATTTTAGAGCAATGTTCATAGCACAATCTGGGCGGTACTAATTCCCATACATCAAGTCGATCAAACTCATGAATTTCTTCTTGCATGGCATTGAACCAGCTGTCTTCATTCATGGCGGTTTTAATGTCTTTTGGTTCGACCTTAGAGAGTCGAGAGTTGAAGAAGCACCATAAGGCATCGGTTGCAAGTTGTTTCCATGTGGATCTGGGCGAGAGGGGTTTCCAATGATGTTGTCCAATGGGTGATCATGTGTCCATTTTCTAAGGTGTTCATATGGTTGTTGTTGTGGCTGAAGTAGCGAGTCGATGTCTCGATGAAGATGGTTAGATGATGATTCAGGAGCAAATATATTTTCAAATGGAGCATCTTAAGGAGTAGCAAAGGGATTAACTTCATCATTGATGCGAGAAACAATTCCATGATGTACACTCGATGATTGATGATTTGTTGATGAGATAGAGTGATCAGCAGAAGGCGCTTCTTGACTTAATGATATTGAGACTGAAGGGTTGACTTCATTCACAGGGATAGGAGCAACCTCTATTGATGGAATTGACATTTCATCAGCACTTGGTTCATAGAGTTCATCAAACATTGGATCAAAAAATTTCTTTAAATCATCTTCAAATGGAGTTACATATGGAGTTGCTTGTGGAGAGTTTGGTACAAGGATGAACCAATGGGACTGTTTTGAAGTCGGGTCCAGCTGGATTGTCCAGGAGCCATTTGACGGTCAGCTCATCGAGCGTAGCGTGAATTGTTTCCATGATATTTCGGGTTCTCTTGTTGTAGATTCGGTAACCCTTCTTGTTTGGTGCATAACCAACAAAACTCCAATATCTGCCTTTGCTCTTAATTTACCTAAGTCTTGACCATCATTAGTTGGATAGCACAAAGCACCAAACACACGAAGGTAGGAGATCGGGTTTTCGTTTATGAACAAGTTCATATGGAGTTTTTCCATGAGAGGTGTGTATAAGGGAACGATTTTGGGTGTAGCAAGCAGTGGCAATGGCTTCGGCCCATAGAAACATTGGAACCTTTGAATAAATTAGCATTGTTCTTGCGGCTTCCACAAGAGTTCGATTTCGTCTTTCAACTACACCGAAGTTGAGGAGTTCGTGTAAGAACGCTTCTTTCCAACACTTTCATAAAACTGAATTAAGTCTTTGTTGACAAACTCTGTGCCATTGTCGTTCGAACAATTCATTGTATTGTTGAGTCGAACCGAAGTGTTTGATTAGTTTGATGATGACATCTGGAGTTTCATCCTTTGTCCTCAAAAACTTTACCCAAGTAAATCGCGAGTAGTCATCAACAACTACTAGAATGTATTTCTTCCCATTTATCGTTTGCACTCTCATTGGTCCGTACAGATCCATATGAAGGGTATGAAGAACTTCCATTATTGAATTTGTGGGTTTTGGTTTGTGGGCATATTTCGTGCTTTTACCCAATTGGCAAGCTGAACAAAGATGATCTTTTCATATTTTAATCTGGGTAAGCCTCGACAAGATCCTTTCGGAAGGTTATTAATGGTGCCCAAGTTCAAGTGATTGAGACGACGATGCCATAACCATGACTTTGTTTTAGAAGCCTTTGACAGCAAGCAGATTGGAGAAGACTTCATCATGTCTTCGATAGAGATGGTGTATAGATTAGAACCACGAGTACCTCTTAATAATTCCACACCATCAAGTTCTCTAACGAAGCAAGTATGTTTTCTAAAGGCCACCTCTAGATCGGAATCACAGAATTGACCAACAGAGAATTATGACCAAGACCTTCCACATAATATACCACGGAGATTACACTTTTCCAACTACATAATCACCATAACCCATAATTGCTCCAAAATGGTCGTTCCCGAATCTAACAGTCCCGATGAATTTACTCACAAAGTTCATGAGGCGCGACGGTCTCGGTCATATGCTTGGAACAGCCTGAGTCCAAGTACCACAGAACGATTTGAACGATCTGTAGTTGAACACAGACAAGAATGGATAACTGGATAATTGGGATCCCCATGTAAGAATGGTTTCCATTTGGTTAGTAGCAGATTGGAACACCCACATCCGAAATAGAAACATCCATATCAGAAGTAGAAGCAATGGAATCATTAGGAATAGATGCGTGTTTGGTGTCGTATTTGACCTATTCAAAGTATGTTCACTTCTTAAGGGAATAGTTCTACCAGTAGGCATCCATTTTCTAGTGGGCATAGTCTTAGCAGATTGAGGGCAAAGCTGATTATTCTTATGGCCAAAAGGTATCCATTGATAACCTATCCTTCTAAATTTTCTTCCTGTGGGTTTCCCTTTGTTTCTAACTTTCTTTCGTCTTTGCCTTTTAGCCTTCTTTGCATGATTTTTAGCATTAACTATTTTAACTGGGCATTTGTGACATTAGACAAAGCATTCACACCATAATCATGATTAGCAAATTCAACAAACATCATTACATGGTTTGCAAATAGTATCGAATTGAATTAATTACTGATGCTTATGGCTAATACTAGAATCAACACGATTCGTTTTATTCAACTCAAACTTAAAGTTCCTAGGTTGGTCTTCTACTCTCTTCCAATGCACATTCTTAGCTTGCGAGGTCCTATCTTGCTTGGTATTGCTTGGAGGCTTTGACTTGCTTGCTTTAATGTCACTTGATTACTCTGTAGAGGGAATTATGGGAACATTAGTTGGTTGATCTACTTTTTGCATTCCTAAACTAGATGTGCAAGGTGCGTACTACTAGAAGGCACATTGGTGTTCACTTTCTAAACTAAAACAGGCCTAGAATGGTTTGTATGCTTGGCACTAGGCATAGAACAAGGCATCACAGCTTTGCCTTTTGCACCTAAGGATTTAGGACATGTTGCAATTACACATTCTAGCAGCTCTTGAGATCGTTTGGCACGGAGGCAAGCAAACCTAATTTCTATCAGGTTTATTAATGAAATCCTCTTCAACAATCTCACGGAGACATTCTAGACTATCCTTAGGATGAGCACAATAGTCATGAAATCACAGGTTCATTATTCCTAAGATGAGGAGGAATGTATTTAACAGTCACAGTGTATTTGCGGTCTGAGGATGACTTTGATGCAACATTCTCATTAAAAACAAGTGGCGGTTCCCATTTCCGACTCTCAGATTCTCAATTTCTTTTTGTAAAGACGTTATTTTTTCGTTGTTTTGGTCACGAGTGACTTTCATTGAATCATATAACTCTTTAAAGTGTCGTTTAACTTTTTCATTTTCTTCTAGAAAACTCGTTTTCCTTTTGTAAGGCATTAACTAAGTTTTGAAGATGAAAAGTTTGAGAGTACTGAGAATCTAAAGGAGGAGGCATTTGGGATTCAGTCACATTGTTCATTTCACCCTTTAATTGAGAGATTTGGGCTTTCAACTTTCTGATCGTGTTACAATGAGCTCAAATCTGTTCATCACGTTTGCTTATTTTAAAAACTGCATCAAACTCTGGAACATCTAAGGATGTCTTGATATTTGAGGTTTTGACATTTTCTTTAAGATGTTGATATTTTAGTTGTAAATCAAAATGTTCAACTTCTAGTTTAGAAAGATGCTTTACCAAATTATCGTGATCATCCTGATCAATTTTCTCATTAAGTTTCGAATTAATCTTTTCAAGCTCAATGACACGATCATGGGAGACTTTCTGAGCAACAGATAATTCATGAAATTGAGAAGCATTAATGGAACAATTTGTAGATGTAAAAACACATCTTGAGCAATACATTGAAATAAGATTCTCATTCAGTGTATGCAAGTTTTCCTCTCAATCTCATTATATTTTAATGCTCGTTCATAGTCACTAACCTCAACTATCATTGCATCAAATTCCTTTTCCATTCCTTTAATATCTGAATCTATCCCCCTTTTAAGACTCTCAAATTGATCTTTTAGTTGTTTAAAGAAAGGCATGACCTCAGTTAGATAGCATTCTTTTGTTTGCTCAAAACCCCTTTCCCTTCATTATCCAGTGGGTGTGATCCTTTTCTTACAAGTTTTCTCAAAATCGACAAATAGTTGAAGAATAACATATTGGGTGATTAAGGTCTTGCTCTTAGTGGCAATAGTTCTAGGAACTAAATGCATTGGTGTATTTGGAGGATACACGGTCGCTGCAGGCATTTTCCTAAGGGAAGGGTTTGTTTCAACAAGATTTCTGACTTTTTGCTTATCTAAGTCCTTTTCCAGAAAACTTGTTCAGGTGTTAACAACGTTTGAGGCTTAAATTTGTTTAAGGAGATCCAGTTTCCTTCTTGTAATCATGGGGTTTGATCGTTATGTTATTCTTTTTACATTCGGGATCTTCTAGCTTCTTATTCATTTTCTCCCTAGATGCATCATCTAATTTTCTATCTTCCTCAGTGCACTCAACGCAACTAGGTTTCTGTCTAGGTTTAAGAATCTCTTTGCCATCATAGATTACATTTTGAGCCGCCTTTGCAATCTTACCGTACTCAGGGTTGGGTTTATCTATAATGGGAACACTATGCTTATCGCTTAAAACTCTATGCTTAGTGACCATGTGAGCAGTCTGAATGGTATTCCCTTGTACGTACAACTTATTTTCAAGCTTGTTCTTCAAAGTTTTTAGATTGGAAAAATCATTCAAAAGTTTTGATTCCTTAGCATGAAATTCCTGCTTAAGCACTTTAACATTTTCTTGAAGTTCTTGTTTTTGCTTAGCAGTTTTAGAAAGCTTTTCTTGTAAGGAGTTTAACTCTTGTTTTAACACTTCTTCTCTAAAATTACTTTTTTAATAATTATGCATTTGGTTATCCATTCATCCTGCTCACTGAGTAGTTAACTCAAACTTAGCACGTTGTTCATAAATGGCAACTCGTTCTTTATAGGCATTAAGTTCAGAGATAACAGAATCATCAGGGGCACATGTATTCATCAAAAACATAGTCATCATTGGCTGAAGATGCATCACTTGGTACGACCTCACTTTCACTTTGTTTCACATATTGATCATATGGGACAACATTGATATTACCCATATTTTCAATTTCTGACTCAATAGTTTCATTGATTGTACTTTGTCATGCATCTTTTGCACATCAGCATCATCATATAGTTTTAATACCTCAGAAATGATTTTGTCTTTGGATGGACCAGCTTGTGGATATGAAGAGACTTTAGGAGGGACCATTGGAGAAATGCTAGCCATGAAAATGGTTTGTGCGATGTAGTTCATCATCAACGTCAGAGTCGTATGCATCACAGTCAGCGACTTGAAAGGCATTCTGATGATTGTGGCCTATCTCACTGAATTGGTTGCTCATGCACATCTCGCATCATATGTCTTGGCATTTCCCTCAGCAAGAAACAACAACTCTTCTTCATCCAAAGCTGCACCATTATCATGAGCTTGAACAAGCAACATCTTATCCCTGAAGTACTCTGCATTCTGAGGGCGTTTTGGTGATGTGCAGTTCCTTGCAATATGTCCCTCACCACCACAGTTGTAACACTTGATCGGCTTTGCTTGTCTTTGATTTCCATTCCTTCCCTATTGATTTGCCACATAACCTCTACCAACTCCACCTCTTCCTTGTTCATACTGCCTTTCTTGAACTGGTTGTACCATAACCTTCCCATCTCTGACTAGAGCATGATTGTGAAGATTGGATGCGATTTTGATCTCATTGTTAGTGTGAAGATTGTTGGTATGTGGAGAGAGTCAAGTTTTGTTTAACCATAAGGGCCAGTTGATTAATGAAGTGTCCACGGCATCGACATCGGCTTGTTTGAACCTTGGATCGAATGAGTTTGTGATTACCATCATCCATGGGTATAACTTGTGAAGCTTTGGTGGTAATTCCAATGTTTGAGTAGAAGGCAGTTGAATCATTTGATGAGCTTGTCTCTTCCGGGTTGGTTTTGAACTGATCAAGAATCCTTTTTTCAAACATAGCATGTCTCTCATTCCGAAGAAGGAAGGCATAGAGTTGCTCATAGTTTGTATTCTTCAATCCTTTGGTTAGCTTCACAGAGGTGACAAACTTGTGCCATTCGGGATTCATGTTGTTCACAAATTTAGAGTTCAGTTGAATGTTTGGCATGGTCATTCCGATGTTCCTCATGTCATTAACAAGCTTGTGGAATCTCACGTAATACTCATAGACACTCTCATCCGGTTTCATCTTGAAGTGCTCAAATTCATCATAGAGTTGTGATTCTCTGTCTTCCATAGTTAATTGAGAACCAGAAAGAAGCATCTTGACATTATCCCACCTTTGCCTTGGCTTGGTGTTGTGATTGATAAGCTTGTAGATATCCTTTGGAAGACCTTGAAGTACGATGTTAGAAGCCCTGATATCGACATCGAATCTCTTTTTCTCCTTATCATTGAGCTCATCATATGTCTTTGGTCTGTCAATTCCATAGATCATTGTTCCATCTGCAGTTGTATCAATTAAGTCTCTTGTAGTCTCAATCTGATAAGGTCCTTCATCAATTGATTTGAGAATGTTGACCCCATTTTCCTTTCCAAGACAGTACAATCTATTCTTTGAGCCCAAGAGTCGTAGTCAGTTCTGTCAAGCATGGGTGGCCGATTATCTGAACCACTGCTTGAACATCCTCGTACTTGATTGAAGATGAGTTTAGGTATAGGTAGACATGTTTAAAGATTACACGGGATTTTACTAAATCAAGAGAAAACCGTATTACACACAAGAGTCAACCAAATCGCTAAGAATCCTTGAACCAAGTCGCTAGGCACCAAGTTGCTAAGTAATTTGAAGACAAGTTGCTAAGAAACTTAAAGAACAAGTCGCTATCAAAATGTGAAAGCAAAATTAAGTCGCTACCTTACCAAGTAAGCTACCGAAAGTAGTGGAGAATCCACTAAGTGTGCTTGTTGTCGGCTTACTTGTCTCAAAAGGCAAGTCGCTAGGACCAAGTCGCTACCAAAAACACACTACAACTCGCTACCTTTTCTGAAAGCAAATCGCTACCAAGAAATTCACTTCGAGAGCCAAGTCGCTACCAAGAAAAACTTTAAAAACACACTTTTAAATCCAAAACAAGCTCAACCACAGTGATTCAAGCTTACCAAATCAAAACCCAAGCACATACAATGATCCTAAACACAAAAGTACACCCAAAATTCAAACTTTAACACAAGAAATGAACCAAATGATGCAAAAACCACTAAACTTTTTCAAACTTAAAAACCATCTAAAAACCACTAGAAATCCAAAGATGTGTAAGAGATGATCTAACCATGGCTCTTGATACCATTTGTAACATATTGGATTTCACATACACATCAAACCATAAACAAAGGTGGCGTACAAGATGAGTTTTAGAAAGAGAAAGTTAGAGGTTTGGGAACTTTAGTGAGAGAAAGAAAAATCTTATTATGAGCTCCAACTCTCTACCTTGGGAGGTAGAGAGTATTTATAGTCTTACAATAAAAAGCCACCTGACGGGCTGTGGATCAGGCATACAGTGGGTAAAGACCATTCCATCCTCCACGGTGTTACTAAACTAAATACTACTTAACATCAAATAACTACGACTACGAGCTTTCTAACGATTACATATACTTGAGGTGACCGACACTTTAACTACTGGATTTTCCAAATCCTAACAAGCACGGATTTGCAGGTTTGATTATAGGTGTAGGATGAGTGGTTGTGGTAATAAATGATTGAAATGAATGTGGAATAGGGATTAGGTGGAAGAGTTTTGTAAAAAATAAGTTTAAGCATTTGACAACATTGGCCCCTCCACCTTAACCATTTTCATCCATAGCCCATAACTTCCATTTTGGTTACGTAAAGCATGATATTTGGAAAGAAACTTGACGACACTCCCCCTCGACTTTAGAAATAGAGAAATTTTACAAATTTGGGTCCGAGGAGTGTCAAGAAACAATAAATGTGTCCATCGTTATCAAAGATACTACCAATACGGGGTAACATGCAAGTACAAGGTTTTATGAAACATAAAATATTTACTTTCTCCCCCTCAACACTAAACCGAGAAAATATTGAAATTTTGAAAGAGTGAAGTGTTGTGACGGAAGATTGTACTTGCAATGTTGAAAGAAATTTGGAAAGAAGAATATTTTTGTATTTTATAAATTTTATATTTTGTATTTTGTTTTTGAAAAATATTTGCAAAAGAGGTTTTGGTGTTTGACTGGTTTTAAGATTGTTTTAAAAGTTCGTCCAGTTCCTCTGGAGTCAAACACCTCATACCCATCCGGTGGACCAACTCAGTAAACCTAGTAGGAGCTAAGGCTTTGGTGAGAAGGTCTGCCAGTTGATATTCGATACCCACAAAATATGATTCAACGGTACCCTTTTCCACATGCTCCTTGATGAAATGATATCGAAGATCGATGTGCTTGGATTTCGAATGTTGAACGAGTTGCACGATCCATAATAGCACTTCGATTGTCATAGTACATCTGGATTCTGTCAAATACGTAACCATAGTCTTTGAGTTGTGTTCTCATCCAAATGACGTGAGTACAACACGCCGACATGGCTACATATTCTGCTTCTGTTGAGGATAGCGCTGTACAATCCTGCTTCTTCGATTGCCATGACACCTGTTTATCACCAAGAAATTGTAGAGCTCCTGAAGTACTTTTCCGTGAATCTAAGAAACCTGCGTGATCAAATCGAAAAAGCTATTAGTTCAAACTGAATCCCGGATACCAGATCCCAAGTTAATGGTTCTCTTAATGTATCGGAGGATTCTTTTAGCCTCAAAGAGGTGAGTTTTAGTGGGTCTTGATGATAACTTGGGAGAAAAGATATACAGCATAGACAATGTCAGGCCCTCTTGGTGTGAGATACATGAGAGACCCATAATACTGTATTTGGTAGGGTCAACCAATTTCCCATGCAAATCAGCGTCCATTCTTGGTATGTGCCATTGGTGTGGCATAGGTATCCAGATTTTGCATTCCATTTTTGTTTAAAATTTCAAGAGCATATTTGGACTGACTCAAGAAAATACCACGGGGAGATTGATGAACTTGCAAAAGTCCTAGAAACGTAGTTCACCCATCATGGACATTTCAAAATGTTTTTTCATAAGTTTTGAAAAGCGTTTGAGTACTTTAGATGTGTTGACCCAAAAATGATGTCATCCACATAAATTTGAATGATTAAAATGTGTGCCCCGTGATATTGTATGAATAGTGTAGGGTCAACCGATCCTTTGACAATTTGGGAGATAAGAAAAGGATGACAACTTATCATTCCACCGAGGGGCTGTTTGAGACCGTAGAGAGCCTTGTTCAGTTTGTAGACGTGATTAGGGAACTCTGGATCAAAATATCCTTATGGATGACTTACATAGACCATTTCTTTCAGTTTTCCATTCGAAGCGTATTTTGACGTCCATCTAAAAGACCGTGATGTTCATGTAAGTCGCGAATGCCAGAAAAATCTGAACAACCTCAAGTCTAGCAACCGCTGTGAATGATTCCTTGTAGTCAATCCCTTCTTCTTGTCTATAACCCTTAGCCACCAGACGTGACTTATTTCTGATAACCGTACCTTCAGCATCTAGCTTGTTTTTCCAAATCCATTTGAGACCAGTAACATAGACCCCAGTTGGTTTTTCAACCAATTCCCATACTTCAAGACGTTTAAACTGGTTAAGTTCTTCTTGCATGGATTCAATCCAGTTGTCATATGTCATGGCTTCCTCAATATTTTTCGGTTCAGCTTGGCAGACGGTGAGTGCATAAATGCAATGTTCACCGTTAGTCTGAAGGCGTTGTCTAGTTACGACTGGTTGATTCGGGTTCCCAATAATGTTCACAAGAGGATGGTCTTTAGTCCAACGATGTGTGGAGGGTTGATGTTGATATACATTCTGCAGATTAGGAGGATTCAAATGGATTGTAGATGATTCGGCAACATCAGGTGTGGCAGTTTCATTAGCAAACGGTTTGAAGAACGCATTTGGATCATAATCTGCAGGTGGGGGTACTTCATGGTTGAGAGGATCATCAATTGGTTCAGCGTCATTGGATGCGGTTTGTTATTTGTTGTTGAAGAATCAATTGTGGTGCTTCCTCAACAGTAGTTGTTGTTTAGGTGTATCGGTATTAGATTATTATCAGGTTGAGCAGCGGAGACAATTGATACATCTGGAGCACGTTGATCAATATCATCACTAAACAGAGGAGCAAATAGCTGTTCCATTTGTTGACAAGTAAGCTGGAAGCTTGGTTCGTTGATGATGGGGTTTGGGGAAAGTTTAGACGGTTATGTCGGGTTCCAAAGCTGTATTTTGCTCGAAGCCATTTCTGTAAGCTCATCGAAATTTGCATGAATCGTTTCCATAATCTCCGTGTATACGACGATTCTAGATCCCAGTAACCCTTAGAGTTTTCACAGTATCCAACAAAGACTCCAATTTCAGCTTTGGCTTTGAGCTTACCAAAGTCATCACGATCATTATTTGGGTAACAAAGGAATCCAAATACATGAAGTGTTTGAGATCGGTTTACGGTTGTGGATAAGCTCATAAGGTGTTTTGTTGTGGCGTTTAGCAATCATTGAACGGTTTCGAGTGTAGCATGCGGTTGACACCCGCTTCAGCCCACAAGTAATCTGGAAGTTTTGCATTTATCAACATCGTTCTTGCCACTTCCACTAACGTACAGTTTCGTCTTTAAACAACTCTGTTTTGTTCTAGTGTTCGTGCAATTGATGTTTGATTCTCAATTCCCACTTTCTCATAATATGCACGAAGAGTTTGATTCACAAATTCAGTTCCTTTGTCTTTCTTTGATTTGTGACTTGTGTTCCGGAGCTGAACTTGAATTTTCGTGAGAAAGGTGATGATCATCGTGGAGCTTGATCTTTACTTCGAAGAAAATAAACCCAAGTCCATCTTGAGTAGTCATCTTCAATTACCAAGATGTAGCGTTTGCCATTAATCGTCTGCACATATCGCCACCAAATCCATGTGAAGAAGATGGCACATGTTGTGCAATGTGTTCCACCTTTGAAGAAAAGTGAGCACGAGTGCTTTTCCCTTGTTCACAAGCTGAGCATAGGTGATCTTTAGAGTACCAAAATCTTGGGAGACCTTCAACAAGTTTGTATCATGCAAGATTGGTTATGGTTTTAAAGTTTAAGTATGAGAGCGTGGTGCCATAGCCAAGATTTTGTAGATGTTTCTTTTGAAAGTAGAGATGGGAGATGAAGCAATCATGTCTTGCATTGAGATTGTATAAAGACTTGATGTTGGTACAGACATAAGATCATTTCCTTGTAGATCACGAATGAAACAAGTTTTCTCCCTAAAAGCAACTTCCAAGTCTCCATCACAAAATTGACCACTGAGAAGAGTGTGATTGAGGACCCTTCCACATAATAAACCCTGCTAATTTCAATGTTACCATTGATGTAATCTCCATAGCCCATGATAGCTGCGAAGTGATCATTCCCGAACCTGACAGTTCCAAGGAACTTTGAAACAAAGTTTGATAACAGTTTGAGATTGCCTGTCATGTGTCGGGAACAGCCGCTATCAACAATCCATAGGATGATCTGTATCACTGCATTACACACAGACGACACAGATGGAATAGAAGTAGATGTGGAACCCGAAGAGTTAGAGGTTCCGATGCAGTTATAGTTGAAACACACATGTTTATAATTTTAGGTATCCATTTAAATCCAAGTGTATTATGTAACCATTTCTGCCATCTCCAACTAGTCTTAGCTTTTGTCTTAGTAAATGCACTAGGTGATAGGTTTTTCCTAGGACGTGAAGGGGGTTCTATGGGTACATCAATGATGTAGGGAACACTAGAGGGTGGCTTACCTAGCACAGACTTAGAAGCATTAGTGGGCCTAGAGGTATTCCGTTTTCTATTATTTCGCTTACGAGATAAGATAGCATTAGCAACACATTTATCATGACAACCAGAAAACATGCTTTTACGACAACCAACATAAGAAGCTTAAAACATAACATTTAAAGTACTTAAAGATTCAGCATAGTTACATCACTTTTTTCCATTACATTTGTCAGACGCAATATCTAAAGTGGGTGCAACTTGAGTCTTATTCAAAGTCCTAAGGTGTTCTTATACTTCAGAGGTCTTTATTGTTCTTTTCTTACATCGCAACTTCTTATTCTTCCTTGTGGTGCTCTTAAGCTGTGAAGTGCTAACGTTGGGAAAAGAGGCAACTATTCCTATTTCAGTAGAGGAAATCACATTAGTTTCTTGTGATGTGTCATTAGGCAGTCTAAGAATTCCTGGTGTAATTATATTTGTGTTACTATTCCTATCTTGCTTATGTTTCACCAACTCTGCTTTTAGATCATGGATAGTGTGTAACAAATCTAGATTTTCAGAACGAGTGAGTCCATCTCATCGTAAAACATCTTTGGTATATGCAAGATGATCATCAACATCTTTTGACGCTTGAGCACGAGTCTTTTTGAGTAAATCAAATATGACACCATATTCCTTTTTAACTTTTGAAATTTCTTTTTCATATTTTGAAATTTGACACTTCAAAGACACGTTTTCATCATCCAGTTGCTTAAGTTTTGGATTAAGGATTTTTGTATGCAACTGATTGATTCTGTTTTGGCGAGTTCTCGATTTTGACAATCTTTTGACACCATTGAAGACGACGTTTTGCATTTGAAAGCTCGTTTAACAATCGTTCATTTTCAACTTTTAAAGACTTGATTTGTGACACAGTATCAGTATTCTCAACATTTTCAACATAATCAAGAAAATCAGCAGAGATATAATCAAATGCATATGCAACAGAATGTAATAACACAACATTTATGGTATCAACACAGATAACATCTTCCAAGAGTCGATCAACATCTTTTCTTAACATTTTCCTTTTACGTTTTGTATTTGAAATCGATGTTTGTTTTGTTCGAAAACTCTTTTCATAAGTCCAAGCTCCTTGTGAAAATCCCTTTCCCAATATATTGCACACATTTTCAAATTCCGGACATGAGATAAACTCTTTTCTGAAAAATATCGCTTTGTTCTCTCGCATGAGGCGATTGAAAATGTTCAACTTTTATTTCAGAATTGATTTCAATTTCACGTTCCAAAAGTTTGATGTCCGATATGAATGTTTCAAAATATTTAAGAATTTGACATTGTTCGGGTAATGTTTTGACTTCACTGAGTAAAGGTAAAGGACCATTAATTTGTGCAGTATTGGGTTGAGGACTAACATTAGAAGACTCAGAAATAGGCGTGATAACCCAAGGTGTGTTAGAATTATCCTGTTGTGCGACGAAAGTTATGGCTTTTGAATAGTTAAATGGTTTGTTATAAACAACATTTTCTAGTTTTGACCGACTCTCGTCTTCTGCATCTAATTCCTCCATTCGATTGTATTCAACAACACTCATAATGGAATCATCAATTCTATGTTCTGCACTGTAAACTTGAGGATTTGGTTTGAATGCTCTATTAGAAAACTTTGGTTTGTAATCAGCAAGATTCGGTCCATATCCATTTGGATTTGGTTTAAAAGTAAACTTTTGAATAGTTGTGATTGACTCACCATGTTTATAAACAACATTTCTAAACTCTTTGATTTTGTTTTGTAAGTCGACAATTTCTTCAAGATAGTCATCTATTCATTTCTTTGAATGCTTTTTGTACTCACGGAACTGTTTTTGACAAGTTAACAACTCAGACTTGGCTTTTTGAGTTTCCGAAGTGAGAGCGTTAAGTTGTTGTTTATGGTCATATTTCAGTTGTTCTATTTGAGACAACAAAGCATTCTTAGATGCAACTAGATCACATATCTGTTTTTCCAAAGATTTTTTGTTTTGGTAGGATTTAGCGACTTCAAAACATTTTTCACGTTTTTCTTGTGTTTGAAAAATGTTGAGTTGAAATTTTAAGCATTCATTGTCCTTAGTTAGCAGTGCATTTTTATCCTTTAATTGTTGATTGATGTCAAGGCATTTTTCCATTCGAGATTTTTGGTCCTTAAGTAAGGTCATGAGCTAAATATCTGGATTAGACAAAAGTTCAGCTTTTCAACGTGAGTCTCAACATGATCATTATTTAGATCCTCAAATATAACCACGGAGTCAACTTTATTAACCATAAGGTCATCTTGGTTGTCAAATATAACTACGGGATCTATTTGATTATCTTTGGAATGAGATGAAGACGGCTCATGTTGAACACTCTGACCCTCGTCGGATCTTGCGATGTTGGCGGAGATATCAGTCATAATGAATATAGTTTGATCCGTACTTGAGACAAGCCGTCAGTGTCATACAACTTTGGGCCTGTGTCCTCATGTGGAGTTCTTGCATGTTTACCATTAACATAACTGCTGCATTAGCCTGCAAGTCCTCCATGTCATCATCAGAATCTGCATTTACCATGAAGCTTTGTTCCTTGTTGGAAGAGTTCCACCAGCTTCATCCTTAAGAGCCAAGAGTAAAACCCTCTTTGTGATAAAAAGCGCCATCTCTTGTCCTCGGCTTAGGGCATGCATTAGCCAGATGACCCTTATCATTACAGTTATAACAACGAAGACCATTAATCCCATCATGAGGCATTTCCCGATCAACCACTTGAGTTCGTTGTTGTGGAGCACCCATGTTATTCCTTCCATTAGCATTAAAACCTTGACCACTACCCATCTGACGAACATTACCACGATTCTGAACTTCAACACGTCCATTGTTAACAACAGCTGATTCCTTGTGTTTGATGAGGTACAAAATGATTGTTGGATTTGTTTGAATATCGGCCGAAGGCTCTAGAAATCATGACAAAACCTTGTTGCAATGCATCGAAAAGCTTCGCATCCTCATTAGATTCATTGTAAAGTGCTTGATCATTGTTGTTGTTGTATGGAACCAATTGAGTTTCTTGAGATTGTTGTTGTGACGAATCATATGGTGTAATTGTAGCAGTTGGTTGTGGAGGATTTGTGAAGACAGTTTTCAAAGTACGGAATTGAGGATAACACGTTTGAGCCCAAAAAGCTAGAGCTTGATTATCCGGAAGTGAAGGCGAAGCAGGGACTCCACGGATAATCCGTTTGTTGGAATCACTCCTAAACAGTATTTCAAGTATTTATATCTCATATGTAATAGGTAGCTTTATTATTGCCTTTATGTTTGTTTAAGGTCAAGCTTATGTAGAAGGCCCATAAGCTTAGGCCCAAGCCCACATAAGAAAGGATGGGAACTAGGAGTGTTGCCCTAGCTTCCCTCCTATAAATAATCTTGTAAACCCTCATTTGAGGGTTGGTTGTTCAAGTTATTCTCTTCACATACACTCTTTCTTAAACCGTATTATTGTTAACGTGTGTTTGTGTGTGTAGCTTGTTCATCCGCCTTCATCTCTTTCTCTATAACTTGTGTTTGTAAAACTAGTGACCTAACAGTGGTATCAATCGCCAAATAGTTGGGTGTACTCGTTTGTTTTTGAAGTTTTGATTTTGGGTCTTACGCGTAAGGTTAACGCATTCTTTAGCCTTTTTAAAAACTTGTTTTTTGCACTTTTTAATCCAAGATTCTTGTACTTTCAACGTTTTAAGGTGTTAAAATACTTGTTTTGGCAAAAAGTTTCAAACTTTATCGTGGATCATTGTTTTGAACTAGTTTCTATTTGTGTGTGTATTTCTACGCATAACTGTTTTGAGTGCTTTGGATCATCAAGTTTCACACTTTTGTGTTATTTTGGTGTTATTGAAGCTATTTCATCACACAAAAACTGGTTTAGAAACAACTTTGGGAAAAATCAAATTACGAGTAATCCTACGCGTATCAAAACCCTAAAATTACGCGTAAGATTTTTCCTTGGTTTGATCTTCATTTTTCTGGTTTATTCCGTGTTTTCTTACTTGGATAAGTCTGAAAATACGTCGGCATTGGATATCTTTTGCCTTTGTGAAGTGTAAAAGATCATTTGGGCAAAAACCCTAAAATTACGCATAAGCATAAGCTTACGCGTAGAAATTCTACGCATAAGATTCACTTTACGCGTAAAACTTAGGTCTACGCATAAGGTAATCCTACGCCTAAACTTCTACGCCTAACTTTTGTCTACGCATAACTTTAGTGCTTTTATCCTACTTACACGTAAGCTAAAACCTACGCGTAACTCTTAATTGTTACGCGTAACTTTGGTGTTTTTACGCATAAGTGCTACTTGGTTCTTGTGATTTCTACGCCTAAGGACACTTCATCAACAAAGGTTCATTCGACTACAAAGATCCATTTTACCAACACAAGTTTATCAACATGTCACAACCACCATACTCTAACTATTTCCCTTACACTTATCCTCAACGACAACAACAACTAAGTCCACAACATCAACAATGGAATCAACAACAAGCAATTTATCAACAACAATTTAATCAACAACATACTCCACAACTTGTTGCAAATCCACAACCTCAAATGGTTCAACCACCACCAAGTCTTCAAGTTCAACCGTACACAAATGAATTCAATCAACATCCATCAAGGAACACTATGAAGGAACCCACTTGGTTTGCAAAGATGTGTGAAGCTTTAAGCAGCCAACAATCAATTCATGAGGTTGGATCACTTGATAGACCTCCGATGCTCACTCCAGGAAACTACGATCAATGGGTGATAAGGTTCTTTAGGTTTTGTGATCTAAAGAAGCCACATGGAAAGTTCTTAAAGAAGGTTATCTTGGAAGGTCCATTTGAGATGCCTACTATCATTGTACCCGGAGATCCAAATGCCATTCCACCAAGAGATGGACAAACAAACATTGCTCTTTGTTGCGAGACTTGAATCCTCAAGAACTTCTACACTATGAAGCTGATGAGCTTGCCATGGAATACATCCTTTTAGGATTACCAAACCCAATTCTTCGTAGTGTTGATGCTCAAAAAGCTGCACAGAAAATGTGGGATCATTTAATTAGTCTTCTTATGGAAGGATCGTACTCAATCAAGAAGATATGGAATCCAAAATTTACTTGGCTTATGAACACTTCATGATTGAACACGGAGAGACACTAGAGTCTTATCATCAACGATTTTCAGACATCATCAATGATTTGGATAAACACAACATCATCATGCCAAGAATTGCCGTGAATACTAAGTTCCTAAGTAGTCTTGGTCCTGAATGGGAGAAGTATGTCATTTTTCTCCGTCAAGCGAAGAACATGCATCATTCTACCTACGGATTGTTGTACGATTACTTGAAGCCTCATGAAAGGAAGTTGATAGGGAAAGGATTCTCCGTGCTCAAATTGCTCCACCAACACATCCGGAAAATCAACAACAACTTGCCTTATATGCTCAAAGCAGTTATTCTCCTCAACCAGCAACTCAACCAAATGCTTCAAACACACCTTCACAGCAACAACCTCAACAAAATCAATTGGTTCCATACAACAACAATGCTCAAGCATATGTCGGTGAAGCGATTAGGAAACCGATCCGTTGAAGCATTGCAACAAGGATTTGTGATGATTGCTAATGCTTTTGGCCGTTATACCAACAAATCCAACAATCGTATTCGTTCCTCATCTTACACACGGACTCAAGCGTAGTGAACAATGGGCGTGTTGAAGTTCAGAATCGTGATTATGGTCGTCAGATGGGCGGTGGTCAAGGGTTTAATGTTGTGGGTAGGAATAACAATCGAGCTCAAGTGGTGGAGCAGGGAAATGCTCAAACTGGGTTGAATGGTCTTGATGCTACAAGCTGCAATGAGAAGGGACACCTGGCTAATGCATGCCCAAAGCCAAGGACTAAGGGCGGTGCTTATTTCAAAGAGGCTCTTCTTTTGGCTCTTAAGGATGAAGGTGGTGGAACTCTCACAGACAAAGAATAGAGCTTTATGGCAAATCTTTGACTCGGATGATGATATGGAGGACTTGCGGGCCAATGCATTTGTTATGTTGATGGCTAATATGCGAGGCGTTACACATGAGTGACCACAGGCCCAGTGTATGACGATGGCTTGTCTCGGTACCGAACAAACCATATTTATCTCCGATCTCATATCTCCGCCAACATCTGAATCCGGCAAGGCTCAGAATGTTCAAAATGAGTCATCCACATCTCATTCCGGCGATTTTCAACTAGACCCCGTAGTTATATTTGACGATCAAGATGACCAAGCGGTTTCCCTTGATAATCAAATTGACTCCGTGGTCATACTTGAGGATCTAGATAATGATCATGTTTGACTCACATTGAACACGCCGAACTTTGCCTCATCCAGATTTTGCTCGTTTAATACAAGACCAACAAACCATAGTGGAAGAATGTCGTGCCATTAATCAGGACTTGAAAAGTAAAAATGCACTGTTAACAAAGGATTTTGAATGTTTACAAAAGCAACTCAACTTTTTCAAAACTCAAGAAAAACGTGAAAACGGTTTTGAAGCGGCCTTTGCCAAATCTTATCAAAACGAAAAATATTTAGAACGGCAGATCGATGATCTAGCCACTTCGAAGAATGCTTTGTTGTGCGAAATAGAACAAGCTGAAACATGAACATAAAAAGCAAATTAACGCTCTCACCTTGGAAAATCAAAAAGCTAAGGGTGAGTTGTTAAATTGTCAAAAACAGTTCTCTGCATACAAAAAGCATTCAACGAAGCGAATAGATGATCATCTTGAAGAAATCATCGGCTTGCAAAACAAACTTAAAGAGTTTAAAACTGTTGTTTACAAACATGGCGAGTCGGTCACCACCATTGAAAAGTTTACTTTAAAACCAAATCCAAATGGATATGGACCGAATCTTGCCGATTACAAACCTAAGCTTTCAACAAAAGCATTCAAACCAAATCCGAAGTTTCCGTGCACAATATAAAATTGATAATTACATTATGAATGTTGTTGAATATCATCGTCAAGAGGAATTAGATGCGAGAAGAGAGTCGATCAAAATTAAAAGCTGTTGTTTACAACAAACCTTTTAATTATTCAAAACCGGTCACTTTCGTCACACCCACGGATTCTTCTAACACACCAAGGGTTATCATCAAAACACCTGAGTCTTCTAATGTTAATCCCAAAACAGACTTTGCACAAACTTATGGTCCTTTACCTTCCATTAGTGAAGTAAACTCACAACATGAAAATCGAAAAATTCTTCGATATTTTGACATTTTCATGGTTGACCTCAAAATTTTACAACATGAGATAGAATATCGATCTGAAATCAAAGTTGAACATTTTCAATCGCCTCTGGCGCGAGAACAAAGAGACATTTTTGAGAAAAATCTTTTACCTAATGTTAAAAACTTGAAAAGTTGTGCAATTGCCTGGGAAAAGGATTTTCATAAGGAACTTGGGGTCATGAAAACGTTTTAGAAAAGCGAAACATCTATTTCTAATACTAAGCGTAAAAAGAAACTCTTGAGAAAAGATGTTGATCGACTCTTGGAAGATGTTATATGTGTTGATGTTCAAAATGTTGTGTTATTGAATTCGTTGTCATATGCATTTGATAATATCTCTGCTGATCTTTATTTATACGTGGTAAATGTTGAGAACAACGATAATGTGCTTGGTCGAGTCCTTAAAAGTTGAAAACAAGCGATTGTCAAACGAACTTTCAAATGCAATACGTCGTCTTAATTGGTGTCAAAAGATATTCACGATCAACAACTTGCTTTTCAACACAAAATCAACGATTGCGTGCAAAACCTTACGATTCTAAAATTGAGCAAGCGGATGATCAAAGCGTGTCTTTTAAGTGTCAAATCTCAAAATATGAACAAGAACTTGTAAAAGTTAAAAGGAATATGGTGTCATATTTGATTTACTCAAAAGACTCGTGATGAAGCATCAAATGAACTTGATCATTATCTTGCACACACTAAGGAAGTTATGCATTTTCTTTGGAAATGTTCGGTCACGAAAATCAAGATCGATTCACACTATCATCAAGTTAAGAGGAATGTTAGGAAAGTATGAACAACTTCCGCCAACAATCATTAAGAGATTAGCCCCGTAACACTTAGTACTCATGCACCTAGAATCTCTACTGCCAAATCACAAGTAGCTAGCGTGCTTCCTTCTCTTGAAGCGAGAATAGTTGAGCCTTTTCCAAGCGTCCACTTCACGACCTAGGAGCACTCAATTGAAGAATAGGAAGTTGCGACCTAAGAAAAGATCAATCAAGAATGCTAAAGTAGAAGAACACCCTAGGACTATGAATAAGACACACGTTGCCTCCACTATAGATATTGCGTCTAGCAAATGTAATAGAAATAGTGATGTAACGAATGCTAAACCGTTAAGTACTTTTGATATTCAGTCTGATGCACCTTGTGATATTTGTGGTAAAAGTATGAATTCTGATTGTCATGATAAATGTGTTGCTAAAGCTATCATCTCTCGTTTAAGGAATCCTAAGAACCGGAATACCTCTAGGCTTACTAATCTTTCTAAGTGCATTGCTTGGTAGACCGCCATCTTTAGATTCTAAGAAGCGCATTTTGTCCTGTAGCTCAGTTTCACCTCCTAGGAATGTAGTACCACCTAGTGAATTCACTAAGACTAAAGCAAAGAGTAGTTATAGATGGCAGAAATGGATATATAACACGCTAGGATTTAAGTGGATACCTAAAGCTAATGATGTGTGTATATCACTAAACTAGCGCTATGGAACCCTCTAACATTTCGGGTTCCAAATCTACTTCTATTCCATCGTATGTAGATGCGTCTGTGTAATGCAGGTGTCTGAGATCATTCTCTGGATTGTTGATAGCGGATGTTCCCGACACATGACAGGCAATCTTAAAGTGTTATCAAACTTTGTTGCAAAGTTCATTGGCCTTTGTCGAGGTTGGGGAATGATCACTTCGCAGCTATCATGGGCTACGGAGATTATGTCAATGGGAACATCGAAATTAGCGGGGTTTACTATGTGGAAGGCCTCGGTCACAATCTTTTTGATAGGTCAATTTTGTGATGGAGATTTGGAGGTTGCTTTAGGGAGAAAACTTGTTTCATTAAGTGATCTACAAGGAAATGACCTTATATGCGGCTCGCGTAATTCTAGTCTCTACACTATCTCTATGCAAGACATGGTTGCTTCCTCTCCCATTTGCTTACTTTCAAAGGAAACATCAACAAAATCGGCTGCTTGCTATGCACCGTCTCTCACATCTAAACTTTCAAACCATCACCAACCTTGCTCGACACAAACTAGTTGAAGGACTCCCACGATTCCGGTATTCAAAAGATCACCTTTGCTCGGCTTGTGAACAAGGGAAAAGCACTCGTGCTCATTTTCCTTCAAAGGTGGAACACAGCTCTCGACATGTGCTTCATCTTCTTCACATGGATTTGTGTGGCCCGATGCGTGTGCAAACGATCAATGGCAAGCGCTACATCTTAGTAATTGTTGATGACTACTCACGATGGACTTGGGTCTACTTTCTTCGTAGCAAAGACCAAGCTCCACAAATGATCATCACCATTCTCACAAAAATACAAGTTGACTCCGAACACCGTCGGAATCATCGAGCAGACAAAGGAACTGAATTTGTTAACAAAACCCTTCGTGAATTCTATGAGAAAGTGGGAAATCAAACATCTATTGCGCGTACACGAACAAAAGCGGAGTTGTTGAAGAGCGAAACCGAGCGTTAGTGGAAGCGCAGAACAATGTTAATCAATGCTAAACTTCAGATTACTTATGGGCGGAAGGCTGTATCTCTTGCATGCTATACTCAAAACCGTTCTATGATCACAAAGCGTCACAACAAAACACCTTTCGAGCTTGTCCACAACTATAAACCGAATCTAAAACACTTTCATGTATTTGGATCTCTTTGCTATTCGAATAATGATCGTGATGACTTTGGAAAGCTCAAAGCCAAAGCTGACATTGGAGTCTTTATTGGATCTTGTGATAATTCTAAAGGTTTCCGAATCTGGAATCGTCGAACAAAGGAGGTAATGGAAACGATTCATGCTCATTTCGATGAACTCACGGAAATGGCTTACGAGTATAACTGACTTAGAACCCGGTCACAACCGTTTAAACTTCCTCAACCCCATCATCGGTGAAGAAAGCCCTCGACTAACTTCGTCAACAAATGGAAAGGTTATTTGCTCCTCCCTGTTTTGTGGCGATATTGATGAGCGTGCTCGGGTGTATCCGCTGTTTTTTACCTGATAATATTCCTATACGATACACACGCTTTACAACAACTCTTTTGAAGATGCACCTACACCGGTTGACTCCAACACAACAGTTGAACACACCGCTTCCAACAATGATGAACCGGTGATGATATTACAGATGAAATACCCCCACCTGCGATTTTGATCCAAATCGTTCTTCAACCCGTTTGCTAATGAGGCTGACGCACGGATGTCGCGGAATCTTCAACAAACCATTTGAATCCTCGAGAATGCACAATGTATACCAACATCAACCCTCCTACACATAGATGGACAAAAGACCATCCTCGGAAAACATTATTGGCAACCCAAATCAACCGGTCGTTCTGAGACAAGCGTCTTCACTGACGGTGAACATTGCATTTATGCACTCACTGTCTGCCAATCTGAACCTAAAAAAATTAATGACGCAATGACAAAGACAAGCTGGATTGAATCCATGCAAGAAGAACTCAACCAATTCAAGCGTCTTGAAGTATGGGAACTGGTTGAAAGACCAACAGGGTCCTACGTCATTGGTCTCAAATGGATTTGGAAAAACAAATTGGATCTTTGAAGGAACGTCATCGAAACAAGTCCGCGTCTGGTGGCTAAGGGTTATCGTCGGGAAGAGGGAATAGACTTTGAAGAATCTTTTGCTTCGGTTGCTCGTCTTGAGGTTGTTGGATATTTCGCGTTCATTGCTCATATGAATATGGCGGTCTATCGGATGGATGTCAAAGCTGCGTTTCTCAATGGACAACTTAAAGCGGTTTATGTCACCAACCGGATGGATTCGTTGATCACGAGTTTCGAACCATGTTTACAAAGCGAACAAAGCTCTTTATGGTCTCAAACAAGCCCCTCGGGCATGGTACGATAAGCTATCATCTTTCCTCATTGCCAATAATTTCACCAAAGGCTCGGTTGACCCAACTCTTTTTATACAATATCACGGGGCACACATCTTAATTGTTCAAATTTACGTGGATGACATCATTTTTGGGTCTACACATAAAAAGTTTTCAATCGCTTTTGCAAAACTAATGAAGAAAAATTTTGAAATGTCCATGATGGGTGAACTTACGTTCTTTCTAGGACTACAAGTTCATCAATCACCCGTGGTATTTTCTTGAGTCGGTCCAAATATGCCCTTGAATTGTTAAACAAATTTGGAATGAAAACTTGTGACACCTATGCCACACCAGTGGCTCATACCAAGAAATTAGATCTTGATTTACATGGGAAATTGGTGGACCCTACAAAATACCATTGTATTATTGGGTCTCTCATGTATCTAACAGACTAGCGAGACTGATATTGTCTTTGCCGTTTATCTATGCTCCGTTATCATCGCGACCAAGCTGAAACCCACCTCTCGAGGCTAAAAGAATCCTCCGATACATCAAGGGAACCATTAACTTGGGGATCCGGTATCCGAAGGATTCTGGTTTTGAACTAATCGCTTTTAGCGATCCGATTGCACGCGAGGATGCTTAGACTCAGGAAAAGTACTTGGGGAGCTTTACAATTTCTTGGTGATAAGCGGTGTCTTGGCAATCAAAGAAGCGAGGATTGTACATGTCATCAACGAAGCGAGAATATGTAGCCATGTTCGCGTGTTGTGCTCAAGTCATATGGATGAGAACACAACTCAAAGACTATGGTTATATATTTGACAGAATCCCGATGTATTGCGACAATCAGTGCCATTGCCATCGTTCTCAGATTCGGCACTTTCGAAATCAAAGCACATCGATCTACGATATCATTTCATCAAGGACCACGTGGAGCGGTACGTTGAATTATACTTTGTGGAGTCTGAATACCAATTGGCAGATCTTCTCACCAAAGCCTTGCCTCCGCTAGGTTTAATGAGTTGGTCCACCGGATTGGTATGAGGTGTTTGACTCAAGAGGAATTTGATGACCTCTTAAAAGCAGTCTTAAAACCTGTCAAACACCAAAACATCTTTTGTAAATATCTTTTCAAAAAAAATATACAAAATATAAAATCCGATAAAACAACAAAAATATTCTTCTAATCTATATTTCTTTCAACATTGCAAGTACATTTCTTCCGTCAACACTTTAATCTTTCAAAATTCAGTATTTTTCGATCAAGTGTTGAGGGGGAGAAAATAATCTTTTAACGCTTCAAAACATCTGTTGTACTTGCATGTTATCTTATCTCGGTTGAATCTTTTACAAATGGTGGTACATTTCCTGGTTCAAAGACACTCCTCGGACTTTAATTAATAACCTTTAATTATTTTCTCAAGTTCGAGGGAGTGTCGTCAAGTTTCTTTCCTAAAATCTTTGTTTGGTAACCATAATGGAAGTTAAAAGGCTTTGTTTGAAAAAGGAAAAGGTGGAGGGACCAAAACTGTCAAAAGGTTAAAATCACTTTTAATAAAACACCCTCCCACCTACATTTATTCTTCACATTTATTACAAAACCTAACACATCCTACGCCTTAAAATCGTTCAAGATATCTGTTGATTTGATCATCATTGTGTAAGTGTTTTGTGATCTAAACATGTTTTTAAGATAAGGTTTTGAATTTCATTCAAATCCAGCGGTTAAAATTCATGTTACGGTGATTATGTTCTTCGCATAGCGTATGAACACAATCATTGTGTGGGTGTTGTGGTTAAATGGATTATGTCAAAACGTTTCAAATACATCAATGATATCATTTTATTCATCAAAAACCACCCAGAAACACGCATCAATGATTTTTTGCAAATTAGGGTTCTTATGTCGAATTGGGTGTTTTTGAATGTGAAGTGTTTTGGTCAAAAAGATTGTTGGGTTATGTTCTTATGATGATGAATTGATGATTTCGCTGCTTTATAACCACCCGAAACTCTAAATCATCAACAATTTGGAATTAGGGTTTAACGTTCATAAGTTTGGGTATTTTTGATTCACCATGAAATGGGTGTTATAACTCGGTATATAGACTTCCTCAACACTCTTTAACTACCTAAAAAAGTTTGGTGCATATTCCATGGCTAGATCTCATATGCGTTAGATTTAGGGTTTAGACTACGGCGTATGCGTTCTCTGGCAATGCTTGTTAAGCTGTGCAAATGTGTTTTGATTTGTCATAAAGCGAATGTTATGTGTTTAATTTTGTTGATATGATGCTTTATTTAGGGCTTGCAACTTAATATAGGAATCAAGGTTGTTGTTAATCTACGCATAAGGATCACCTTACGCGTAGCTTGTTATACGTAAGATTAGTCTTACGCGTAGCTTCTACGCATAAGGTTCTACATATGGGACTCTGGCGTATCTGTGAAGGATATGCGTAAGCGATGACCTCTACGCATAAGGTCAACTCTTACGAGTAGCCTTACGCGTAAGGTTAATATATGCCTACGCGTAACCTCTACGCATAAGGTCCTCTTTTTCCTACGTAACACTTCTTCGCGTAAGTTAAGACCCTACGCGTAAGTTTGCCTACGCATATATCATTTCTGTCTACGCATAACTTTACCAATCCTACGCATAAGCCGAGATCATACCTTCGTTATGAATTGTTACGTGTACAAACTTGTAAATAAACTAATCATATCATCACGAATCCTAAAATGTCACTAATAAACTGAAATCGTTTGATATGTTGTGAACAATAAGTGATAAAATAAACTTTAAAACTTAAAGTTAACTAACTCCCGAAACATTTCACGACGTCATTGGACTATTGAATATACAAGTGACTTAGGTCTCGTAACATTCATTGACCTTTGTACATTCAATAACTAGACAATAAGACCATCTGTTGACTAACATTATGTCTTTGATATGTTGGTTCTTTTGGCTAATGTTATTTCAGATCACGACATGGTTGAACAAATGAATATGGATGCACACGAAGTTCTCTCCATTCTTTATCTATCCTCATGGCTATCCAATGAAGATAGGAAAGAATAATCTCCGTGTTGATTTTGACACCCTCACTTTCGAGAATCTTCGTGTTTAATTGCTATTGACATTAGAGGACTCATCCGTATCGAACATGCTTTCACACTCTGCAACTGTTCACGAGATCTACATCCAACAGTTCACGGAACACTATGGAAAGGGACAAAGCTGTTTGTGGCGGTGACTCACGAATCACAAACAAGTCACCATTACACTGCAGAGACTTAAGAACATTCTCCTAATTCGATGTCGATCCAACCAAACTATATGCCACACTTGATGAAGAGCTCACTCTCCAATTCTTAATCAATATCGGTTATGTGAGGCTACAGGGAATAATCACCAAGCATTCTCCGTAGAGCTTAAAGTATTCACAAGCGATCCCATGACAAGGCAAAGTTGAGATGCATCTTGGCGAAAAATCTTAGGAACCCCTATGGGAAGAACCCGACAAAAGGAAGTCTTTGGAAGATGTCCTACCAAGTTGGATAGTCAGGAAGGAATGTTCAAGAAAGAAACCTATTCCAAAGCGAGCCACCACCACTAAGAAAAAAGTTCCTTCTCGAGGAAGCCGCTCCAATCCTTTCGCCAGACATAAAGGCGGCTCGAGGGGCCCGAGGACTCGATTACTGCGTGGCCGCGAGATGAAGAGATCACATACTCTAAAAGCGCAAAGGATGAAAATCCTCAGTACCAAAACCTCCAAGTCCTCAAACTAATAAAGGAAAGGAAGAGCTCACTGCGCACTTGTACCTGGATGGCTTCGAAGATGAAGAGCAAATTTGGATCAATCATACGGGGAAGAAGTTTCACATTATGAGACATCTTCATAAGGCGAAGAATTTGCTAAAAGATCAAATGGGTGGCCGGAGGATCAAGTGGTCTTGCTCACTCCTCACCGAGATCGATGCGGTTAATCAACCCGATAAGGGATGCGGTGCCACCACTCTTGTGCAACAACAAAGCCTATGGGACACTAGTAGGAGTATGATTTTGGAAAGGCTGAGAAAAGTCTAGAGATGGCCGAGGATGACTATACAAAGTTTCTGACTAGAAGCAGGTCCAACACGCTCAAGGAGAAAACCTGAAACTCTAAGGACCGAAGTCTCCTCATGTCTCCTCATCATCATACTCTTCATCTCACTCATCACCACCACCATCTACAAAGATCAACAAATCATCATCCAAATCCGTGAAGAAACAACCTAAATCTTGGATTTCTCAAGTCCCATAAAGATTGTGAAAATTTGTCCAACAAGTCGAGGAAAGAAGGACATACTTTCTGAAAGAATTGGTTTTCTTTGACGGATTGATACTTAAATGATGAGAAAGACAAGATGGAGAAAGAAAGGGAATTTGTTCAGAAGTTCATTAAGAAACATCGTAAAAGGCTGAGCGAAATGATCGAAGGTTACACTAACAAGTACCTTCAGGATATCGTTCCTAAAAGTCCAAAAGGAAGAGGAGAAGGCGACAGAGATCATACTCACAAGTTTCTTCTCGATCTGTCCCGGTGTGCTAGAGATATTTTCGGACAACTCACCCTAACATCGTAGCATTGGTTAAACATACAATGGCCAAAAGGCGATCTCTCGAATCGGGTTAATCGCTAAACTTGTGATACAAATGTCAAAGCGATCTGGAGCGTTTACGCCGGATGAAGCTAAATTTTTGAAAATCTACTTGATTTTCAACTTCGGATCATCATGCAAGGAGTCGGCCGATCAACCCAAGCGACCAAGAGATGGCGATGATAAGGACAAGGACTACGCACCTAAGCGTCGGAAGCAATGGTAAATCTACTTGATGCCTCCTCCACCACGGACTTCTTCTCAACAAAAGTCTCCTCCACCGGTCTTCTCTTGATAAACCTCGGGGCGATTCGAGTTACCACCCCGACTCATAAAACGGTGATTACTTTGAGTATACGGGTGGTGGCGATGAAGAGTCCTGAGTGACAACAACCCACCTCACCCAAACAAGTGCGAGAAACCGGTATCATCATCAGGCCTTCCAAAAGAAGAAGAAGGCGACTCAGGCTGGAGTCGTCATCATGGCTAGATGACGATAAAACCGTAGAGTTTGAATGGTTCTCCACACTTGTCAATCAAACTCCCTACCCTGATGAAGGTCAAGAATTGGTATACGGTTCTACATTGGAGCCATAAAACTTTTGCAAGAAAAGTTCCATGTGAAGAAAATGGCGAAATCTGAGTTGAAGCGAATCAAGAATGAAGCATTTCAACTTCTAAAGCAACTCTGAAAGCGCCTCGAGGTCGAATATCATCTTGAGAATATCGCGCGAGCTATGTCTAACAACATGGATTGGCTCAATCCGGAAGCAAACATTGACTTCACACAAAGGGACAACCCTCCATACTACACCGATTGGACCAAACCCCTACCGACCATTGGCCAAGCAGACGAACCACGGATTCCCTTTCGATACTTCTTTAACGAGAGACACGGATTTTCTCTTACGGTAGCGATGGTTGCGAAAATCGCTACATCATTGACTCTTCCATTCAGTATTTACTCAAAGCGCATAGCTATCGAGGCGTGCAAATCACTTGTTTTCGACAGCGTGCAAGCATCGACCAAGATGCATTGTATGGGATTCATCATTGGCTGAGCAGCCGAAGAATCTACTACGGCGCACGGTTGAAGTCTCAACATGCGGTGTATAGTTCTAAGGACATCGTGGCCATTAAACACATTGATCTCAAGTCTAAGTGGGACTACACATTCTTAAAGAATATCATAGTCAAGCGACAAGATGAACAGGACTATGGATTCTCGAGGTGACTTTGAGAACTTGTCCTCAGCGACATCGAAGACATGTACCTTGCCAAAGTCTGAGGTCGTATGAGACAATTCTCGAGTGAAGTTCAACGTGAATTTATCAAGTCAGTTCTCATCTTCATTAGACGCATCGTGATCAAAGTACGTGTTGAAGATATCGGATGGCTGTTGAATCTTATCAGGCGCGTGTCAACCTCACTCCTCCAACGCTTACTCTTCCCGATCTCAACCAGCTATCTCAATATACACTCATCGGCAAACCTTTACGTTGTTTACCATAGTGAACTTCAGAAAGCTGCTTAATGGCGTGTAGTGATCTCCACAAATTCGGGGATCATACCTTGAAGCTGGTTAGGGATGGATTGGCGTCTGAGGTTGAAGGATATCGCGAAAGTTGGGTCTCCTAAGCGGAATTCTCGGGAAAGGCGGGATGTGAGAAGGATCATCACCATGATTGATGAGCGGTTGTTGAAGGGATCGATTCAGGCGATTGGAGAGCTATGTTGGTGAGTGCGACCGGAGAAACAT
This sequence comes from Chrysanthemum makinoi, assembly GCA_910596185.1. Lineage (NCBI taxonomy): Eukaryota > Viridiplantae > Streptophyta > Magnoliopsida > Asterales > Asteraceae > Chrysanthemum > Chrysanthemum makinoi. The sequence continues at coordinate 125,038,370 of OU343216.1, read as the reverse complement.
CACCGGCTTTCAGCGCCACATGCGCACTCACAGGAATATCAGCGCATTCGAGGTACCCCTTGAATTGTTTCCTTCATATAATTTTGGATGTGTGATTAAATATGTCAATGGCGTGCACACATAAGGTGTACAACCCGTAATTGTCAATAAAGGACCACGTAGTGTACCGATTGCCACAATCCTTATAAAGGAGCGAAAGCTTCTTACTTTTGAGTAAAACCTATCAAACCTTTCATTTTCAAGGTTTTGCTCAAAAGAACAAGTACTTCCCCATATGATTTTCAAAACCTCAACCGTTTATATCACTCGTTGAGGGGTAGTACTTGAATCAAAACTTTGTTCAAAATTGTTCCGAGTGGTCATCTTCCATAACACTCGAAATGGTCATATTTATTCTCAAACGTTCAAAAATAACATTTTATATGCCATTTTGAGGGGAAAAAATTGTGTGATAAGAAATATGTTGTACAAAATGCAAATGAATCTGTGTACCTCGGACTTAACCAACGAATTGACGGTACTAAACTGCTAGTAACTTCGAAAAGACTTGTCTGGGCGGGTAATAATTTCAAGCTAGTTCGCTAGTGATGTAAGCGTGTCTCGCAAAGGACTTGTCTGAGTAGAATGTACCATTCGAGAAACTTTTGATAGACATGAACTCTGGCGGGTTTGACAACCTTCCAAGGTTTGTCTACACCTTCAAGGTAGTTATTAGAGCTAGTTGTCACCTAAAAGCTGACAATGTAACATTTTAACTATGCAACGCGTAGTGTCTCTGAGGGGATTGTCTATCTTGATTGGATCAATTCAAAAGTGCGCTCTTTCCTCACTGTGCATTTAACCATTAAAACTATTAAGCACATGTGGAGGGGAGTATTTATGCAAAACATCATCTCTCACAATGGTTCAAACATGTTTTCCATTAACAAACCCTTTGAGAGATATTTTATCATCACGATGGTTTTAATGGCAAACATAGGTTAGTCATGGAGTTATAAGGTGACTAAGGTTAGGAATAACCGTCCTATGATCCGCCAGAGCCAGAGGGATCTACCCCAGGACACTACCATTAGTTAGTGTTAGAAGTCCTTAGGAATGATTATAAAAAGGAGAAAATGAGAATCGGAGAAAGAAGGAGTTAAAGAATCAAAAAGAAATGTAAAGTAAAGGGTGAAAAGAAATAGCCCTCAGTTATTCAACTTAGGGGCGGACACAGGGTTCAATTCATATGCTCTTGGTTGTCACTTAGTGGCCTGTATTGAAGATTAAAGTCGTCATGGACCCAGTGACGCATGCACTAAACCTTCTTATCCACTCAAGTTTCTCTCAGCAGAAGCTTGTTTCATTCTCACAGGGAACCCTACGTAAACTATCGGCTTTCTCCTAGAGATTCTGGTATTGAAGAAGGAGACCCTCTCCCACTGTCTCTCATTTCGGGAAAACCAAAACGCACTATTGAGTCTAGAGCCACGAGATTCATCAAAAGATCTCTTAGGAACACTTGACATTTAATCACTTGATGATCAACTAATAAGATCATCGGTGGTTCATATCGAGTCCTTCACGAGATCTTAGCAATCATGAGAACATTTATGAGAGGTTCACATTCTGTGATCTCGGTGATTGAATGGAAACTCACGCGGTCAACATCAAACAGCCACATGGTGAGGTCACTTGTAACTCCCGTGGATGCGGGTGTGTCTCAAGCGGTCTAGATGGTGAGTGATGCTTGATTGTACCTCAGCGACTCATCTTGTAGATGTACCCGATTTTTGTCGCGTTATCTCACTTGTGGGACTCAGTTGAGGCGGCCTTTGTAAAATTAGAGTTGTGTCCTCACACTATCTTGTTGACACTCTCGAAGTTCAAACTTGTAAGTGCGAGGAGCCGCTTATTACTAACCGTTTGAAATGTTTTCTTCTTATGGAAGCTCGGGCCGGATGATCGTCTTGATTCTTCTCATGCTCACGCCAACATCATCACTAATGGAAGTTCTATCTATCTCAATGCAACACTTGATCGAATGATTCTTCATCAATCAAAAGAATCTACAAAGTCAAAGACTTAAAGAACTTCATCGTATTGATTTCCAGCGTCAAAAGGCGTGTGAGCATGTTGAAGAATGGCGTGAACCTTTGGAGCGGCCAAGCGGAACTGAGAGCGAGGCTGATCTGGAACAACAACATACTATCACTTTCACCACAAAGAACAATGATCAAAGAACAAAGTTAAAGGTGACGTCAAAGCATAAGCTGTTCAAGATAACTATCTCTCTACTTCGGGAGATTGTTCGAATCAAGGCAATTCCTCTCACAAGAAGAATGTCGAGAAGGCGTCCACGCGCTACTATTACATCAACGCCTTCAACGTTTACATTCATATATACTTGAGGGGGAGATTGTTGGAATCACTCCTAAACATATTTCAAGTATTTATATTTCATATGTAATAGGTAGCTTTATTATGGCCTTTATGTTTGTTTAAGGTCAAGCTTATGTAGAAGGCCCTTAAGCTTAGGCCCAAGCCCAATAAGGATGGGAACTAGGAGTGTTGCCCTAGCTTCCCTCCTATAAAATACTTTGTAAACCCTCATTTGAGGGTTGGTTGTTCAAGTTATTCTCTTCACATACACTCTTTCTTAAACCGTATTATTGTTAACGTGTGTTTGTGTTTGTAGCTTGTTCATCCATCTCTTTCTCTATAACTTGTGTTTGTAAAACTAGTGACCTT
>OU343216.1:124983555-125035540 GCA_910596185.1 Chrysanthemum makinoi | reverse complement strand
GTTGGATATTGGATTTCACATACACATCAAACCATAACACAAAGTGGGCGTATAAGTGGAGTTCTAGAGAGAGAAAGTTAGAGGTTTAGGGAACTTAGTGAGAGAAAGTGAAAGATATTATTATGAGCTCCAACTCTCTACCTTGGGAGGTAGAGAGTATTTATAGTCTTACATAAAACGCCACACAACGGGCTGTGGATCAGGCATACAGTGGGTAAAGACCCGTCCGTCCTCCACGGTGTTACTAACAAAATACTACTTAAATAAATATAACTATGACTACGAGCATTCTAACGATTACATATACTTGAGGTGACCGACTCTTTAATACCGGGAATTTCTAATTCCTAACAATCTCCCCCTAAGGGAGGTCACCTCAAACATATACTAAAATGACATTGAATACAATCAGATATTACATTAACAATTGATCTTGCATTCTTGATGTAGTACTTTGCTCCGAAGCTCGTAGTCATTGATTTCACTCATTGCATGTTTGGTTAATCCAAGTGGAGGTCTTTTACTGATCCACGTGATAATAATGTTGAGCCAGCTTTTGAGATCATCAGCTAATAGAAAATCTCTGATACATCCATTGTGGTGTTGGTATTATGTGATGTTGTGACTTTCGGACCGACATGCTCACATTCTGGATCATGATATCTTCTCATCAGAGTAGCGGAAGCATTCGTTGATTCATGATATTGGCAGCAGCGTAGCAGAAGCATGGAGTTAGAATATCAGAGTCATTGATGCACCAATCATGATATCTTTTGATATGAATGTGTTGTGTGAGCATGCGGCTATGGATTGACCGCTCCATTCTGATCAGCTGCAAACGTCGGGTGTACCTGCATAGAACAGTTAGCAATAAAGCGCACGAAAGTGTCTTTGATCACTTTCGATGAATTGAGGTACACGGCCCACGGTTCCCCGTTGATCAGTACAAGTACTGCCTGTGATCAGGTATAATTCCGAAGAATTTCCTTGACAGGGTTTCGCAGCTGCTCTAGCTGTTCTCAAACCGGAACGTCTCAAAGAAGACAACACGGAGTGAGTGAACCAGCGAATTTACGTCCACTGATTGATGAAAAGAGATTTGAAAAACAATCGTGTATTGCTCAATAGAAATTGTTTTTGCAATATAACGAAGGTTTTAATGAAAATCAATTATCAATCATAAAACACCTTTTGATTTGAAAAATTAGTACACGGTCGACGTGCTAATGAAAAGAGTTTTAAAGCACAAAGACCGGTTTTTCAAAGGTATCCGTCAATCCATAACCTGAACCAGGATTGATTCAAAGATTGAATCGCCCCATTGTTTCTGTTCAGTTGTCACATGGTTGATCTGTATAATAGATCTCACATGCCACCTACCAGGAGCTTGTTAGATGTTGGCTTCAGAAGGCTTTCCATCTTCATTGTGAATATGTTGCATATCACTCAGATGTTCTGGCAATACCACAAGGATAATGCGTAGGACTCAAGATATAATCTCTCTTTCCACATTGTGTGAAACAGAGAGTCTTCATTGAAAGTGTCCTAATGAGATTTATTGATGATCTCGTGGCACTAGACTCAATTTGTGCATATTTGGATCCTATATCGGAGACTAGGGAGAGGGTCTCCTCCTTCAATATCAACAATCTCTAAGAGAAAGTCGATAGATAATGTCGGTTCCCCGTGAGAATGAAACAAGTCCTTTTAAGAGGAACTTGAGTGGTTTGGGAAGTTGAAGTGCAGTGCGTCACTGGGTCCATGACGTCTTGTCTTCAATACCGATGTTACCATCAGTAGCATATGAATTGAACCCGGTTTCTGCCCTAAGGTTGAATAAATGGAGGGCTATTTGTTTCACCCTTTTCTCATTCAATTCTTTTTCATTCTTCAACCCCTTCAGTGCTTACCGAGACTTCATAGCAAGAACCTTGTTGGGTTTATTCCAGTACTAGCTCAGTCTCAGTCCGCACTCTTCCCATATCTCATTTTTCTCCTTTTATCATCATACCTAAGAACTCTACACTAACTAGTGGATAGTCCCTGGGTAGATCCCTCCGGTTCTGGCGGATCATGGGAACACATACCTAACCTTATCGTCCTTATATCACCATACATAATGTAAAGTTGGTCGGTCTTTTTGGTATTGTTCATCTGCCATAGGAACCAATTGAAAACCATTTGAAAATCAATCCAGATACTTATGATATTTTATCAAAGCATTTTGTACCTGAATTGTTTTTGATATTTTTAGAAGAAGAACTCCCCCTCAACATGTGAATCAAGTATTTGAAATAGTTTTCCACACGGAGGCAAGAGAAAGAATTAACTTCTTTGATTACCATTTTAAAAAAAATATCAACATCACTTCCCTAATCGAATCAAGTAGATAAAGCATTTTGGGGAAGGATGAGTTTTCATGATTTTGCTCCCCCTCAATATGTGCCTCGAGATTTGAAAAGAGTTTTGCACATACTAGAGGGAACCTGCACCTTGAGATAAGTTATCACGTTTCAAATCATAGGTTTAAGATAGATGCTCCCCCTCAACATGTGCATGGAAAATTTGAAATCGTTTGTCACATGTGGGAAGGAGAGCTTGTACATCCTTATAAAACCATTTACCGAATTATCAGTTTAAATCCAATTTAAATCACACATTCTCCCCGATCACAATTATCAAATCATTTGAGATTTGTGATCTCTTATAGATTTAAATTGATTTTGAAAGCTTTTAAGGAGAATTGTGACTTGATTATGAAAGCGTTTTAACTGATAATGATCGGATTTTAAGACTTTAAACTCCATTGATAAAACATGCATGAATATCTTTTGAAAACAATTGAATGCCAAATAACTTTTTAATTTAATTGAAATCATTCTCCCCTCAATCAATGACATAGGTTGTTGATTGAGAGATTGATATTTTGACAAATAAGTCCAGATGATTATCAAAATAGAGACTGAGTTATTTTTCAAAGCAGTTAGTTTTCAGCAGATAAATGTTTAAAGAATCAGAGCATGGAATTTTGAAAACATGATAAAGTATGGCTCTGTTCTTTCTTTGAAAAAGCGGGTTACTGCCTGAAATGACAATAAACCATTTTTTTCTCCTTCTCCCAAAAATAATTTTTTTTTTTTTTTTTTTTTTGGAATTCGAACAACATCTAAAGTCCCGTGTCATTCTTTGAATGACAGCACAAAGACCGTAGATATTATCGAACCGAGAAAAGCATGACAAAAAGACAATATTTTTTTGAAGATTTTTCGAATTTTTCAGATTTTTATGGTTTTTTGAAGTTTTTATAATTTTGTATTTTGATTTTCGAATAGATATATACAAGAGATAGATGAAGATAGACCTTTACTCCTCGTCTTCCTCCTGAAGACGTTTGAGTGTTTCTGGTTGAAGACTTTTCAAGCCAAGACGTGGAAGAATAAACTCAAAACGTTCTCTTGGAAGAGCTTTGGTGAAGATGTCTGCAAACTGATATTCAGACCTCACAAAATAGAGTTCCACCACACCTTTTCCACTTGTTCCCTGATGAAATGATGTCGAATGTCGATATGCTTTGCTCTTGAGTGTTGAACGTTGTTGCAAGAGAGAGCAATAGCACTTTTATTGTCACAGTACAGAGGGATTTTGTTGAATTCAAAGCCATAGTCAGATAATTGAGATCTCATCCATAAGACTTGAGCACAACAAGATGACATGGCTATGTATTCAGCCTCTGTAGAGGAAATAGAAGTACTCATTTGCTTCTTTGAAGACCAGCTCACAAGCTTATCACCCAAAAATGAGCACCTCCAGACATACTTCGACGAGTATCTTGACATCCTGCATGATCAGCATCTGCATAGGCTGTTAGTGACATACCGGTGTCCTTCGGGTACCAAAGTCCCATATTGATGGTTCCTTGGAGATACCGAAAGACCCGTTTAACCGCTTCAAGGTGCTTTTAGTAGGCTTAGCCTGGTATCTAGCACACATGCAAACAGCGAACAAGATGTCTGGTCTATTAGCGGTGAGGTACATCAGGGATCCAATCATACTACGATATTTTGTTTGGTCAATCATGATCCCTGAGTGGTCCTCATCTAGTTTGGTTCGATCAATCATGGGAGTGTCAACAGGGTCACTTGAATCAAATCCAAATTTCTTTAAGATCTCAGTTGCATATTTAGATTGATTTATGAAAATGCCTCCGGGACTTTGCGAAATTTGTAATCCCAAGAAAAATGACATTTGTCCCATCATTGACATTTGAAAATTTGAACTCATTTCATTAGAAAAACGATCACATTCCATTGGGTCAGTCGAGGCAAAAATAATATCATCAACATAAATTTGAACATGAGTTAAATGTTTGCCTGACTTCCTGGTGAACAATGTTGGATCAACTGCTCCTTTGCTAAATCCGGTTGATAGAAGAAACTTTGACAACGTATCATACCATGCCCTTGGAGCTTGCTTTAAACCATAAAGGGCCTTCTTCAAACGATAAACGTGAGTAGGATGCTCTTGATTTACAAATCCTTCAGGTTGGCTGACGTAGACGACTTCTTTAAGATCTCCGTTCAGGAATGCCGTCTTTACGTCCATTTGATAGACTACCATGTTCTTACTTGCAGCATTAGCCAAAAAGATTCTGATAACCTCGATTCGAGCAACAGGAGCAAAAGATTCTTCAAAGTCTATACCCTCCTCTTGACGGTATCCTTTAGCAACTAATCGAGCCTTGTTCTTCAACACATCACCATGCTCATCAAGTTTCACTTTGAAGATCCATTTTAGAGCAATAATCATAGCACAATCTGGAGCAGGTACTAATTCCCATACATCTAGTCGATCGACCTCATGAATTTCATCTTGCATAGCATTGAACCAGCTATCTTCATTCATGGCGGTTTTAACATCTTTTGGTTCGATCTTAGAGAGTACGGAGTTGAAGAAGCACCATAAGGCATCGGTTGCAAGTTGTTTCCGTGTGGATATAGGACGAGAGGGATTTCCAATGATGTTGTCTAATGGATGATCGTGAGTCCATTTTCTGAGGTGTTCATGTGGTAGTTGTTGAGGGACTGAAGTAGCAGAGTCGATGTCTCCTGAAGAGGATGGTTCTGAAGAAGATTCAGGAGCAAATATGTTTTCAAATGGAGCATCTTCAGGATTAGCAAAGGGATTAACTTCATCATTGATGCCAGAAACAGTTCCATGATGTACATTTGAAGAATGATGATTTGTTGATGAGACTGAAGGATCAGCAGAAGGTGCTTCTTGACTTAAAGATATTGAGACTGAGGGATTGACTTCATTCACTGGAATATGAGCAGCCTCTGTTGTAGGGATCAACACCTCATTAGTACTCGGATCATAAAGTTCATCAAACATAGGATCAAACAATTCCCTTAAATCATCTTCAGATGGAGGTACATATGGAGTTTCTTGAGAAGAGTTTGGAACAAGGGATGAACCAATTGGACTGATTTGAAGTGTGGGTCCAGAACTGAATTGTTCAGGAGCCGTTTGACCGGTCAGCTCATCAAACGTAACGTGAATTGTTTCCATGATGTTTCGGGTTCTTTTGTTGTAGATTCGGTATCCCTTTTTGTTTGGTGCATACCCTACAAATACTCCAATGTCTGCTTTAGCTCTAAGTTTGCCTAAGTCTTGACCCTCATTAGTTGGAGCACAAAGCTCCAAACATACGAAGGGAAGAGAGATTAGGTTTTCTGTTGTGGACAAGTTCATATGGTGTCTTTCCATGAACAGTGTGAATCAGGAACGATTTTGTGTGTAGCATGCAGTGGCAATAGCTTCAGCCAGAGAAACATTGGAACTTTTGAGTAAATCAGCATTGTTCTAGCGGCTTCTACAAGAGTTCGATTTCGTCTTTCAACTACACCGTTCTGTTGAGGAGTTCGTGGAACACTTCTTTGATGGCTGATTCCAATGCTTTCATGGAATTCACTAAGTTGTTTGTTAACAAACTCAGTTCCATTGTCTGTCCCGATAATTCTGACGGTTTTGTTAAGTCGAACCTGCAGCTGTTTGATGAGTTTGATGATGATATCAGGAGTTTCATCCTTTGTCCTTAAGAACTTGACCCAGGTGAATCTAGAGTAATCATCAACTATAACTAACACATATTTCTTCCCAAAGATATTCTGCACTATCATTGGTCCACATAAATCCATATGAATTGTATGAAAAACTTCTGTGACAGAGTTAGTAGGTTTGGGTTTATGGGCATACTTCTTGCTTTTTCCCAATTGACATGCTGAACAAAGATGATCCTTTTCATACTTTAGTCGAGGTAAACCTACAACTAAGTCCTTTCTGGAGAGATCATTGATGGTGCCGAAGTTCAAGTGATTGAGACGTCGATGCCATAACCATGACTTTGTTTTTGAAGCCTTTGACAGCAAGCAAATTGGAGAAGACTTCATCATATCTTCTATAGAGATGGTGTAAGATTTGAACCACGAATTCCTCTTAAAAGTTCCTTACCATCAAGTTCTCTAACAAAACAAGTATGTTTTCTGAAGGCTACTTCTAGATCAGAGTCACAGAATTGACCGACAGAGAACAGATTATGACCAAGACCTTCCACATAGTATACTCTAGAGATAACACTATCACCAACAACATAATCACCATAACCCTTAATTGCACCGAAATGATCATTACCGAATCTAACTGTCCCGATGAATTTGCTCACGAAGTTCATGAGCCGCGACCGGTCTCCAGTCATATGCTTGGAACAGCCTGAGTCCAGGTACCACAGAACGATTTGAATGATCTGCAGTTGAACACAGACAAGAATGGATAACTGGATAATTGGGATCCCCATGCAAGAATGGGTTCCACTTGGTTAGTAACAGTAATTGGAACACCCACATCAGAAACAGAAACATCCATATCAGAAGTAGAAGCAATGGAATCATTGGGAATAGATGCAATGCTGGTGTCTGTATTTGACTTATTCAAAGTATGTTCACTTCTTAAGGGAATAGTTCTACCAGTAGGCATCCATTTCCTAGTGGGCATAATCTTAGCAGTTTGAGAACAAAACTGATTATTCTTATGGCCAAAAGGTATCAAATAATAACCTATCTTTATAAAAGTTCTTCCTGTGGGTTTCCACTGTTTTCTAACAATCTTTGTTTTGCTTTTTGCCTTATTTGCACGATTATTAGCATTAACAATTTTAACTGAGCATTTGATAGCATTAGACAAAGCATTCACACCACATTCATGATTAGCAACAGAATTCAAGCAGACATCATTACAAGGTTTGCAAATAGTATCAGAATTCGAATTAATAACAGTACGCCTAAGGCTAATACTAGAATCAACACGATTCGTTTTATTCAACTCAAGCTTAAGGTTCCTAGATTGGTCTTCTACTCTCTTCCAATGCACATTCTTAGCTTGCAAGGTCCTATCATTCTTTGTATTGTCTTGAGACTTTGACCTGCTCGCTTTAAAGTCACTGATTACTCCTGTAGAGGAAATGGAAACATTAGTTGGTTGATCTAATTTTTGCATTCCTGAACTTGATGTGCAATGATCTGAAGTACTAGAAGGCACATTAGTGTATACTTTAAGATTGTGATTTGAGCTTTTTGCAGGCACACTGACGTTCACTTTCTTAGTACTAACATATCTGAATTGAACTACTTGAAGGTACATTAGTGTTTCCTTTCTTAAGACTGGGCATAGAACGGATTTCCTGCTTGGAACTAGGCATAGAACAAGGCATCACAGCTTTGCCTTTTGCACCTAAGGTTAAGGATTTGGGACATGTTGCAATTACACATTCTAGCAACTCTTGAGATCGTTTGGCCTGGAGGCAAGCAAACCTAATTTCACTATCAAGAGGTTTGTTAATGAAATCCTCTTCGACAATCTCACGGAGACATTCTAGACTATCCTTAAGGTGAGCACAGTATTCATGAAAGCATGTTCATTATTCCTAAGATGAGGAGGAATATATTTAACTGTCACAGTGTATTTGCAGTCTAAGGGTGACTTTGAGACAACATTCTTATTGAAAACAAGTGGCAGTTTCCCATTTCCCTGTCTCCTCAGATTCTCAATTTCCTTTTGTAAAGACGTTATTTTTTCGTTGTTTTGGTCACGGGTGACTTTTATTGAATCATATAACTCTTTTAAATGTCGTTTAACTTTTTCATTTTCTTCTAGAAAACTCTTGTTTTCCTTTTGTAAGGCATCAACTAAGTTTTGAAGATGAAAAGTTTGAGAATTCTGAGAATCTAAAGGAGGAGGCATTTGGGAGCCTGTCATATTGTTCGTTTGACCCTTTAATTGAGAGATTTGGGCTTTCAACTTTCTGATCGTGTTGCACTGAGCTTGAATCTGTTCATCACGTTTGTTAATTTGAAAAACTGCATCAAACTCTGGAGCATCTGAGGATGTCTTGATATTTGAAGTTTTGACATTTTCTTTAAGATGTTGATATTTTAGTTGTAAATTAAAATGCTCAACTTCCAGTTTAGAAAAATGTTTAACCAAATTGTCGTGATCATCCAGTTCAATTTTCTCATTTAGTTCAGAATTAGTTTTTTCAAGCTCAATGACACGATCATGGGAGACTTTCAGGGAACCGATAATTCATGAAATTTGGAAGCATTAATGGAACAATTTGTAGCAGTGAAAAAACACATCCTGAGTAATACATTCAGAAATTAGGTTCTCATTTAGTGTATGCAAGTTCTTCCTCTCAATCTCATTATATTTTAGTGCTCGCTCATAGTCACTAACTTCAACTATCATTGCATCAAATTCCTTTTCCATTCCCTTAATATCAGTTTCTATCCCCTTTTTAAGACTCTCAAAGTGATCTTTTAGAAGTTTAAAGAAAGGCATGACCTCAGTTAAATAACATTCTTTCATTTGCTCAAAACCCCTTTCTCCTTCCGTAATACCAGTGGGTGTGATCCTTTTCTTGCAAGTTTTCTCAAAATCAACAAATAGTTGAAGTATAACATATTGGCTAATTAAGGTCTTGCTTGTTAGTGGCCTCTTAGGCATTTGCCCAAAGAGGAGGGTTGTTTCAACAAATTTCAGCTTCTGCTTATCTAAATATTTTTTCCAGAAAACTTGTTCGGGAGTCAACAATGTCTGAGGCTTAAACATGTTCAAGGAAATCCAGTTTTCCTTCTTGTAATCATGGGGTGTGATCTTTATTTTCTTCTCTCTACATTTAGGATCATCTAATTTCTTGTTCATCTTTTCCCTAGTGACTTCATCTGATTTCTTATCTTCCTCAGTGCACTCAACGCAACTAGGTTTCTGTCTAGGTTTTAGGATTCATCATCATAAAGAACCTTATGAGCATTCTAGCCCTTAATGACCTCTGGATGTGGTTCCTCAACAAGGGGAATGCTATGCTTATCGCTTAGGACCCTATGCTTAGTGATCATGTGAGCAGTCTGAATGGTGTTCCCTTGTATGTACAACTTGTTTTCAAGTTTGTTTTTCAAAGTTTTCAGATTAGAAAAATCTTTCAAGAGTTTTGATTCCTTTGCATTAAATTCTTGCTTAAGCATTTTCACATTTTCTTAAAGTTCTTGTTTTTGCTTAGCAGTTTTAGAAAGTTTTTCTTGCAAGGAATTTAACTCTTGTTTTATTACTTCTTCTCGAAAATTACTTTTTCTAATAATTGTACGCACTTGGTCATCCATTTCCTGCTCACGAGTGGTCAACTCAAATTTAGCACGTTGTTCATAAATAGCAACACTTTTTTAGGCATTTAATTCAGATATTACAGACTCATCAGGAGCACAGGCAGTGTATTCATCAAAATATAGTCATTGTTGACTGCAGGAGATGCATCACTTGGTACAACTTCACTTTCACTTTGTTTCACATATTGATCATATGGGACAACATTGATATTACCCATATTTCAATATTTGATACAAAAGTTTCAGTTGATAGTACTTTGTCATGCATCTTATGCACATCAGCATCATCGTATAGTTTTAGTACCTCTGAGATGAGTGTGTCTTTGGATGGGCCAGCCTGGGTTGAAGAGGAGACCTTGGGAGAAACCATTGGAGAAATGCTAGCCATAATTGTGTGTGCAGTAGGTCCATCATCCACATCAGAATCGTATGCATCACAATCAGCGACTTGAAAGGCATTCTGATGATTGTGACCTATCTCCTGAATAGGTGCTCATCCACATCGCATCATAGGTCTTGGCATTGCCCTCAGCAAGAAACAACAATCCCTCTTCATCCAAAGTAGCACCATTATCCTGAGCTTGCACAAGCAGCATCTTATCTCTGAAGTAATCAGCATTCTGTGGCCGCTTTGGAGATGTGCAGTTCCTTGCAATGTGTCCCTCACCACCACAATTATAACATTTGATCAGCTTAGCTTGACCTTGATTACCATTCCTTCCTCGATTTGATTAACAAACAAACCTCTACCAGCTCTACCTCTTCCCTGATCATACTGTCTTTCCTGAACTGGTTGCACCACGATCCTCCATCTTTAACAGTAGCTTGATTGTGTGGGTTAGATGCTGTTCTGAGGTTGTTATTGGTTTGTGGGAGAGAATTCATGTTTGACTGATCAGAAGAGCTAGTTGATTAATGAAATTACCCACGTGTGCATCAGCATCAGCTTGTTTGAACATGGATCAGGATTAGTTTGTGATTACCATTTCCCATGGGTATGACTTGTGAGGCTTTGGTGGTGATTCCGATGTTTGAATAGAAGGCAGTTGAGTCATTAGACGAGCTTGTCTCTCCCTGGTTGGTTTTGAACTGATTAAGAACCAATTTTTCAAACATAGCATGTCTCTCATTCTGAAGGAGGAAGGCATAGAGTTGCTCATAGTTTGTATTCTTCAATCCTTTAGTGAGCTTCACAGAGGTGACAAACTTGTGCCATTCGGGATTCATGTTGTTCACAAATTTTGAGTTCAGCTGAATGTTAGGCATAGTCATTCTGATGTTCCTCATGTCATTCACCAACTTATGAAATCTCACATAGTACTCATAGACACTTTCATCTGGTTTCATCTTGAAGTGTTCAAATTCGTCATAGAGTTGTGATTCTCTGTCTTCCATAGTTAATTCTGAACCTGAGAGAAGCATCTTGACATTATCCCATACTGCCTTTGCTTCGGTGTTGTGATTGATCAGCTTGTAGATGTCTTTAGGAAGACCTTGAAGAACAATGTTAGAAGCCCTGATATCAGCATCGAATCTCTTTTTCTCCTTATCATCAAGCTCATCATACATCTTGGGTCTGTCCATTCCGTAAATCAGAGTTCCATCTTCAGCAGTATCAAGTACATCTCTAGTCGTCTCAACTCGATACGGTCCTTCATCAATGGATTTGAGAATGTTGACACCATTTTCCTTCCCAAGGCAGTACAATCTGATTCGTTGAGCCCAAGAATCGTAGTCAGTTTGTCAAGCATGGGTGGACGAGTATCTGAACCAGCTGCTTGAACATCCTCGGCAACAGTGGAGATGATAGTGGAAACGTTGGTAGACATGTTAACAGATTATACGGGATTTTATAACTCTATGATTAAACCGGGAAATAGATTCTTTCACAGGATTTTACTAAATCAAGAGAAAACCGTAAACAATCACCCAAGTCGCTAGAAGATAATGCACCAAGTCGCTAACACCTAATTCGCTACACCCCAAGTCGCTAAAGTCCCAAGTCGCTAGACAAATGCAAGTCGCTAACTAGTAACTCGCTAACCCTCAAGTCGCTAGCAAAATTTTGGCAGCAATTCGCTACTCAAGTCGCTAAAAACTTCAAGTCGCAAGAGCAATCGCTACAGACCAAGTCGCTACCACCAAGTCGCTACCCGTAGTGGAGAGTCCACTACTTGTACGTTAATCGCTAGGTCTAAGTCGCTAGCTCCAAAACTGTAACTCGCTACAAAATGGTGAAGCAAGTCGCTACGAAGAAAGAGATCCGTATATCAAGTCGCTAGCAAGAAAACCACATAAACATCACTTTTCAATCAAAAAACAACCCAACCAAGATGATTCAAGCTTACCAAATGAAAACCTAAACACTTGTGATGATTCTAAACATAAAAGTACTAACAAAATCCAGCTTTAAACAAGAAATCAACCAAATGATGCAAAAACCACTAAACTTTTTCAAACTCAAAACCACCTAAAAACCACTAGAAATCCAAAGATGTGCAAGATATGATCTAACCATGGCTCTTGATACCAATTGTGGATATGGATTTCACATACACATCAGACCATAACACAAAGTGGGCGTATAACGGTGAGTTCTAGAGAGAGAAAGTTAGAGGTTTAGGGAACTTAGTGAGAGAAAGAAAAATATTATTATTAGCTCCAACTCTCTACCTTGGGAGGTAGAGAGTATTTATAGTCTTACATAAATCGCCACACAACGGGCTGTGGATCAGGCATACAGTGGGTAAAGACCCGTCCGTCCTCCACGGTGTTACTTAACAAAATACTACTTAACCTAAAATAACTATGACTACGAGCATTCTAACGATTACATATACTTGAGGTGACCGACTCTTTAATACCGGGAATTTCTAATTCCTAATAGATATGTGTCTAAAAACACATATATTTTACCTGTTTAAACTCCAAAAAAACGACCAAAAACACACAAATGAACTCTATAAATGTTACAAATATCATGAAAATGGTTTTATTTGTTACAAATCAAAAGGATGAAAACTGAGGAAAAACAACAAAGTTACCAAATGGCAGTTAGTCCGGACCTTTCACAGATTGTCAGAAATGGTCCTGGATAAAAGATTTTGAAGAAAATAAACCAATAGTCCCCCAGGAATCATGAAATGACAATTTACCTTGAGTTCAAATTTGCAGAATTGGCAAGTTTAGTCCCTCTCGACGTTGAAAGTATCATAATAGTCCTTGGTTAATTTAAAAAGGGAAAATAACAAAAGTTAACCTTGTACTATTTAAGTTGGCAACTTTGGTCCTTGTATTAAAACATTTGGAATAGTTGAGGTGTAACCCTTAATTCAGGGAAGTTACAAAATGGTCCTTGTGTTTACCAGCTACAAAAAAAACAACCGGACCCTTGTATTATTAACCGAAACACAAAACCACATCAATCCCATTATATAACAGATGGCCCACACCAATACACAAAGCCCAAACAAGTTTTAAAAATTAGAATACCGCCCATGTACTGTTCACCGTTCTGCTCCCAAAATGCAAACCAAAACCAGTGTGTGTTGGATATTGGATTCACATACACATCAAACCATAACAAAGTGGGGTATAAGTGGAATTTAGAGAGAGAAAGATAGAGGTTTAGGGAACTTAGTGAGAGAAAGTGAAAGATATTATTATGAGCTCCAACTCTCTACCTTGGAAGGTAGAGAGTATTTATAGTCTTACATAAAACGCCACACAACGGGCTGTGGATCAGGCATACAGTGGGTAAAGACCCGTCCGTCCTCCACGGTGTTACTAAACTAAATACTACTTAACATAAATATGACTACGAGCTTACTAACGATTACATATACTTGAGGTGACCGACTCTTTAATACCGGGAATTTCTAATTCCTAACAATCTCCCCCTAAGGGAGGTCACCTCAAACATATACTAAAATGACATTGAATACAATCAGATATTACATTAACAATTGATCTTGCATTCTGGATGTAGTACTTTGCTCGAGCTCGTAGTCATGATTCCACTCATTGCATGTTTGGTTAATCCAAGTGGAGGTCTTTTTACTGATCCACGTGATAATAATGTTGAGCCAGCTTTTGAGATCATCAGCTAATAGAAAATCTCATACATCCTTGTGGTGTTGGTATTATGTGATGTGTGACTTCGGACCGACATGCTCACATTTTGGATCATGATCTTCTCATCAGAGTAGCGGAGCTTTAGTTGATTATGATATTGGAGCAGCGTAGCAGAAGCATGGAGTGAAATACAGTCATTATGCACCAATCATGATATCTTTTGATATGAATGTGTTGTGGGAGCATGCGGCTATGGATTGACCGCTCCATTCTGATCAGCTGCAAACGTCGGGGTGTACCTGCATAAAACAGTTAGCAATAAAGCATATGAAAGTGTCTTTGATCACTTTCGATGAATTGAGGTACACGGCCCCGGTTCCCCGTTGATCAGTACAAGTACTGCCTGTGATCAGGTAGAGTTATGAGGAATCTCCTTGACAGGGTTTCGCAGATGTTCTAGCCGTTCTCAAACCGGAACGTCTCAAAGAAGACAACACGGACTGAGTGAACCAGCGAATTTACGTACACTGATTGATGAAAAGAGATTTGAAAAACAATCGTGTATTGCTCAATAGAAATGTTTTTGCAATATAACGAAGGTTTTAATGAAAATCAATTATCAATCATAAAAAACCTTTTGATTTGAAAAATTAGTACACGGTCGACGTGCTAATGAAAAGATTTTTAAAGCACAAAGACCGGTTTTTCAAAGGTATCCGTCAATCCATAACCTGAACCAGGATTGATTCAAAAGATTGAATCGCCCCATTGTTTCTGTTCAGTTGTCACATGGTTGATCTGTATAATAGATCTCACATGCCACCTACCAGGAGCTTGTTAGATGTTGGCTCCAGAAGGCTTTCCATCTTCATTGTGAGTATGTTTGCATATCACTCAGATGTTCTGGCAATACCACAAGGATAATGCGTAGGACTCAAGATATAATTTCTCTTTCCACATTGTGTGAAACAGAGAGTCTTCATTGAAAGTGTCCTAATGAGATTTATTGATGATCTCGTGGCACTAGACTCATTTTGTGCATGTTTGGATCCTATATCGGAGACTAGGGAGAGGGTCTCCTCCTTCAATATCAACAATCTCTAAGAGAAAGTCGATAGATAATGTCGGTTCCCCGTGAGAATGAAACAAGTCCTTTTAAGAGGAACTTGAGTGGTTTGGAAAGTTGAAGTGCAGTGCGTCACTGGTGGGTCATGACGTCTTGTCTTCAATACCGATGTTACCATCAGTAGCATATGAATTGAACCGGTTTCTGCCCTAAGGTTGAATAAATGGAGGGCTATTTGTTTTCACCCTTTCTCATTCAATTCTTTTTAATTCTTCAACCCCTTCAGTGCTTACCGAGACTTCATAGCTAGAACCTTGCTGGGTTATTCCAGTACTAGCTCAGTCTTAGTCCGCATTCTTCCCATATCTCATTTTTTTTCTCCTTTTATCATCATACCTAAGAACTCTACAATAACTAGTGGATAGTCCCTGGGTAGATCCCTCCGGTTCTGGCGGATCATGGGAACAAATACCTAACTTATCATCCTTATATCACCGTACATAAAGTAAAGTTGGTCGGTCTTTTTGGTATTGTTCATCTGCCATAGAACCAATGAAAACCATTTGAAAAATCAATACAGATACTTATGATATTTTATCAAAGCATTTTGTACCTGAATTGTTTTTGATATTTTTAGAAAAAGAACTCCCCCTCAACATGTGCATCAAGTATTTGAAATAGTTTTCCACACGGAGGCAAGAGAAAGAATTAACTTCTTTGATTACCATTTTCAAAAAAATATCAACATCACTTCCCTAATCGAATCAAGTAGATAAAGCATTTTGGGGAAGGATGAGGTTTTCATGATTTTGCTCCCCTCAATATGTGCCTCAAGTTTGAAAGAGTTTTGCACATGTGAGAGGAACCTCACTTATAGACAATTTTCAATCCACGTTCAATAATTTTAGGTGGAAGTAATGATGCTCCCCCTCACATGTGCATGGAATTTGAAATCGTTTGTCACATGCAGGAGGAAACATGCTAAACACTTATGAAATCATTTTCAATTATCAGTTTATATCCAATTTAAATCACAAATTCTCCCCCGATCACAATTATCAAATCATTTGAGATTTGTGATCTCTGAGATTAAATTGATTTTGAAAGCTTTTAAGGAGAATTGTGACTTGATTATGAAACGTTTTAACTGATAAGGATTGGATTTTGAGACTTTAAACTCCATTGATTAAACATGCATAATTATCTTTTGAAAACATAATAATACCAGGTCGGAACCAAATTGTGTAAAATATCGTAAAACATTTTAGAGTAGACCTTGCTCATTTAAGTGCAAATTGTTTGAAAAGAACACTTTTTGATTTAATTGAAAAATCATTCTCCCCCTCAATCATGACAAAGTTGTTGATTGATGATTGAGACTTTGACACTTGATAGTTCTTTGATTTTCAAAAATAAAGTCCGAAGTGTTTTCAAAACAATTGAGTTTTCATAAGATTGCAAATATTTTTCAGAGGAATCATTAGAAGGAAGAATATTTGAAATTAAACATTTGTCTTGTTAATGACAAACATTTGTTTTTAGAATCAGAGCATTAGGTTTGAAATATGAGATAAAGCATGGCTCTGTTCTTTCTATGAAAAGCGGGTTACTGCCTGAAATGACAATAAACCATTGTTTTACTTTCTCCCAAAAATATTTTTTGATTTAAAAAAAAAAAAAAAAAAAAAAAAACATTCGAACAACATCTAAAGTCCCGTGTCACTCTTTGACTGACAGCACAAAGACCGTAGATATAAATCGAATCAAGAAAGTATGACAAAAGACAATATTTTTTAATATATATAGATATATATATATATATAGCATATATATATTTATTATTTTTTTTTTTATTTTTTTTTTTTTTTAGTTTTTTCAGATTTTTATGGATTTTTGAAAGTTTTATATTTTTCTATTTGCTTTTTTTTGGTTTTATAATTTTGTATTTTGCTTTTTGAATAAATATATACAAAAAGATGGATGAAGAAATACCTTTACTCCTCGTCTTCCTCCTGAAGACTTTTGAGTGTTTCTGGTTGAAGGCTTTTCAAGCCAAGTCGTGGAAGAATAAACTCAAAACGTTCTCTTGGAAGAGCTTTGGTGAAGATGTCTGCTAACTGTTATTCTGACTTTACAAAATAGAGTTCCACCACACCGTTTTCCACTTGCTTCCTGATGAAATGATGTCGAATGTCGATGTGCTTTGCTCTTGAGTGTTGAACGTTGTTGCATGAGAGAGCAATAGCACTTTTATTATCACAGTACAGAGGGATTTTGTTGAATTCAAAGCCATAGTCAGATAATTGGGATCTCATCCATAGGATTTGAGCACAACAAGATGACATGGCTATGTATTCAGCCTCTGTAGAGGAAATAGAAGTACTCATTTGCTTCTTTGAAGACCAGCTCACAAGCTTATCACCCAAAAACTGAGCACCTCCTGACGTACTTCGACGTGTATCTTGACATCCTGCATGATCAGCATCTGCATAGGCTGTTAGTGACATACCGGTGTCCTTCGGGTACCATAGTCCCATATTGATGGTTCCTTGGAGATACCGAAAGACCCGTTTAACCGCTTCAAGGTGCTTTTAGTAGGCTTAGCCTGATATCTAGCACACATGCACACAGCGAACAAGATGTCTGGTCTGCTAGCTGTGAGTACATCAGGGATCCAACCATACTACGATATTTCGTTTGATCTACCATGATCCCTGAGTTGTCCTCATCCAGCTTAGTACGTTCAATCATGGGAGTGTCACGTGTCACACGAAAAATCCAATTTCTAATTTCTTTAAATCTCATTTGCATATTTAGATTGATTTATAAAATGCCTCCGGGACTTTGTGAAATTTGTAATCCCAAGAAAAATGACATTTGTCCCATCATTGCCATTTGAAATTTGGAACCCATTTCATTTGAAAAATGATCACATTCATTGGGGTCAGTCGAGGCAAAGATAATATCATCAACATAAATTTGAACGTGAATTAAATGTTTGCCTGACTTCCGGTGAACAATGTCGGATCAACTGCTCCTTTCTTTGCAATCCAGTGGATAGAAAAAAACTTTGATAGCGTATCATACCATGCCCTTGGAGCTTGCTTTAAACCGTAAAGAGCCTTCTTCAAATGATAGACGTGAGTAGGATGCTCTGGATTCACGAAGCCTTCAGGTTGACTGACGTATACGACTTCTTTAAGATCTCCGTTAAGAAACACCGTCTTTACATCCATTTGATAGACTACCATGTTCTTACTTGCAGCATTAGCCAAGAAGATTCTGATTGCCTCAATACGAGCAACTGGAGCAAATGATTCTTCAAAGTCAATGCCCTCCTCTTGACGGTATCCGTTTGCGACCAATCGAGCCTTGTTCTTTAAGACATCACCATGCTCATCAAGTTTCACTTTGAAGATCCATTTTAGAGCAATGATCATAGCACAATCTGGAGCAGGTACTAATTCCCATACATCAAGTCGATCAAACTCATGAATTTCTTCTTGCATGGCATTGAACCAGCAGTCTTCATTCATGGCGGTTTTAATGTCTTTTGGTTCGACCTTAGAGAGTACGGAGTTGAAGAAGCACCATAAGGCATCGGTTGCAAGTTGTTTCCGTGTGGATACTGGACGAGAGGGGTTTCCAATGATGTTATCCAATGGGTGATCATGTGTCCATTTTCTAAGGTGTTCATGTGGTTGTTTTTGTGGAACTGAAGTAGCAGAGTCGATGTCTCCTGATGAAGATGGTTCAGATGATGATTCAGGAGCAAATATATTTTCAAATGGAGCATCTTCAGAAGTAGCAAAGGGATTAACTTCATCATTGATGCCAGAAACAATTCCCTGATGTACATTCAATGATTGATGATTTGTTGATGAGATAGAGTGATCAGCAGCAGGCGCTTCTTGACTTAATGATATTGAGACTGAAGGGTTGACTTCATTCACAGGGATAGGAGCAGCCTCTATTGATGGAATTGACATTTCATCAGCATTGGTTCATAGTGTTCATCAAACATTGGATCAAACAATCTCTTTAAATCATCTTCAGATGGAGGTACATATGGAGTTCGGAGATTTTTGGTACAAGGGATGAACCAATGGGACTTTTTGAAGTGCGGTCCAAAACTGGATTGTCCAAGAGCCATTTGACCGGTCAGCTCATCGAACGTAACGTGAATTGTTTCCATGATATTTCGGGTTCTCTTGTTGTAGATTCGTTAACCCTTCTTGTTTGGTGCATAACCAACAAAACTCCAATATCTGCCTTTGCTCTTAATTTACCTAAGTCTTGACCATCATTTATTGGATAGCACAAAGCACCAAAAACACGAAGGAGAGAGATCAGGTTTTCGTTTATGAATAAGTTCATATGGAGTTTTTCCATGAGAGGTGTGTATAGGGACGATTTTGGGTGTAACAGGCAGTGGCAATGGCTTCAGCCCATAGAAACATTGGAACCTTCGAATAAATTAGCATTGTTCTTGCGGCTTCCACAAGAGTTCGATTTTGTCTTTCAACAACACCGTTCTGTTGAGGAGTTCGTGGAACGCTTCTTTGCCAACACTTTCATAAAACTGAATTAAGTCTTTGTTGACAAACTCTGTGCCATTGTCTGTTCAAACAATTCTGACTGTATTGTTGAATCGAACCTGAAGCTGTTTGATTAGTTTGGTGATGACATCTGGAGTTTCATCCTTTGTCCTCAAAAACTTTACCCAAGTAAATCGAGAGTAGTCATCAACAACTACTAAAATGTATTTCTTCCCATTTATCGTTTGCACTCTCATTGGTCCACACAGATCCATATGAAGGGTATGAAGAACTTCCATTACCGAGTTTGTGGGTTTTGGTTTGTGGCATATTTCGTGCTTTTACCCAATTGGCAAGCTGAACAAAGATGATCTTTTTCATATTTTAATCTGGGTAAGCCTCTGACAAGATCCTTTCTGGAAAGGTTATTAATGGTGCCGAAGTTCAAGTGATTGAGACGACGATGCCATAACCATGACTTTGTTTTAGAAGCCTTTGACAGCAAGCAGATTGGAGAAGACTTCATCATGTCTTCGATAGAGATGGTGTATAGATTAGAACCATGAGTACCTCTTAATAATTCCACACCATCAAGTTCTCTAACGAAGCAAGTATGTTTTCTAAAGGCCACCTCTAGATCGGAATCACAGAATTGACCAACAGAGAACAAATTATGACCAAGACCTTCCACATAATATACCCTGGAGATTACACTTTTTCCAACTACATAATCACCATAACCCATAATTGCTCCAAAATGGTCGTTCCCGAATCTAACAGTCCCGATGAATTTACTCACGAAGTTCATGAGCCGCGACCGGTCTCCAGTCATATGCTTGGAACAACCTGAGTCCAAGTACCACATAATGATTTGAACGATCTGCAGTTGAACACAGACAAGAATGGATAACTGGATAATTGGGATCCCCATGCAAGAATGGGTTCCACTTGGTTAGTAACAGTGATTGGAACACCCACATCAGAAATAGAAACATCCATATCAGAAGTAGAAGCAATGGAATCATTAGGAATAGATGCAGTGCTGGTGTCTGTATTTGACCTATTCAAAGTATGTTCACTTCTTAAGGGAATAGTTCTACCAGTAGGCATCCATTTTCTAGTGGGCATAGTTTTAGCAGTTTGAGGGCAAAACTGATTATTCTTATGGCCAAAAGGTATCCAATGATAACCTATCTTTATAAATGTTCTTCCTGTGGGTTTCCACTGTTTTCTAACTTTCTTTCGTCTTTTGCCTTTTAGCCTTCTTTGCATGATTTTTAGCATTAACAATTTTAACTAGGCATTTGACAGCATTAGACAAAGCATTCACACCATAATCATGATTAGCAACAGAATTCACACAAACATCATTACATGGTTTGCAAATAGTATCAGAATTTGAATTAATTACAGCACGCCTATGGCTAATACTAGAATCAACACGATTCGTTTTATTCAACTCAAACTTAAAGTTCCTAGGTTGGTCTTCTACTCTCTTCCAATGCACATTCTTAGCTTGCGAGGTCCTATCTTGCTTGGTATTGCCTGGAGGCTTTGACCCGCTTGCTTTAATGTCACTGATTACTCCTGTAGAGGGAATTATGGGAACATTAGTTGGTTGATCTACTTTTTGCATTCCTGAACTAGATGTGCAAGGGTCTGTACTACTAGAAGGCACATTGGTGTTCACTTTCTTGAAACTGGGCCTAAAATGGTTTGTATGCTTGGCACTAGGCATAGAACAAGGCATCACAGCTTTGCCTTTTGCACCTAAGGATTTAGGACATGTTGCAATTACACATTCTAGCAGCTCTTGAGATCGTTTGGCCAGTAGGCAAGCAAACCTAATTTCTCTATCAAGAGGTTTATTAATGAAATCCTCTTCAACAATCTCACGGAGACATTCTAGACTATCCTAAAGGTGAGCACAATAGTCATGAAATGCAGGTTCATTATTCCTAAGATGAGGAGGAATGTATTTAACTGTCACAGTGTATTTGCAGTCTGAGGGTGACTTTGATGCAACATTCTTATTAAAAACAAGTGGCAGTTTCCCATTTTCCTGACTTCTCAGATTCTCAATTTCTTTTTGTAAAGACGTTATTTTTTCGTTGTTTTGGTCACGAGTGACTTTCATTGAATCATATAACTCTTTAAAGTGTCGTTTAACTTTTTCATTTTCTTCTAGAAAACTCTCGTTTTCCTTTTGTAAGGCATTAACTAAGTTTTGAAGATGAAAAGTTTGAGAGTCCTGAGAATCTAAAGGAGGAGGCATTTGGTATCCAGTCATATTGTTCATTTTACCCTTTAATTGAGAGATTTGGGCTTTCAACTTTCTGATCGTGTTACAATGAGCTCGAATCTGTTCGTCACGTTTGTTTATCTTAAAAACTGCATCAAACTCTGGAACATCTAAGGATGTCTTGATATTTGAGGTTTTGACATTTTCTTTAAGATGTTGATATTTTAGTTGTAAATCAAAATGTTCAACTTCTAGTTTAGAAAGATGCTTTACCAAATTATCGTGATCATCCTGATCAATTTTCTCATTAAGTTTCGAATTAATCTTTTCAAGCTCAATGACACGATCATGGGAGACTTTCAGAGCAACAGATAATTCATGAAATTGAGAAGCATTAATGGAACAATTCGTAGCAGTGTAAAACACATCTTGAGCAATACATTCAGAAATAAGACTCATTCAGTGTATGCAAGTTTTTCCTCTCAATCTCATTATATTTTAATGCTCGCTCATAGTCACTAACCTCAACTATCATTGCATCAAATTCCTTTTCCATTCCTTCAATATATGAATCTATCCCCTATTCAAGACTCTCAAATTGATCTTTTAGTTGTTTAAAGAAAGGCATGACCTCAGTTAGATAGCATTCTTTTTTTTGCTCAAAACCCCTTTCCCCTTCATTAATCCCAGTGGGTGTGATCCTTTTCTTACAAGTTTTCTCAAAATCGACAAATAGTTGAAAAATAACATATTGACTGATTAAGGTATTGCTCTTAGTGGCAATAGTTCTAGGAACTAAATGCATTGGTGTATTTGGAGGATACACAGTCGCTGCAGGCATTTTCCTAAGGGGAGGGTTTGTTTCAACAAGATTTTCAGCTTTTTGCTTATCTAAGTCCCTTTTCCAGAAAACTTGTTCAGGTGTTAACAACGTTTGAGGCTTAAATTTGTTTAAGAAGATCCAATTTTCTTTTCTTGTAATCATGGGGTTTGATCGTTATGTTATTCTTTTTACATTTTGGATCTTCTAGCTTCTTATTCATTTTCTCCCTAGATGCATCATCTAATTTTATATCTTCCTCAGTGCACTCAACGAAACTAGGTTTCTGTCTAGGTTTAAGAATCTCTTTGCCATCATAGATTACATTTTGAGCGCTTTGCAATCTTACCGTCTGGGTTGGGTTTATCTATAATAGGAACACTATGCTTATCGCTTAAAACTCTATGCTTAGTGACCATGTGAGCAGTCTGAATGGTATTCCCTTGTACGTACAACTTATTTTCAAGCTTGTTCTTCAAAGTTTTTAGATTAGAAAAATCATTCAAAAGTTTTGATTCCTTAGCATGAAATTCCTGCTTAAGCACTTTAACATTTTCTTGAAGTTCTTGTTTTTGCTTAGCAGTTTTAGAAAGCTTTTCTTGTAAGGAGTTTAACTCTTGTTTTAACACTTCTTCTCTAAAATTACTTTTTCTAATAATTGTACGCATTTGGTTATCCAACTCCTGCTCACGAGTAGTTAACTCAAACTTAGCACGTTGTTCATAAATGGCAACTCGTTCTTTATAGGCATTAAGTTCAGAGATAACAGAATCATCAGGGGCACATGCAGTGTATTCATCAAAAACATAGTCATCATTGACTGCAGAAGATGCATCACTTGGTACGACCTCACTTTCACTTTGTTTCACATATTGATCATATGGGACAACATTGATATTACCCATATTTTCAATATCTGACACAATAGTTTCAGTTGATTGTACATTGTCATGCATCTTTTGCACATCAGCATCATCGTATAGTTTTAATACCTCAGAAATGATTTTGTCTTTGGATGAACCAGCTTGTGGAGATGAAGAGACTTTAGGAGGGACCATTGGAGAAATGCTAGCCATGAAAATGGTTTGTGCAGTAGGTTCATCATCAACGTCAGAGTCGTATGCATCACAATCAGCGACTTGAAAGGCATTCTGATGATTGTAGCCTATCTCCTGAATTGGCTGCTCATCCACATCTGCATCATATGTCTTGGCATTTCCCTCAGTAATAAACAACAACTCTTCTTCATCCAAAGCTGCACCATTATCATGAGCTTGAATAAGCAACATCTTATCACTGAAGTACTCTGCATTCTGAGGGCGTTTTGGTGATGTGCAGTTCCTTGCAATATGTCCCTCACAACCACAGTTGTAACACTTGATCGGCTTTGCTTGTCCCTGATTTCCATTCCTTCCCCTATTCTGATTTGCAGCATAACCTCTACCAACTCCACATCTTCCTTGTTCATACTGCCTTTCTTGAACTGGTTGTACCATAACCTTCCCGTCTCTGACTAGAGCACGATTGTGAAGATTGGATGCAGTTTTGATCTCATTGTTAGTGTGAAGACTGTTGGTATGTGGACTGAGAGTCAAGTTTTGTTTAACCATAAGGGCCAGTTGATTAATGAAGTGTCCCACGGCTGCATCAGCATCAGCTTGTTTGAACCTTGGATCAGAAATGAGTTTGTGATTTCCATCATCCATGGGTATAACTCGTGAAGCTTTGGTGGTAATTCCAATGATTGAGTAGAAGGCAATTGAATCATTTGATGAGCTTGTCTCTTCGGGGTTGGTTTTGAACTGATCAAGAATCCTTTTTTCAAACATAGCATGTCTCTCATTCTGAAGAAGGAAGGCATAGAGTTGCTCATAGTTTATATTCTTCAATCATTTGGTTAGCTTCACAGAGGTGACAAACTTGTGCCATTCGGGATTCATGTTGTTCACAAATTTAGAGTTCAGCTGAATGTTTGGCATGGTCATTCTGATGTTCCTCATGTCATTAACAAGCTTGTGGAATCTCACGTAATACTCATAGACACTCTCATCTGGTTTCATCTTGAAGTGCTCAAATTCATCATAGAGTTGTGATTCTCTGTCTTCCATAGTTAATTCAGAACCAGAAAGAAGCATCTTGACATTATCCCACACTGCCTTGGCTTCGATGTTGTGATTGATAAGCTTGTAGATATCCTTTGGAAGACCTTGAAGTACGATGTTAGAAGCCCTGATATCAGCATCGAATCTCTTTTTCTCCTTATCATTGAGCTCATCATATGTCTTTGGTCTGTCTATTCCATAGATCATTGTTCCATCTGCAGCTGTATCAATTAAGTCTCTTGTAGTCTCAATCTGATAAGGTCCTTCATCAATTGATTTGAGAATGTTGACCCCATTTTCCTTTCCAAGACAGTACAATCTGATTCTTTGAGCCCAAGAGTCGTAGTCAGTTCTGTCAAGCATGGGTGGACGGGTATCTGAACCAGCTGCTTGAACATCCTCGGCAACAGTGAAGATGAGTTTAGGTATGTTCGTAGACATGTTTAAAGATTACACGGGATTTTACTAAATCAAGAGAAAACCGTATTACACACAAGAGTCAACCAAGTCGCTAAGAATCCTTGAACCAAGTCGCTAGGCACCAAGTTGCTAAGTAATTTGAAGACAAGTTGCTAAGAAACTTAAAGAACAAGTCGCTATCAAAATTGAAAGCAAGTCGCTACCTTACCAAGTAGCTACCCGTAGTGGAGAATCCACTAAGTGTACTGTTTGTCGGCTTGTCTCAAAAGGCAAGTCGCTACCACCAAGTCGCTACCAAAACACACTACAACTCGCTACCTTTTACTGAAGCAAATCGCTACCAAGAAATTCACTTCGAGAGCCAAGTCGCTACCAAGAAAAACTTTAAAAACACACTTTTCAATCCAAAAACAAGCTCAACCACAGTGATTCAAGCTTACCAAATCAAAACCCAAGCACATACAATGATCCTAAACACAAAAGTACACCCAAAATTCAAACTTTAACACAAGAAATGAACCAAATGATGCAAAAACCACTAAACTTTTTCAAACTCAAAAACCATCTAAAAACCACTAGAAATCCAAAGATGTGTAAGAGATGATCTAACCATGGCTCTTGATACCATTTGTAACATATTGGATTTCACATACACATCAAACCATAAACAAAGGTGGCGTACAAGATGAGTTTTAGAGAGATAAAGTTAGAGGTTTGGGAACTTTAGTGAGAGAAAGAAAAATCTTATTATGAGCTCCAACTCTCTACCTTGGGAGGTAGAGAGTATTTATAGTCTTACAATAAAACGCCACCTGACGGGCTGTGGATCAGGCATACAGTGGGTAAAGACCATTCCATCCTCCACGGTGTTACTAAACTAAATACTACTTAACATCAAATAACTACGACTACGAGCTTTCTAACGATTACATATACTTGAGGTGACCGACACTTTAACTACTGGATTTTCCAAATCCTAACAAGCACGGATTTGCAGGTTTGATTATAGGTGTAGGATGAGTGGTTGTGGTAATAAATGATTGAAATGAATGTGGAATAGGGATTAGGTGGAAGAGTTTTGTAAAAAATAAGTTTAAGCATTTGACAACATTGGCCCCTCCACCTTAACCATTTTCATCCATAGCCCATAACTTCCATTTCAGTGTTACGTAAAGCATGATTTTGGGAAAGAAACTTGACGACACCCCCCTCGACTTTAGAAATAGAGAAATTTTACAAATTTGGGTCCGAGGAGTGTCAAGAAACAATAAATGTGTCCATCGTTATCAAAGATACTACCAATACGGGGTAACATGCAAGTACAAGGTTTTATGAAACATAAAATATTTACTTTCTCCCCCTCAACACTAAACCGAGAAAATATTGAAATTTTGAAAGAGTGAAGTGTTGACGGAAGATTTGTACTTGCAATGTTGAAAGAAATTTGGAAAGAAGAATATTTTTGTATTTTATAAATTTTATATTTTGTATTTTGTTTTTGAAAAATATTTGCAAAAGAGGTTTTGGTGTTTGACTGGTTTTAAGATTGTTTTAAAAGTTCGTCCAGTTCCTCTGGAGTCAAACACCTCATACCAATCCGGTGGACCAACTCAGTAAACCTAGTAGGAGCTAAGGCTTTGGTGAGAAGGTCTGCTTTGATATTCGATACCTTTAATCACAAAATAGATTCAACGGTACCCTGTTCCACGTGCTCCTTGATGAAATGATATCAAAGATCGATGTGCTTTAATTTCGAATGTTGAACAGAGTTGCACGAGATCGCAATAGCACTTCGATTGTCACAGTAATCATCGATTCTGTCAAATACGTAACCATAGTCTTTGAGTTGTGTTCTCATCCAAATGACGTGAGTACAACACGCCGACATGGCTACATATTCTGCTTCTGTTGAGGATAGCGCTGTACAATCCTGCTTCTTCGATTGCCATGACACCTGTTTATCACCAAGAAATTGTAGAGCTCCTGAAGTACTTTTCCGTGAATCTAAGCAACCTGCGTGATCAGCGTCTGAAAAAGCTATTAGTTCAAACCAGAATCCTTCAGATACCAGATCCCCAAGTTAATGGTTCTCTTAATGTATCGGAGGATTCTTTTAGCCTCAAAGAGGTGAGTTTTAGTGGGTCTTGACTGATAACGGGAGAAAAGATATACAGCATAGACAATGTCAGGCCTACTGGCTGTGAGATACATGAGAGACCCAATAATACTTCGGTATTTGGTAGGGTCAACCAATTTCCCATGCAAATCAGCGTCCAGTTTCTTGGTATGTGCCATTGGTGTGGCATAGGTATCACAGTTTTGCATTCCATTTTTGTTTAAAATTTCAAGAGCATATTTGGACTGACTCAAGAAAATACCACGGGGTGATTGATGAACTTGCAGTCCTAGAAAGAACGTAAGTTCACCCATCATGGACATTTCAAAATGTTTTTTCATAAGTTTTGAAAAAGCGTTTGAGTACTTTAGATGTGTTGACCCAAAAATGATGTCATCCACATAAATTTGAACGATTAAAATGTGTGCCCCGTGATATTGTATGAATCGTGTAGGGTCGACCGATCCTTTGACGAAATTTTGAGAGATAAGAAAGGATGACAACTTATCATACCACGCCCGAGGGGCTTGTTTGAGACCGTAGAGAGCCTTGTTCAGTTTGTAGACGTGATTAGGGAACTCTGGATCAAAAAATCCTTATGGATGACTTACATAGACCATTTCTTTCAGTTTTCCATTCAGAAAAGCAGTTTTGACGTCCATCTAAAAGACCGTGATGTTCATGTAAGTCGCGAATGCCAGAAAAATCTGAACAACCTCAAGTCTAGCAACCGCTGTGAATGATTCCTTGTAGTCAATCCCTTCTTCTTGTCTATAACCCTTAGCCACCAGACGTGACTTATTTCTGATAACCGTACCTTCAGCATCTAGCTTTATTTAAGTTTTTTGTTTTAAATCCATTTGAGACAAATAACATAGACCCCAGTTGGTTTTTCAACCAATTCCCATACTTCAAGACGTTTAAACTGGTTAAGTTCTTCTTGCATGGATTCAATCCAGTTGTCATATGTCATGGCTTCCTCAATATTTTTCGGTTCAGCTTGGCAGACGGTGAGTGCATAAATGCAATGTTCACCGTTAGTCTGAAGGCGTTGTCTAGTTACGACTGGTTGATTCGGGTTCCCAATAATGTTCACAAGAGGATGGTCTTTAGTCCAACGATGTGTGGAGGGTTGATGTTGATATACATTCTGCAGATTAGGAGGATTCAAATGGATTGTAGATGATTCGGCAACATCAGGTGTGGCAGTTTCATTAGCAAACGGATTGAAGAACACATTTGGATCATAATCTGCAGGTGGGGGTACTTCATTGTTCAGAGGATCATCAGCTGGTTCAGCGTCATTGGATGCGGTTTGTTCGACTGTTGTTGAAGAATCAATTGGTGGTGCTTCCTCAACAGTAGTTGTTGTTGCAGGTGTATCAGGTATTAGATTATTATCAGGTTGAGCAGCGGAGACAATTGATACATCTGGAGCACGTTGATCAATATCATCACTAAACAGAGGAGCAAATAGCTGTTCCATTTGTTGACAAGTAAGCTGGAAGCTTGGTTCAGCTGATGATGGGGTTTGGGGAAAGTTTAGACGGTTATGTCTGGGTTCCAAGCTATTTTGCTCAGAAGCCATTTCTGTAAGCTCATCGAAATTTGCATGAATCGTTTCCATAATCTCCCGTGTACGACGATTCTAGATCCGGTAACCCTTAGAGTTTTCACAGTATCCAAAAAAGACTCCAATGTCAGCTTTGGCTTTGAGCTTACCAAAGTCATCACGATCATTATTTGGGTAACAAAGGGATCCAAATACATGAAAGTGTTTGAGATTCGGTTTACGGTTGTGGATAAGCTCATAAGGTGTTTTGTTGTGGCGTTTCGTAATCATTGAACGGTTCTGAGTGTAGCATGCGGTTGACACGGCTTCAGCCCACAAGTAATCTGGAAGTTTTGCATTTATCAACATCGTTCTTGCCACTTCCACTAACGTACAGTTTCGTCTTTAAACAACTCTGTTTTGTTCTAGTGTTCGTGCAATTGATGTTTGATTCTCAATTCCCACTTTCTCATAATATGCACGAAGAGTTTGATTCACAAATTCAGTTCCTTTGTCTGTTCTGATTTGTCTGACTGTGTTCCGGAGCTGAACTTGAATTTTCGTGAGAAAGGTGATGATCATCTGTGGAGCTTGATCTTTACTTCGAAGAAAATAAACCCAAGTCCATCTTGAGTAGTCATCTTCAATTACCAAGATGTAGCGTTTGCCATTAATCGTCTGCACATGCATCGGGCCACACAAATCCATGTGAAGAAGATGAAGCACATGTTGTGCAATGTGTTCCACCTTTGAAGTAAAGTGAGCACGAGTGCTTTTCCCTTGTTCACAAGCTGAGCATAGGTGATCTTTAGAGTACCAAAATCTCGGGAGACCTTCAACAAGTTTGTATCATGCAAGATTGGTTATGGTTTTAAAGTTTAAGTATGAGAGTCGACGGTGCCATAGCCAAGATTTTGTAGATGTTTCTTTTGAAAGTAGACAGATGGGAGATGAAGCAATCATGTCTTGCATTGAGATTGTATAAAGACTTGATGTTCGGGTACCAGACATAAGATCATTTCCTTGTAGATCACGAATGAAACAAGTTTTCTCCCGAAAAGCAACTTCCAAGTCTCCATCACAAAATTGACCAACTGAGAAGAGATTGTGATTGAGACCTTCCACATAATAAACCCTGCTAATTTCAATGTTACCATTGATGTAATCTCCATAGCCCATGATAGCTGCGAAGTGATCATTCCCGAACCTGACAGTTCCAAGGAACTTTGAAACAAAGTTTGATAACAGTTTGAGATTGCCTGTCATGTGTCGGGAACAGCCGCTATCAACAATCCAGAGGATGATCTGTATCACCTGCATTACACACAGACGACACAGATGGAATAGAAGTAGATGTGGAACCCGAAGAGTTAGAGGGTTCCGATGCAGTTATAGTTGAAACACACATGTTTATAATTTTAGGTATCCATTTAAATCCAATTGTATTATGTAACCATTTCTGCCATCTCCAACTAGTCTTAGCTTTTGTCTTAGTAAATGCACTAGGTGATAGGTTTTTCCTAGGACGTGAAGGGGGTTCTATGGGTACATCAATGATCGTAGCCGGAACACTAGAGGGTGGCTTACCTAGCACAGACTTAGAAGCATTAGTGGGCCTAGAGGTATTCCGTTTTCTATTATTCCGCTTACGAGATAAGATAGCATTAGCAACACATTTATCATGACAACCAGAAAACATGCTTTTACGACAACCAACATAAGAAGCTTAAAACATAACATTTAAAGTACTTAAAGATTCAGCATTCGTTACATCACTTTTTCCATTACATTTGTCAGACGCAATATCTAAAGTGGGTGCAACTTGAGTCTTATTCAAATTCCTAAGGTGTTCTTCTACTTCAGAGGTCTTTATTGTTCTTTTCTTACGTCGCAACTTCTTATTCTTCCTTGTGGTGCTCTTAAGCTGTGAAGTGCTAACGTTGGGAAAAGAGGCAACTATTCCTGTTTCAGTAGAGGAAATCACATTAGTTTCTTGTGATGTGTCATTAGGCAGTCTAAGAATTCCTGGTGTAATTATATTTGTGTTACTATTCCTATCTTGCTTATGTTTCACCAACTCTGCTTTTAGATCATGGATAGTGTGTAACAAATCTAGATTTTCAGAATGAGTGAGTCCATCTCATCGTAAAACATCTTTGGTATATGCAAGATGATCATCAACATCTTTTGACGCTTGAGCACGAGTCTTTTTGAGTAAATCAAATATGACACCATATTCCTTTTTAACTTTTGAAATTTCTTTTTCATATTTTGAAATTTGACACTTCAAAGACACGTTTTCATCATCCAGTTGCTTAAGTTTTGGATTAAGGATTTTTGTATGCAACTGATTGATTCTGTTTTTGAAAGCGAGTTCTCGATTTTGACAATCTTTTTGACACCATTGAAGACGACGTTTTGCATTTGAAAGCTCGTTTAACAATCGTTCATTTTCAACTTTTAAAGACTTGATTTGTGACACAGTATCAGTATTCTCAACATTTTCAACATAATCAAGAAAATCAGCAGAGATATAATCAAATGCATATGCAACAGAATGTAATAACACAACATTTATGGTATCAACACAGATAACATCTTCCAAGAGTCGATCAACATCTTTTCTTAACATTTTCCTTTTACGTTTGGTATTTGAAATCGATGTTTCTGTTTGCTCGAAAACTCTTTTCATAAGTCCAAGCTCCTTGTGAAAATCCCTTTCCCAATATATTGCACACATTTTCAAATTCCGGACATGAGATAAACTCTTTTCTGAAAAATATCGCTTTGTTCTCTCGCATGAGGCGATTGAAAATGTTCAACTTTTATTTCAGAATTGATTTCAATTTCACGTTCCAAAAGTTTGATGTCCGATATGAATGTTTCAAAATATTTAAGAATTTGACATTGTTCGGGTAATGTTTTGACTTCACTGAGTAAAGGTAAAGGACCATTAATTTGTGCAGTATTGGGTTGAGGACTAACATTAGAAGACTCAGAAATAGGCGTGATAACCCAAGGTGTGTTAGAATTATCCTGTTGTGCGACGAAAGTTATGGCTTTTGAATAGTTAAATGGTTTGTTATAAACAACATTTTCTAGTTTTGACCGACTCTCGTCTTCTGCATCTAATTACTCCATTCGATTGTATTCAACAACACTCATAATGGAATCATCAATTCTATGTTCTGCACTGTAAACTTGAGGATTTGGTTTGAATGCTCTATTAGAAAACTTTGGTTTGTAATCAGCAAGATTCGGTCCATATCCATTTGGATTTGGCAAACAGAAAATTTAAAAGTAAACTTTTGAATAGTTGTGATTGACTCACCATGTTTATAAACAACATTTCTAAACTCTTTGATTTTGTTTTGTAAGTCGACAATTTCTTCAAGATAGTCATCTATTCATTTCTTTGAATGCTTTTTGTATTCACGGAACTGTTTTTGACAAGTTAACAACTCAGACTTGGCTTTTTGAGTTTCCGAAGTGAGAGCGTAAGTTGTTGTTTATGATCATATTTCAGTTGTTCTATTTGAGACAACAAAGCATTCTTAGATGCAACTAGATCACATATCTGTTTTTCCAAAGATTTTTCGTTTTGGTAGGATTTAGCAAAAGCGACTTCAAAACATTTTTCACGTTTTTCTTGTGTTTGAAAAATGTTGAGTTGAAATTTTAAGCATTCATTGTCCTTAGTTAGCAGTGCATTTTTATCCTTTAATTGCTGATTGATGTCAAGGCATTTTTCCATTTGAGATTTTTGGTCCTTAAGTAAGGTCATGAGCTAAATATCTGGATTAGACAAAAGTTCAGCTTGTTCAACGTGAGTCTCAACATGATCATTATTAGATCCTCAAATATAACCACGGAGTCAACTTGATTATCAGTATTAACCATAAGGTCATCTTGATCGTCAAATATAACTACGGGATCTATTTGATTATCATTGGAATGAGATGTAGACGGCTCATGTTGAACACTCTGATCCTCGTCGGATGCAGATGTTGGCGGAGTTATCAGATCAGTAATGAATATAGTTTGATCCTGTACTTGAGACAAGCCGTCAGTGTCATACACTGGGCCTGTGTCACTCATGTGGAGTTCTTGCATGTTTACCATTAACATAACTGCTGCATTAGCCTGCAAGTCCTCCATGTCATCATCAGAATCTGCATTTACCATGAAGCTTTGTTCCTTGTTGGAAGAGTTCCACCAGCTTCATCCTTAAGAGCCAAGAGTAAAGCCTCTTTGTGATAAGCGCTGTCTCTTGTCCTCGGCTTAGGGCATGCATTAGCCAGATGACCCTTCTCATTACAGTTATAACAACGAAGACCATTAATCCCAGTCTGAGCATTTCCCTGATCAACCACTTGAGTTTGTTGTTGTGGAGCACCCATGTTATTCCTTCCATTAGCATTAAAACCTTGACCACTACCCATCTGACGAACATTACCACGATTCTAAACTTCAACACGTCCATTGTTAACAACAGCCTGATTCCTTGTGTTTGATGAGGTACAAATGCGATTGTTGGATTTGTTTGAATATCGGCCGAAGGCTCTAGAAATCATGACAAAACCTTGTTGCAATGCATCGAAAGCTTCTGCATCCTCATTAGATTCACTGTAAAGTGCTTGATCATTGTTGTTGTTGTATGGAACCAATTGAGTTTCTTGAGATTGTTGTTGTGACGAATCATATGGTGTAATTGTAGCAGTTGGTTGTGGAGGATTTGTGAAGACAGTTTTCAAAGTACGGAATTGAGGATAACACGTTTGAGCCCAAAAAGCTAGAGCTTGATTATCCGGAAGTGAAGGCGAAGCAGGGACTCCACGGATAATCCGTTTGTTGGAATCACTCCTAAACAGTATTTCAAGTATTTATATTTCATATGTAATAGGTAGCTTTATTATGGCCTTTATGTTTGTTTAAGGTCAAGCTTATGTAGAAGGCCCATAAGCTTAGGCCCAAGCCCACATAAGAAAGGATGGGAACTAGGAGTGTTGCCCTAGCTCCCATCCTATAAATAATCTTGTAAACCCTCATTTGAGGGTTGGTTGTTCAAGTTATTCTCTTCACATACACTCTTTCTTAAACCGTATTATTGTTAACGTGTGTTTGTGTGTGTAGCTTGTTCATCCGCCTTCATCTCTTTCTCTATAACTTGTGTTTGTAAAACTAGTGACCTAACAGTGGTATCAATCGCCAAATAGTTGGGTGTACTCGTTTGTTTTTGAAGTTTTTGATTTTGGGTCTTACGCGTAAGGTTAACGCATTCTTTAGCTTTTTTAAAAAACTTGTTTTTTGCACTTTTTAATCCAAGATTCTTGTACTTTCAACGTTTTAAGGTGTTAAAATACTTGTTTTTGGCAAAAAGTTTCAAACTTTATGCGTGGATCATTGTTTTTGAACTAGTTTTTATTCGTGGGTGTATTTCTACGCATAACTGTTTTGAGTGCTTTGGATCATCAAGTTTCACACTTTTGTGTTATTTTGGTGTTATTGAAGCTATTTCATCACACAAAAACTGGTTTAGAAACAACTTTGGGCAAAATCAAAATTACGAGTAATCCTACGCGTATCAAAACCCTAAAATTACGCGTAAGATTTTCCTTGGTTTGATCTTCATTTTCCTGGTTTATTCCGTGTTTTCTTACTTGGATAAGTCTGAAAATACGTCGACTTTGGATATCTTTTGCACTGTGAAGTGTAAAAGATCATTTGGGCAAAAACCCTAAAATTACGCATAAGCATAAGCTTACGCGTAGAAATTCTACGCATAAGATTCACTTTACGCGTAAACTTAGGTCTACGCATAAGGTAATCCTACGCCTAACTTTCTACGCCTAACTTTTGTCTACGCATAACTTTAGTGCTTTTATCCTACTTACGCGTAAGCTAAAACCTACGCGTAACTCTTAATTGTTACGCGTAACTTTGGTGTTTTTACGCTTAAGTGCTACTTGGTTATTGTGATTTCTACGCCTAAGGACACTTCATCAACAAAGGTTCATTCGACTACAAAGATCCATTTTTACCAACACAAGTTTATCAACATGTCACAACCACCATACTCTAACTATTTCCCTTACACTTATCCTCAACGACAACAACAACTAAGTCCACAACATCAGCAATGGAATCAACAACAAGCAATTTATCAACAACAATTTAATCAACAACATACTCCACAACTTGCTGCAAATCCACAACCTCAAATGGTTCAACCACCACCAAGTCTTCAAGTTCAACCGTACACAAATGAATTCAATCAACATCCATCAAGGAACACTATGAAGGAACCCACTTGGTTTGCAAAGATGTGTGAAGCTTTAAGCAGCCAACAATCAATTCATGAGGCTGGATCACTTGATAGACCTCCGATGCTCACTCCAGGAAACTACGATCAATGGGTGATAAGGTTCTTTAGGTTTTGTGATCTAAAGAAGCCACATGGAAAGTTCTTAAAGAAGGTTATCTTGGAAGGTCCATTTGAGATGCCTACTATCATTGTACCCGGAGATCCAAATGCCATTCCACCAAGAGATGAACAAACAAACATTGCTACTGTTGCAGACTTGAATCCTCAAGAACTTCTACACTATGAAGCTGATGAGCTTGCCATGGAATACATCCTTTTAGGATTACCAAACCCAATTCTTCGTAGTGTTGATGCTCAAAAGATTGCACAGAAAATGTGGGATCATATTCGTCTTCTTATGGAAGGATCTGTACTCAATCAAGAAGATTTGGAATCCAAAATTTACTTGGCTTATGAATACTTCATGATTGAACCTGGAGAGACACTAGAGTCTTATCATCACCGATTTTCAGACATCATCAATGATTTGGATAAACACAACATCATCATGCCAAGAATTGCAGTGAATACTAAGTTCCTAAGTAGTCTTGGTCCTGAATGGGAGAAGTAT
Source organism: Chrysanthemum makinoi (assembly GCA_910596185.1). Classification (NCBI taxonomy): domain Eukaryota; kingdom Viridiplantae; phylum Streptophyta; class Magnoliopsida; order Asterales; family Asteraceae; genus Chrysanthemum; species Chrysanthemum makinoi. The sequence goes on along the minus strand of OU343216.1, from coordinate 124,999,962 downwards.
GTCATTTTTCTCCGTCAAGCGAAGAACATGCATCATTCTACCTACGGATTGTTGTACGATTACTTGAAACCTCATGAAAAGGAAGTTGATCGGGAAAGGATTCTCCGTGCTCAAATTGCTCCACCAACACATCCGGAAAATCAACAACAACTTGCCTTATATGCTCAAAACAGTTATTCTCCTCAACCAGCAACTCAACCAAATGCTTCAAACACACCTTCACAGCAACAACCTCAACAAAATCAATTGGTTCCATACAACAACAATGCTCAAGCATATGTCAGTGAAGCGATTGAGGAAACCGATCCGTTCGAAGCATTGCAACAAGGATTTGTGATGATTGCTAATGCTTTTGGCCGTTACACCAACAAATCCAACAATCGTATTCGTTCCTCATCTAACACACGGACTCAAGCTGTTGTGAACAATGGACGTGTTGAAGTTCAGAATCGTGATTATGGTCGTCAGATGGGCGGTGGTCAAGGGTTTAATGCTGTGGGTAGGAATAACAACAGAGCTCAAGTGGTGGAACAGGGAAATGCTCAAAATGGGTTGAATGGTCTTCGATGCTACAACTGCAATGAGAAGGGACACTGGCTAATGCATGCCCAAAGCCAAGGACTAAGGGCAGTGCTTATTTCAAAGAGGCTCTTCTTTTGGCTCTTAAGGATGAAGCTGGTGGAACTCTCACAGACAAAGAACAGAGCTTTATGGCAAATGCTGACTCAGATGATGATATGGAGGACTTGCAGGCCAATGCAGCTGTTATGTTGATGGCTAATATGCAGGCGTTACACATGAGTGACACAGGCCCAGTGTATGACACTGATGGCTTGTCTCAGGTACCGAACAAACCATATTTATCTCTGATCTCATATCTCCGCCAACATCTGAATCCGGCAAGGCTCAGAATGTTCAAAATGAGTCGTCCACATCTCATTCCGACGATTTTCAACTAGACCCCGTAGTTATATTTGACGATCAAGATGACCAAACGGTTTCCCTTGATAATCAAATTGACTCCGTGGTTATACTTGAGGATCTCAAATAATGATCATGTTGTGACTCACATTGAACAAGCCGAACTTTTGCCTCATCCAGATTTTGCTCGTTTAATACAAGACCAACAAACCATAGTGGAAGAATGTTGTGCAATGAATCAGGACTTAAAACGAAAAAAATGCACTGTTAACCAAGGATTTTGAATGTTTACAAAAGCAACTCAACTTTTTCAAAACTCAAGAAAAACGTGAAAACGGTTTTGAAGCAGCCTTTGCCAAATCTTATCAAAACGAAAAATATTTAGAACGACAGATGCGTGATCTAGCCGCTTCGAAGAATGCTTTGTTGTCTGAAATAGAACAACTGAAACATGAACATAAAAAGCAAATTAACGCTCTCACCTTGGAAAATCAAAAAGCTAAGGCTGAGTTGTTAAATTGTCAAAAACAGTTCTCTGCATACAAAAAGCATTCAACGAAACGAATAGATGATCATCTTGAAGAAATCATCGGCTTGCAAAACAAACTTAAAGAGTTTAAAACTGTTGTTTACAAACATGGCGAGTCGGTCACAACCATTGAAAAGTTTACTTTAAAACCAAATCCAAATGGATATGGACCGAATCTTGCTGATTACAAACCTAAGCTTTCAACCAAAGCATTCAAACCAAATCCTGAAGTTTCCAGTGCACAATATAAAATTGATAATTCTGTTATGAATGTTGTTGAATATCATCGTCAAGAGGAATTAGATGCAGAAGACGAGAGTCGATCAAAATTAAAACTGTTGTTTACAACAAACCTTTTAATTATTCAAAACCGGTCACTTTCGTCACACCAACGGATTCTTCAAACACACCAAGGGTTATCATCAAAACACCTGAGTCTTCTATTGTTAATCCCAAACAGACTTTGCACAAACTTATGGTCCTTTACCTTCCATTAGTGAAGTAAACTCACAACCTGAAAATCGAAAAATTCTTCGATATTTTGACATTTTCATGGTTGACCTCAAAATTTTACAACATGAGATAGAATATCGATCTGAAATCAAAGTTGAACATTTTCAATCGCCTCTGGCGCGAGAACAAAGAGACATTTTTCAGAAAAATCTTTTACCTAATGTTAAAAACTTGAAAAGTTGTGCAATTGCCTGGGAAAAGGATTTTCATAAGGAACTTGGGGTCATGAAAACGTTTTCGAGAAAACAGAAACATCTATTTCTAATACTAAACGTAAAAAGAAACTCTTGAGAAAAGATGTTGATCGACTCTTGGAAGATGTTATCTGTGCTGATGTTCAAAATGCTGTGTTATTGAATTCGTTGTCATATGCATTTGATAATATCTCTGCTGATACTGTTGCTTCTGTGGTAAATGTTGAGAACACTGATAATGTGCTTCAGATCGAGTCCTTAACAGTTGAAAACAAACGATTGTCAAACGAACTTTCAAATGCAATACGTCGTCTTAATTGGTGTCAAAAAGATATTCACGATCAACAACTTGCTTTTCAACACAAAATCAACCAGTTGCGTGCAAAACCTTCTGATTCTAAAATTGAGCAACTGGATGATCAAAACGTGTCTTTCAAGTGTCAAATCTCAAAATATGAACAAGAACTTGTAAAAGTTAAAAGGAATATGGTGTCATATTTGATTTACTCAAAAGACTCGTGATGAAGCATCAAATGAACTTGATCATTATCTTGCACACACTAAAGAAGTTATGCATTTTGCTGGAAATGTTCGGTCTTTCACACTATCATCAAGATAAGAGGAATGTTAGGAAAGTATGAACAACTTCCGCCAACAATCATTAAGAGATTAGCCCCCGTAACACTTAGTACTCATGCACCTAGAATCTCTACTGCCAAATCACAAGTAGCTAACGTGCTTCCTTCTACTGAAACAGGAATAGTTGAGCCTTTTCCAAACGTCCGCACTTCACAGCCTAGGAGCACTCAATCGAAGAATAGGAAGTTGCGACCTAAGAAAAGATCAATCAAGAATGCTAAAGTAGAAGAACACCCTAGGACTATGAATAAGACACACGTTGCCTCCACTATAGATATTGCGTCTAGCAAATGTAATAGAAATAGTGATGTAACGAATGCTAAACCGTTAAGTACTTTTGATATTCAGTCTAATGCATCTTGTGTTATTTGTCATAAAAGTATGAATTCTGATTGTCATGATAAATGTGTTGCTAAAGCTATCATCTCTCGTTTAAGGAATCTTAAGAACCGGAATACCTCTAGGCCCACTAATCTTTCTAAGTCTGTGCTTGGTAGACCGCCATCTTTAGATTCTAAGAAACGCATTGCTGTCCCTGTAGCTCCAGTTTCACCTCCTAGGAATGTAGTACCACCTAGTGAATTCACTAAGACTAAAGCAAAGAGTAGTTATAGATGGCAGAAATGGATATATAACACACTAGGATTTAAGTGGATACCTAAAGCTATTGATGTGTGCATATCTACTATAACTGCTATGGAACCCTCTAACATTTCGGGTTCCAAATCTACTTCTATTCCATCTGTGTCGTCTGTGTGTAATGCAGGTGATACAGATCATTCTCTGGATTGTTGATAGCGGATGTTCCCGACACATGACAGGCAATCTTAAACTGTTATCAAACTTTATTGCAAAGTTCGGGAATGATCACTTCGCAGCTATCATGGGCTACGGAGATTATGTCAATGGGAACATCGAAATTAGCAGGGTTTACTATGTGGAAGGCCTCGGTCACAATCTGTTTTCAGTAGGTCAATTTTGTGATGGAGATTTGGAGGTTGCTTTCAGGGAGAAAACTTGTTTCATTCGTGATCTACAAGGAAATGACCTTATGTCTGGCTCGCGTAATTCTAGTCTCTACACTATCTCTATGCAAGACATGGTTGCTTCCTCTCCCATTTGCTTACTTTCTAAGGCAACATCAACAAAATCCTGGCTATGGCACCGTCGTCTCTCACATCTAAACTTTCAAACCATCACCAACCTTGCTCGACACAAACTAGTTGAAGGACTCCCACGATTCCGGTATTCAAAAGATCACCTTTGCTCAGCTTGTGAACAAGGGAAAAGCACTCGTGCTCATTTTCCTTCAAAGGTGGAACACAGCTCTCAGCATGTGCTTCATCTTCTTCACATGGATTTGTGTGGCCCGATGCGTGTGCAAACGATCAATGGCAAACGCTACATCTTAGTAATTGTTGATGACTACTCACGATGGACTTGGGTCTACTTTCTTCGTAGCAAAGACCAAGCTCCACAAATGATCATCACCTTTCTCACAAAAATACAGGTTCAGCTCCGCAACACCGTCAGGCTAATTCGGACAGACAAAGGAACTGAATTTGTTAACCAAACCCTTCGTGAATTTTATGAGAAAGTGGGAATTCAGCATCAAACATCTATTGCACGTACACCTGAACAAAACGGAGTTGTTGAAAGACGAAACCGAACGTTAGTGGAAGCTGCAAGAACAATGTTAATCAATGCTAAACTTCCAGATTACTTATGGGCAGAAGCTGTATCTACTGCATGCTATACTCAAAACCGTTCTATGATCACAAAACGCCACAACAAAACACCTTTCGAGCTTGTCCACAACTATAAACCGAACCTCAAACACTTTCATGTATTTGGATCCCTTGCTATCCGAATAATGATCGTGATGATTTTGGAAAGCTCAAAGCCAAAGCTGATATTGGAGTCTTTATTGGATACTGTGACAATTCTAAAGGTTTCCGAATCTGGAATCGTCGAACTAAGGAGGTAATGGAAACGATTCATGCTCATTTCGATGAACTCACGGAAATGGCTTCTGAGTATAACAGCTTAGAACCCGGTCACAACCGTTTAAACTTCCCTCAACCCCATCATCAGGTGAAGAAAGCCCTCAGCTAACTCGTCAACAAATGGAAAGGTTATTTGCTCCTCTGTTCTGTGACGATATTGATGAACGTGCTCCAGGTGTATCCGCTGTTTCCGCTGCACAACCTGATAATATTCCTATACCTGATACACCTGCTACAACAACTACTGTTGAAGATGCACCTACACCAGTTGACTCCAACACAACAGTTGAACACACCGCTTCCAACAATGATGAACCAGCTGATGATATTCTGAATGAAATACCCCCACCTGCAGATTTTGATCCAAATGCGTTCTTCAATCCGTTTGCTAATGAGACCGCTGCACCAGATGTCGCGGAATCTTCAACAAACCATTTGAACCCTCAGAATCTGCACAATGTATACCAACATCAACCCTCTACACATAGATGGACGAAAGACCATCCTCTGGAAAACATTATTGGCAACCCGAATCAACCAGTCGTTACGCGACAACGTCTTCACACAGACGGTGAACATTGCATTTATGCACTCACTGTCTGCCAATCTGAACCTAAAAACATCAAAGACGCAATGACAAAAGACAACTGGATTGAATCCATGCAAGAAGAACTCAACCAATTCAAACGTCTTGAAGTATGGGAACTGGTTGAAAGACCAACAGGGGTCTACGTCATTGGTTTAAAATGGATTTGGAAAAACAAATTGGATGCTTTGAAGGAACGTCATCCGAAAAAAGTCACGTCTAGTTGCTAAGGGTTATCGTCAGGAAGAGGGAATAGACTTTGAAGAATCTTTTGCTCCGGTTGCTCGTCTTGAGGCTGTTCGGATATTTCTCGCGTTCGCTGCTCATATGAATATGACGGTCTATCAGATGGATGTCAAAACTGCGTTTCTCAATGGACAACTTAAAGAAACGGTCTATGTCAGCCAACCAGATGGATTCGTTGATCCTGAGTTCCCGAACCATGTTTACAAACTGAACAAAGCTCTTTATGGTCTCAAACAAGCCCCTCGGGCATGGTACGATAAGCTATCATCTTTCCTCATTGCCAATAATTTCACCAAAGGCTCGGTTGACCCAACTCTTTTTATACAATATCACGGGGCACACATCTTAATTGTTCAAATTTACGTGGATGACATCATTTTTGGTCTACACATAAAAAGTTTTCAATCGCTTTTGCAAAACTAATGAAGAAAAATTTTGAAATGTCCATGATGGGTGAACTTACGTTCTTTCTAGGACTACAAGTTCATCAATCACCCGTGGTATTTTCTTGAGTCAGTCCAAATATGCCCTTGAATTGTTAAACAAATTTGGAATGACAACCTGTGACACCTATGCCACACCAATGGCTCATACCAAGAAATTAGATGCTGATTTACATGGGAAATTGGTTGACCCTACCAAATACCGTAGTATCATTGGGTCTCTCATGTATCTAACAGCTAGCAGACCTGATATTGTCTTTGCCGTTTATCTATGCTCCCGTTATCAGTCGCGACCAACTGAAACCCACCTCTCTGAGGCTAAAAGAATCCTCCGATACATCAAGGGAACCATTAACTTGGGGATCTGGTATCCGAAGGATTCTGGTTTTGAACTAATCGCTTTTTCAGACGCTGACCACGCAGGATGCTTAGACTCAAGGAAAAGTACTTCAGGAGCACTACAATTTCTTGGTGATAAACTGGTGTCTTGGCAATCAAAGAAGCAGGATTGTACATCGCTGTCATCAACCGAAGCAGAATATGTAGCCATGTCCGCATGTTGTGCTCAAGTCATATGGATGAGAACACAACTCAAAGACTATGGTTACGTATTTGACAGAATCCCGATGTATTGCGACAATCGGAGTGCCATTGCCATCTCGTGCAACTCAGTTCAGCACTCGAAATCAAAGCACATCGATCTTCGCTATCATTTCATCAAGGACCACGTGGAACAGGGTACCGTTGAACTATACTTTGTGGGTACTGAATACCAATTGGCAGATCTTCTCACCAAAGCCTTGCCTCCCGCTAGGTTTAATGAGTTGGTCCACCGGATTGGTATGAGGTGTTTGACTCAAGAGGAATTGGATGACCTCTTAAAACAGTCTTAAAAACCTGTCAAACACCAAAACATCTTCTGTAAATATCTTTTCAAAAACAAAATACAAAAATATAAAATCCGATAAAACAACAAAAATATTCTCCTAATCTATATTTCTTTCAACATTGCAAGTACATTTCTTCCGTCAACACTTTAATCTTTCAAAATTCAGTATTTTTCCGATCAAGTGTTGAGGGGGAGAAAATAATCTTTTAACTGCTTCAAAACATCTGTGTACTTGCATGTTATCTTATCTCGGTTGAATCTTTTACAAATGGTGGTACATTTCCTGGTTCAAAGACACTCCTCGGACTTTAATTAATAACCTTTCATTATTTTCTCAAGTCGAGGGGGAGTGTCGTCAAGTTTCTTTCCTAAAATCTTCGTTTGGTAACCATAATGGAAGTTAAAAGGCTTTGTTTGAAAAAGGAAAAGGTGGAGGGACCAAAACTGTCAAAAGGTTAAAATCATTTTTAATAAAACACCTTCCCACCTACATTTATTCTTCACATTTATTACAAAACCTAACACATCCTACGCCTTAAAATCGTTCAAGATATCTGTTGATTTGATCATCATTGTGTAAGTGTTTTTGTGATCTAAACATGTTTTAAAGATAAGGTCTTGAATTTCATTCAAATCCAACGGTTAAAATTCATGTTACGAGTGATTGGGTGTTCTACGCATAAGCGTATGAACACACAATCATTGTGTGTTTGTTTGTGGTTAAATGGATTATGTCAAAACGTTTCAAATACATCAATGATATCATTTTATTCATCAAAACCACCCAGAAACACGTATCAATGATTTTTGAAAATTAGGGTTCTTATGTCGAATTGGGTGTTTTCGAATGTGAAGTGTTTTGGTCAAAAAGGTTGTTGGGTTATGTTCTTATGATGATGAATTGATGATTTCCTTGCTTTATAACCACCCAGAAACTCTAAATCATCAACAATTTGGAATTAGGGTTTAAAGTTCATAAGTTTGGGTATTTTTGATTCACCATGAATTGGGTGTTATAACTCGGTATATAGACTTCCTCAACACTCTTTAACTACCTGAAAAAGTTTGGTGCATATTCCATGGCTAGATCTCATACGCGTAGATTTAGGGTTTAGACTACGCGTATGCAGTTCTACGCGTAACTGTTAAACTGTGCAAATGTGTTTTGATTTGTCATAAAACGAATGTTATGTGTTTAACTTTGTTGATATGATGCTTTATTTCAGGCTTGCAACACGTAATATTCAGAATCAAGGTTGTTGTTAATCTACGCATAAGGATCACCTTACGCGTAGCTTGTTATGCGTAAGATTAGTCTTACGCGTAGCTTCTACGCATAAGGTTCTACATATGGGACTACGCGTATCCTGTGAAGGATATGCGTAAACAGTGACCTCTACGCATAAGGTCAACTCTTACGAGTAGCCTTACGCGTAAGGTTAATATATGCCTACGCATAAGCTTAACACTTCTTACGCGTAAGTTAAGACCCTACGCGTAAGTTTACGCCTACGCATATATCATTCCTGTCTACGCATAACTTTACCAATCCTACGCATAAGCCGAGATCATACCTTCGTTATGAATTGTTACGTGTACAAACTTGTAAATAAACTAATCATATCATCACGAATCCTAAAATGTCACTAATAAACTGAAATCGTTTGATATGTTGTGAACAATAAGTGATAAAATAAACTTTAAAACTTAAAGTTAACTAACTCACGAAACATTTCACGACGTCATTGGACTATTGAATATACAAGTGACTTAGGACTCGTAACATTCATTGACACTGTACATTCAATAACTAGACAATAAGACCATCTGTTGACTAACATTATGTCTTTCGATATGTTGGTTCTTTTGGCTAATGTTATTTCAGATCACTACATGGCTGAACAAATGAATATGGATGCACCTGAAGTTCTCTCCATTGCTGATATCTATCCTCATGGCTATCCAATGAAGATAGGAAAGAATAATCTCCGTGTTGACTTTGACACCCTCACCTGCTCTGAATCTTCGTGTTTAATTGCTATTGACATTCTGAAGACTCATCCGTATCAGAACATGCTTTCACACTCTGCAACTGTTCCTGAGATCTACATCCAACAGTTCGGGAACACTATGGAAAGGGTCAAAGGACAAACTGCTGTGACGGTGACTCTGAATCACAAACAAGTCACCATTACACCTGCAGACTTAAGGGCTGTTCTCCTAATTCCTGATGTCGATCCAACCAAACTATATGCCACACCTGCTGAAGAGCTCACTCTCCAATTCTTAATCAATATCGGTTATGACGAGGCTACAGGAATAATCACCAAGCATTCTCACGTAGAGCTTAAGAGTATTCCTCAACCATGGAGAACTCTCTACATGATCATCACCAAGTCTGTTTCTGGTCGTGACAGCGGCTATGAGCACCCTAAGCTCATGGAACTGCAAATATTCGGGGCATTGGTCAACAAGAAACACATCGCTATCGAAGCTCTGATTTGGGATGACATGATGTCATTTCTCAACAAACTTGGCTCAAAGATTCCCTACATCGGATATACTAAATTGTTGATCCAGAGAGCACTTGGACTTCATCCTGACATTCCCAAGAGGCTCAATGACCCCACCAATCACGACATGTTGACGGAACCCATTCTATCTGTCAGAATCAAGGAAACGTCTACAAAGAAACAAGGTGCTGTGCTTCCAGATTTCCTTCTAACTGAAGATGTCAGAAAGCTCGAATCGTACAAAAGGTATCTGGAAGCAGTCAGACAAGGCAAAGTTGGTCATCTCGACGAAAAATCTTCGGAACCCTGTAAGGAGAACCAAAAGAGGAAGTGCTGGAAGTGTCACAAGTTGAGATAGTCAAGGAATGTTCCAAAGAAGAAACCTATTCCAAAGCGGAAGCCTACCACTAAGAAAAAGTTCCTTCTCAGGAAGCCACTCCAATCCTTTCACCTGAACCGCAAAGAAAGCTTGTGGACGAGCTCGATGCTACTGACACGATGAAGAGATTACATACTCTGAAGCGCAAAGGATGAAAATCTCTCAGTACCAAAACCTCCAAGTCCTCAAACTAATAAAGGAAAAGGGAAGACTCCTGCACTTGTGCCACAAGATGAAAGCTCTGAAGAAGATGAAGAGCAACTGGATCAATCATACAGGAAGAAGTTTCACAATTAGTTAGACAAATCTCAAAAAGGCGAAGAATTTGCTAAAGATCAAATGGGTGGCCCGGAGGATCAAGTGGTGCTGCTCACTCTCTCCAGGATCCTGATGCGGTTAATCACCCCGATAAGGGAGCTGGTGCCACCACTCTTGTGCAACAACAAAAGCCTATGATCTTAACTTGAGGACACTATTGAGTATGATTTTGAGAAGCTGGAAGCTGAGAAAGAAAAGTCTAGAGATGACGAGGATGACTATACAAAGTTTCTTCTAGACAGTCCAACACACTTCAAAGGAGAAAACTTCTCGAAACTCCTAAGGACCTGAATCTCCTCATGTCTCCTCATCATCGACTCTTCATCTCACTCCTTACCACCACCATCAAAGAAGTCAACCAAATCATCATCCAAATCCGTGAAGAAACAACCTAAATCTTGGATTTCTCAGTCCCATAAAAGATTGTGAAAGCTGTCCAACAAGTCAGAAAGAAGGACATACTTCTACAAAAAGCTGAATTGGTCTTTGCTGATCCACATACTTAAATGATGAGAAAGAAAAGATGGAGAAAGAAAGGGAATTTATTCAGAAGTTCATGAAGAAACATCGTAAAAAGGAACTGAACGAAATGATCGAAGGTTACACTAACAAGTACCTTCAGGATATCGTTCCTAAAGTCCAAAAGGAACTGGAGAAGACAACAAGAGATCATACTCACAAGTTTCTTCTCGACACTGTCCCCGGTGTGACTAGAGAAGTATTTTCCAGACAACTCACCCCTAACATCGTAGCATTGGTTAAACATACAATGGCCAAAGAAGCTGATCTCTCTGAATCTGAGTTAATCGCTAAACTTGTGATGCAAATGTCAAAGCGATCTGGAACGTTTACTTCGGATGAAGCTAAATTTTTCGAAAATCTACTTGATTTTCAACTCAGATCATCATGCAAGGAGTCAGCCGATCAACCCAAACGACCAAGAGATGACGATGATAAGGACAAGGACTCTGCACCTAAACGTCGAAGCAATCGGTAAATCTACTTCGATTCCACCTCCTCCACCACGGACTTCTTCTCAACAAAAGTCTCCTCCACCTCGGTCTTCTACTGATAAACCTCGGGACGATTCCGAGTTACCACCCCTGACTCATAAAACAGGTGATTACTTTGAGTATACGGGTGGTGACGATGAAGAGGTCCTTGAGCCCCGACAACAACCCACCTCACCCAAACAAGTGCAGAAACCAGTATCATCATCAAGGCCTTCCAAAAAGAAGAAGAAGACGACTCAGCCTGGAGTCGTATCATGGCTAGATGACGATAAAACCGAAGAGTTTGAATGGTTCTCCACACTTGTCAATCAAACTCCCTACCTGATGAAGGTCAAGAATTGGTAGACGGTTCTACATTGGAGCACGCAAAACTTTTGCAAGAAAAGTTCCATGTGAAGAAAATGACGAAATCTGAGTTGAAGCGAATCAAGAATATCATCTTGAGAATATCGCTCGAGCTATGTCTAACAACATGGATTGGCTCAATCCGGAAGCAAACATTGACTTCACACAAAGGGACAACCCTCCATACTACACCGATTGGACCAAACCCCTACCGACCATTGGCCAAACAGACGAACCACGGATTCCCTTCCGATACTTCTTTAACAGAGACCTGGATTTTCTCTTACACGGTAGCGATGGTTCGCGAAAATACGCTACATCATTGACTCTTCCATTCCCAGCGGCTATTTACTCAAACTGCATAGCTATCGAGGAACGTGCAAATCACTTGTTTTCTGACAACGTGCAAGCATACGACCAAGATGCATTGTATGGGATTCATCATTGGCCTGAACGCCGAAGAATCTACTACAGAAGCTGCCTGGTTCAGAAGTCTCAACATGCAGTGTATAGTTCTAAGGACATCGTGGCCATCAAACACATTGATCTCAAGTCTAAGTGGGACTACACATTCTTAAAGAATATCATAGTCAAACGACAAGATGAACAGGACTATGGATTCTCCGAGGCTGACTTTGAGAACTTGTCCCTCAACGACATCGAAGACATGTACCTTGCCAAAGTACAGGGTCGTATGAGACAATTCTCGACTGAAGTTCAACGTGAATTTATCAAGTCGGTTCTCATCTTCATTAGACGCATCGTGATCAAAGAACGTGTTGAAGATATCCGGATGGCTGTTGAATCTTATCAGACGCGTGTCAACCTCACTCCTCCAACGCTTACTCTTCCCGATCTCAACCAGCTATCTCAATATACACTCATCAGCAAACCTTTCGGCGTTGTTTACCATAGTGAACTTCAAAGAAACTGCTTAATGGCGTGTAGTGAGCTCCACAAATTCGGGGATCATACCTTGAAGCTGGTTAGGGATGGATTGGCGTACAGGTTGAAGGATATACGCCTGAAAGTTGGGTCTCCTAAGGTTGTTCAGAAGGGATCAGTTCAGACGATTGGAGAGCTATGTTGGTGGTCGACCCAGGAGAAACATCACCGGCTTTCAACGCCCTGTGCGCACTCCTGGGAATATCACTGCACTTCCTGGTACCCCTTGAATTGTTTCCTTCATATAATTTTGGATGTGTGATTAAATATGTCTATGGCTTGTGCACACATAACAGTGTACAACCCGTAATTGTCAATAAAGGACCCTGTGGTACGCCTCAGTGCCACAATCCTTATAAAAGGAGCGAAAGCTTCTTATTTTGAGTAAAACCTATCAAACCTTTCAATTTTCAAGGTTTTGCTCAAAAGAACAAGTACTTCCCCAAATGATTTTTCAAAACCTCAACCGTTTATATCACTAGTTGAGGGGGAGTATTTGAAATTAAAACTTTGTTCACAAATTGTTCACAGTGGTCATTCTTCCCGCAACACTCGAAATGGTCATATTTATTCTCAAACGTTCAAAAATAACATTTTATATGCCATTTTTGAGGGGGAGAAAATTGTGTGATAAGAAATATGTTGTACAAAATGCAAATGAATCTGTGTACCTCAGACTTAACCAACGAATTGACGGTACTAAACTGTTAGTAACTCGAAAAGACTTGTCCTGGACGGGTAATAATTTCAAGCTAGTTCGCTAGTGATGTAAACGTGTCTCGCAAAGGACTTGTCTGAGTAGAATGTACCATTCGAGAAACTTTTGATAGACATGAACTCTAACGGGTTTGACAACCTTCCAAGGTTTGTCTACACCTTCAAGGTAGTTATTAGAGCTAGTTGTCACCTAAAAGCTGACAATGTAACTCTTTAACTATGCAACGTAACCGTGTCTCGCGGGGGATTGTCTATCTTCAGTGGATCAATTCAAAAGTGCGCGCTCTTTCCTCACTGTGCATTTAACCATTAAAACTATTAAGCACATGTGGAGGGGAGTATTTATGCAAAACATCATCTCTCACAATGGTTCAAACATGTTTTTCATTAACAAACCCTTTGAGAGATATTTTATCATACAGTGGTTTTAATGGCAAACATAGGTTAGTCATGGAGTTATAAGGTGACTAAGGTTAGGAATAACCGTCCTATGATCCGCCAGAGCCGGAGGGATCTACCCAAGGACACTACCATTAGTTAGTGTTAGAAGTCCTTAGGAATGATTGTAAAAAGGAGAAAATGAGAATCGGAGAAAGAAGGAGTTGAAGAATCAAAAAGAAATGTAAAGTAAAGGGTGAAAAGAAATAGCCCTCCAGATTATTCAACTTAGGGCAGACACGGGTTCAATTCATATGCTACTGGTTGTCACTTAGTGACGCCGGTATTGAAGATTAAAAGTCGTCATGGACCCAGTGACGCATGCACTAAACCTTCTTATCCACTCAAGTTTCTCTCAACAGAAGCTTGTTTCATTCTCACAGGGAACCCTACGTAAACTATCGGCTTTCTCCTAGAGATTGCTGGTATTGAAGAAGGAGACCCTCTCCCTAGTCTCCGCTCAGGAAAACCAAAACGCACTATTGAGTCTAGAGCCACGAGATTCATCAAAAGATCTCTTAGGAACACTTGACATTTAATCACTTGATGATCAACTAATAAGATCATTAGTGGTTCATATCGAGTCCTTCACAGATCTTAGCAATCTGTCGAGAACATTTATGAGAGGTTCACATCTGTGATCCTCAGTGATTGAATGGAAACTCCTGCCAGGGTCAACATCAAACAGCCTGTCAGCAGGTCACTTCGGTAACTCCCCGTGGATTACGCGGAGTGTGTCTCAAACGGTCTACAGTCGTGAGGTGATGCTTCGGTGTACCTCAGCGACTCATCTGAACTGTAGATGTACTTCGGTACATCGTGTTATCTCACTTGTGGGACTCCGATTCAGGAACGGCCTTTGTAAGAATTAGAGTTGTGTCCTCACACTATGCTGTTGACACTCTCGAAGTTCAAACTTGTAAGTGCCGGAAACCGCTTATTACTAACCGTTTGAAATGTTTTCTTCTTATGGAAGCTCCGGAGCGGGATGATCGTGCTGATTCTTCTCATGCTCACGCCAACATCATCACTAATGGAAGTTCTATCTCAATGCAACACAACAGTCAGAATGATTCTTCATCAATCAAAGAATCTACAAAGTCAAAGACTTACAAAACTTCATCAGTATTGATTTCCAACGTCAAAGAGCGTGTGAGCATGTTGAAGAATGACGTGGAGACACTGGAGCAGCGAAGCTGACCTGAGGCAGACTGATGCAGACAACAACATACTATCACTTTCACCACAAAGAACAATGATCAAAGAACAAAGTTAAAGATGACGTCAAAGCATAACTGTTCAAAGATAACTATCTCTCTACACTGGGGAGATTGTTCGAATCAAGGCAATTCTTCTCACAAGAAAGAAGAATGTCAGAAGACGTCACTGCTACTATTACATCAACGCCTTCACCGTTTACATTCATATATACTTGAGGGGGAGATTGTTGGAATCACTCCTAAACAGTATTTCAAGTATTTATATTTCATATGTAATAGGTAGCTTTATTATGGCCTTTATGTTTGTTTAAGGTCAAGCTTATGTAGAAGGCCCATAAGCTTAGGCCCAAGCCCACATAAGAAAGGATGGGAACTAGGAGTGTTGCCCTAGCTTCCCTCCTATAAATAATCTTGTAAACCCTCATTTGAGGGTTGGTTGTTCAAGTTATTCTCTTCACATACACTCTTTCTTAAACCGTATTATTGTTAACGTGTGTTTGTGTTTGTAGCTTGTTCATCCGCCTTCATCTCTTTCTCTATAACTTGTGTTTGTAAAACTAGTGACCTAACACCGTTCTTTGTCAACTTCCTTTTGGTGGGGTCTCAAATAGTCGTACAACAATCCGTATGTAACATGATGAATATTCTTTGCTTGACGGATGAAAATGACATACTTTTCCCAATCAGGACCAAGACTACTAAGGAACTTAGTGTTGACTGCAATTCTTTGCATAATGATGTTATGTTTTTCCAAGTCATTGATGATGTCCCAAAATGAAAATCGATGATGATATGACTCTAATGTCTCCCTTGGTTCAATCATAATTTGTTCATTTGCTTTTTTATGCTAAGTCGATTTTGGATTCCATGTCTTCTTGATTGAGTTATTTGCCTTCCATGAGAAGATGAATATGATCCCACATTGCTTTAGCATTGATCTTGAGCATCAACACTACGAAGTATCGGTTGGGTAATCCCAAAGGATATATAGCATTGCAGTTCATCAGCTTCCATGTGTAGAAGTTGGTCAGTAGTGAGTTCATTAAGACTGACAACATTGGTGACATCATCTCTTGGTGGATTAGCATTAGGATCTCGGGTAATTTTTGTTTTGGGTGGCAGGTAGGCATCTGAAAAGGACCTTCAAGGATGACCTTCTTCAAGAACTTTCCATGTGGCTTCTTTATATCAAAAAACCTAAAGAACCTTATTACCCATTGATCGTAGTTTCCGGAAGTGAGCATTGGAGGTCTATCAAGTGATCCAGCCTCATGAATGGATTGTTGGCTACTTAAAGCTTCACACATCTTTGCAATCCAAGACGGTTCCTTCATAGCATACTTGGATGGATGCTGATTTTGAAATTTTGTGTAAGGTTGTACTTGAAGACTAGGTGGTGGTAGAATCATTTGTGGTTGAATTGCTCCTTGAGGAAATTGTTGTTGTTGATAGAGTTGTTGTTGTTGTTGTTGAGGATACATATGAGGAAAATAGCTAGAGTATGGTGGTTGAGACATTTTGAAACTTGTGTTGATGATGGATCTTTATAGTCG
>OU343216.1:124962124-124983455 GCA_910596185.1 Chrysanthemum makinoi | reverse complement strand
GATCTATCTAATGCAGAATCAACAATTAAATGCAGATTTAACTAAACACTAAAACAAACTTAACCTATGATAATCTAAGCTAGCACATAATCAGATAAACATAATCTAACACAAATATTGCAAATTAAACTAGTATAACCTGAGTCCAAATATAAAAGCGAAATTACACTTACATTAGTCCAACCACTATGGTTTGCTTAGCAAAATCAAATAACCACTGATTAGAACCAATTCTCAACCCAAATATATCTAAATTTCAACCCAATCCATGATCGAACCAAAGAATTCGGAACCAAAATAATGTAGATGGTATGTTGACTTATGTTGGTAAGGGTGTATTTGGTGAGAACTTCCAGTAGATGATTTGAAACACTTTAACAAGTTGGATTAAAGTTTAAGAATGCTTAATACAACAATTCACAGCTGATTAAGACTAAAGCGATTGATGAAATATTTTTTATTTTTAGAGATTTTGTTATTTTTTTGTGTTTTTTGCTAAATGAATTCATAAGCTAAAATGAGTTTTTGAATGAGATTATATTTAAATGAATTAAGCTAATAAAAGGATTAACAACGAAATTGAAATTGGAAATTTAAAATAAGCTAAAATGAATTTTATTACTTAAAACAGATTACAATAAGTGAACAAACCTTCTGGTGGAATTTAAAACAAGCTTAAAACTACACTACTCTACTCAGAAATTACATAATAACAACTGTGAACAAGGGGGTATTTATAGCTAAACTTGAGCTTGAGAAGTGTTAGGATTTAGTAAATCCAGTCATTAAAGAGTCGGTCACCTCAAGTATATGTGTCAATAGTGAAAGCCATTGATCGTGAATTATTTAATGTTAAGTAGTATTTAGTTAAGTAACACCGTGGAGAATGAGGCGGTCTTTACCTCTTGTATGCCTCATCCACGGCCGTAGGTGGCGATTTGAGTAAGACTATAAATACTCTCTACCTCCCAAGGTAGAGAGTTGGAGCTCATAATAAATACTTTTCTTTCTCTCTCAAGTTCCCAAACCTCTAACTCTTTCTCTCTGCAAACCTCCATCATACTCTTTGATCTTTGGTAATGTGTTTATGAAATCAATATGTAACAAATGGTATCAAGAGACATGGTTTGATCATCTCTTACATATCCTTGGATTTCTAGTGGTTTTTAGATGGTTTTGAGTTTGAAAAAGTTTAGTGGTTTTTGCATCATTTGGATCATTTCTATTGTTAAAGTTTGAATTTTGGGTGTACTTTTGTGTTTAGAATCATTGTAAGTGCTTGGGTTTTGATTTGGTAAGCTTGAATCCCTGTGGTTGAGCTTGTTTTGGATTGAAAAGTGTGTTTTTGAAGTTTTTCTTGCTAGCGACTTGGTTCGTTGTGATTTTCATATTAGCGACTTGCTCGATTAAAAGTTTAGCGAGTTACAGTGTTAATTGTTAGCGACTTGAGCCTAGCGACTTGTCTATTGAGACAAGACGACAAATAGTACAAGTTAGTGGATTCTCCACTACTTTTATGACTTAATTGAGGTTAGCGACTTGCCAAAATTGTTAGCGAGTTGTAGTGTAAATTGTTAGCGACTTGGATCTTAGCGAGTTGTTCTTTAGCAACTTAATTGTGTCTAGCGACTTGGTGCTTAGCGATTTGTTGTCATAAATCTTAGCGACTTGGTGTTAGCGACTTGGATCTTAGCGAGTTGCTCTTTAGCGACTTAGCGTGGCGACTTGGTGCTTTTAGCGACTTGTGTCCAAAACTTGGTCTTAGCGACTTGGGCTTAGCAACTTGGTTCAATAACTCTGCTTGACTTGGTTGATCTTTTGTTTGTATGTCGGTTTTCTTGATTTAGTAAAATCCGGTGAAAGAATTTATTCCGGTTTAATCATTGAGTTATAAAATCCGTGTAATCTGTAAACATGTCTACCAGCGTACCTACAATCATCTCCATCATTCTTTGAGGATGTTCAGCGGTGGTTAAGATACTGATCCACCCATGCTTGGCAGAATGACTTCTACGACTCTCGGGCTCAACGAATCAGTTATCTCTGTCTTGGAAAGAAAATGGGGTCAACATTCTCAAATCCATTGAAAGGACGAGTATCGATTGAGACTACAAGAGACATAATTGATACTGCTGCAGATGGAACAATGATCTTTGGATTGGACGGACCAAGACGTGATGCTTCGTGATAAGGAGAAAAAGATTCGATCGTCGATGGGGCCTCAAACATCATACTACAGTACCTCCAAAAGACATCTACAAGCTTATCAATCACAACACCGAAGCCAAGGCAGTGTGGGATAATGTCAAGATGTTTCTCTCAAGTTCTAATTAACCAAGTGAAGAGAGAATCACAATCGTATGATGAGTTTGAGCACTTCAAGATGAAACCGTATGAGAGTGTTTATACTACTGAGATTCCATAAGCTGCGAATGACATGAGGAACATCAAATGACCATGCCAAACATTCACCGAACTCAAAGTTTTAACAACATGAATCCTTAATGGCAAATTTGTCACCCCGTGAAGCTAACCAAAGGATAAAGAATACAAACTATGAGCAATCAGATCTTTCTTCTTCACGAGAGACATGCTATGTTTGAGAAAAGGATTCTAGAACAGTTAAAACCAACTAGGAGAAACAAGTTCCTCAAACAACAATGCCTTTTACAAATGTTGGTTTACTACCAAAGTTTCTCAAGTCATACCCATGGGTGGTAATTACAAACTCATCCTCGATCAAAATAAGCCTCCGCACCAAACACATCATGGAAAACTTCATCAATCAACTGCCTCTCATGGTCACCAAAACATGAAACTCTTCCACACACCAACAATAACCCCAATAGCATCCAATCCACACAATCAAGCAAATCGCGTAGATGGAAGATGGGGCAACTCAGCCAAGAAAGGCAAGATGAAAGGGAAGAGGAGGAGTTGGTGAGGATATGTGGTAAATCGTAATAGGAAGGAATGGGAATCAAGGACAAGCAAAGCCATCAAATGCTACAACTCGGGTGGTGAGGGACATATTGCTAGGAACGCACATCTCCAAAACGCCCACGTAATGCGCGAATACTCGAGACAAGATGTTGCTTGTGCTAGCTCGTGATAATGGAGCCGCTTTGGATGAAGAGGAGTTGTTTCTTGTTGAGGCAATGCCAAGACATATGATGCCGATGTTGATGAACAACCAATTCGTGAGATAGGTCATAATCATTAAAATGCATTTCAAGTAGCCGATCGTGATGCATTTGACTCGATGTCGATGATGAACCTACTGCCCAAACAATCTTCATGGCTAGCATCTCACCTATGGTCTCTCCACCACAACAAGTTGGTCCATCCAAAGACAAAATCATTTCGAGGTTAAAACTATATGATGATGTTGATCGCAAAAGAACATGATAAGGTTCAATCGCTAGAAACCGATGACTCGAGATATTGCTAATATGGGCAATGATAATATTGTCCCATATGATCAATATGACCCAATGTGAAAGTGCGATTGAACCAAGTGATGTATCTAATGCAGTCAATGACATATATCTTTAATGAATACACTGCATGTACCCCTGATGATTCGTTACCCCAACCAATGCCTATAAAGAATAAGTTGCTATTTATGAACAACGTGCTAAGTTTGAGTTGACCACCCGTGAGCACGAAATGGATGACCAAATGCATACAATTATTAGAAAAAGTAATTTTAGAGAAGAAGTATTAAAACAAGAGTTAAACTCCTTACAAGAAAAGCTTTCTAAAACTGCTAAGCAAAACAAGAACTTCAAGAAAATGTTTAAATGCTTAAGCAAGAATTCAATGCTAAGGAATCAAAACTTTTGAATGATTTTTCCAATCTAAAACTTTGAAAACAAGATTGAAAATAAGTGGTACAAAAGGAATACCATTCATCGCCACTTGATCACTAAGCATAGAGTCATAAGCTATAAGCATAGCATTCCCATTGTTGAGGAACCAAATCCGAGGTCATTAAAAGGCTAGAGCTAATAAGGTACTTTATGATGGTAATGAAATCCTTAAGCCCAGCGAAACCTAGTTGCGCTGAGTAATCGATGAAGATAAGAAATCAGATGAAGTCACTAGGGAGAAAATGAATAAGAAGCTAGAAGATCCTAAGTGTAAAATGAATAAGATAACGATAAAACCCCATGATTACACTAAGGAAAATTGGATATCCTTAAACAAGTTTAAGCCTCAGACTCTATTACCCCCGAACAAGTGTTTCGAAAAAGGATATGGATATGCAAAAAGTCGAAAACCTTGTTGAAAAGAATTCCCCTTGTAGGAAATTGCCTCAAGCAATTGTGTATCCTCCTAACACACCAATGCACTTAGTTCCTAGATCTATTGCCACTAATAGCAAGACCTTAATCAACATGTATGTTGTTTATCGCTTGTTTGTTGATTTTGAGAAAACGTGTAAGAAGAGAATGACACCTACGGGGATAACCGAGGGGAAAGGGTTTTGAGCAAACTAAAGAATGCTATTTAACCGAGGTCATGCCTTTCTTTAAACAATTAAAAGGTCAATTTGAGAGTCTTAAAAAGGGATAAATTCAGATATTAAAGAATTGGAAAAGGAATTTGATGCAATGATAGTTGAGGTCAATGATTATGAACAGAAACTCAAATATAATGAAGTTGAAAGGAAGAACTTGCACATCTTAAATGAGAATTTGATTTCAAGTTGTGTTGCTCAAGATGTTTATATCGCTACTAAGCACTCTATTACCGCTTCAATTTCATGAATTATCTATACTGAAAGTTTCCCATGATCGTGTCATTGAGTCGGAAAACAAAAACTCGTAACTAAATGAGAAAAATTGTGATGATCACGATAATTTGGTAAATCATCTTTCTAAACTAGAAGTTGAACATTTTAATTTACAACTAAAATATCAACATCTTAAAGAAAATGTCAAAACCTCAAATATCAAGACATCCTCGGATGTTCCAGAGTTTGATGCGCTTTTAGATAAACAAACGTGGACGAACGATTCAAGCTCATTGCAACACGATCAGAAAGTTGAAAGCCCAAATCTCTCAATTAAAGGGTGAAAAAGAACAATGTGATGGATCCCAAATGCCTCTTCCTTTAGATTTCCAGATTCTCAAACTTTTCAACTTCAAAACTTAGTTAATGCTTTACAAAAGGAAAACGAGAGTTTTCTAGAAGAAAATAAAAAGTTAAACGACATTTAAAAGAGTAATATGATTCAATGAAAGTCACCGTGACAAAAACAACTAAAAATAACGTCTTTACAAAAAGAAATTGAGAATATGAGGAGTCGTGAAAGGGAAACCGCCACTTGTTTTTAATGTAATGTTGCATTGATGAGTGTCTAAAATACCATCATTTTATACCTTTACCAAAAACATCCTAAAAACACTTTAAATGCATCAAATGATAAAAATATCACAAATAAGTGTTTTATGTGTTTCAAATGCAAAATACCAAAATCGATGAAAATGTATCGTTTGCATAATTGGCGCTTTAGTCCCCAAGTTTCAAAAGTTGTCAAAAATGTACCTTGTAAATCAAAATAAAGAAACATATCATTCAAGGTCCCTGAAATATTCTAAGTTGTCAAAAATGGTCCTTGAATGAATCTTTGGTCAAATGGCAAAAAAGGTCCTTCAAGTTTGAAAATTGTCATAAATAGTCCTTGGATATTTAAAAAGTGAAAATTATCAAATATTATCCTTGTACTATTAAAGTTTGTCAAGTTTGGTCCTTTTGATAACTTTGGAAAAGTGACAGGTTCAGTCCCTCAACTTTGCAGAAATTGCAATTTTGGTCCTTGTATATTAAACAAACAAACCGACCCTTTATATACAATCCAAAACCCAAATCCAACCCAGCCTGAGCCCAAACACAAACACAAGCCCAACTTTGAATCTTGACCTGACCTTTGACCTAGACCTTGAACCACCAAAACTATTTTTGAACTCGCCAAAACCCAATTTTGAACTCACCAGTATTATTAAAATCGGTCAAAAGTTAAAATAACGTTGTCATGCTCTCATCTCCTCACACCATTCGCTAAAAAACCAGTATACCACCTCCACCTTGCCTCAACTTTCATTACCACCCTTTCCACCTCACCCCTAACAAATGCTTACCCAATTCTAACACCTCCCACAAAGTCCAAGAATCTTTAATTGATAAAACTGCCAAGACTTTTTAATTTCCAGACGATCATGATGTATCGAAAGATCCAATGGTTCAAGTGAAAGGGAATTGCTCAGAGGTCGACAAGGGACTTAACAAGATCTTTATAAACAAGAATGGAGCAATGTAGAAGGATAAGTAGTGTAATTTAGTTTAGGTAGTGTCGACTTAGTTAATTTTAATTTTCCAGTGTATCAATTAGCTTTCAAGCTTTGTATTTCATGTTTTTAGTGTATAATAAAACTTCGTAACCCTCAATTTCAAGTTTTCAGCTCTTTCATGTTTATGCAATTTTCATTTCAAAAATCTCATGTTAGCTTAAAGTTGTTATTATATGTTGCTTTGGACTTATAAGCTAATATAAGCTCCTAGATAGCTTAATAAAGCTATTAGAAACCTTAAAACTCAGTTTAGAAGTAAAAAGCAAAAATTACCAAAAATACTAAAAATTAGTGAAAAAAATCAAAAATCATGGAAAGGAAGATCAAGAAGCTGGAGCAAGGTTGATATTGGATTGCCTTGGGTTTAGTGCTTCTTGGGAAGCTATAGGAAGTGTAATTTGGCCTTTGGTTCTCTGTTTTAAGCTTGAACTCAAATTGTAAGCGCTTTCATAATTTGCAATTTTTAGTTTAAATGTTTAAAGTATGTTAATTTTAGTTTAATAATGTCCCATTATAGTTAATGTGAGTTAGATAATAGCTTTCTTGGCTTAAACATCTGTTTTAGTGCTTAAAACATCAAAACAGTTTCATATAGGGGTGTTTGGTTCCACTTGTTTAACTGTGTTAGAGATTGTTCAAGTCATAGTTCTTGGTTGTGGTATGTCACAATAGGTTATAGTAACTCAGAGAACCAAGAAAAACTAGTGCTCATTTGATAAAAAGTCAAAAACCAATTCAATCCCTTGACAGTAACTGTTGGGATTTTCAAGTTCAAATGCTTTATGTTGGTGAATAATTAGTATACTCAATTTTATCTAGTCTTAATTCATCTTAATACATCATAATTAGTAAGTAGAATAGATCATAAGTTCATAAAAGTCAAACTGCTTCATAATTTAAAAAGTTAAAATTTCTTAATAGCAGTTTTTGAATAAACTTACGAATTTTAGTGTGTGTTTAATACCAAGTTTTAGCTTATAATATTTTGGGATATTAAAGTTTAGTCAGCCAACTTTATTAGAAAATATTAGTTTATCTATACTTAGCTTATAAACCTTATTTTCAATCTTGTTTAAGTACTTTTCCAAAAGCATGCTCAGGTACGCTTGAGCTACTCTATTTCACAAGCTCACACAGAGCTCATTAGTAAGCTTTAACGGTGTATTTAGCTTATTGAAAGCTAACCTAGTGTCTCTATTCCAGTTTTATTTTTCACTTTTCAGCTTATCTAATAAGCCTCGCTATGGCTTTTATTTTTGTCCATTTTATTTAGTGAACCAATCAAGTGTTGTTCATAAGTTTTTCTAAAGCTTGTTACAAGCTTATTAGTGAAAGCCAAACTTTGTAATTTAGCTTTTGGATAGCCTCAGCTTAGTATACTTGTTAATTCCAGTCTTTATTTTAATTTCCCAGCTTATTAAAGTGCTTAAAAATAAGCTTAAAAGTGCCTAGTAAACTAAAAAGTGTCCTGTTTACCAAAGGAAGCTAGTGCTTATTTGTAAGTTGTTTAGTGCTTATTTCTTAGTTATTGTGCTTATTCAGTTGTTATATTAGCTTATTATAAGTTTTCTAGCTTATTTTCATTTATCTTGTGCTTATTTCTAGCTTATTAGCCAATTGGCTAAATCCTTGTGCTTATTTCAATTTTTGCTCATCGTTGAGATAATAAGCTCAATCGAGCTTATTATTGGTTTTATAAAAGTTGTAGTTTTATAATTTGCTTATCTCATTGTATTTAATCAGTTCCAAAAAGAAAAATCCAAAAAGAAAATAAAAAACAAAAAGCAAGTTGCTGGGATTCGAACCCTGGCCACCCAGCTCACCACACCACACACATACCATTCAGCCTCTTGGTCTTTGACTGTTATGGTTTGCACAATTTAATACATAAGTCTTGTTTTCCATTTAAGCTTATACGTATTATTTAGCTTATTTCCAGCTTATTCAAACAAGTTGTTACACCTTTTATATTTTTCTTAGACTTGTATTGTTATAAAGTATTTTACAAAAAAGTTTCAGAATTTTCTGAATAGTTTTAGTATTTTTAATCATTTAATTAGTTTAAAATAGTATTTAATTCATAATAAAAATATAAAAGTCAAAAAAATATAAATCTTTTTTCTAAAATTTTCTTTTGTCATATAGTAAGTAGAAAAATTGTTTTACATTCGTGAGGGACTTTTATTTTACAAATTTTACGCTTTACTTGCGACTCGCAATTTTACATATAACGCTTTCATTCTAGGTAACGCTTTTAGGTAATTTAGGTTTACACTTTAATTAAAATAGTTTATTTAAGTTATTTTATTTTATAAATCAAGAAAAATCAACTTTAAAAATAGTGATAGCGTTTATTTAATATATTTTAGCTTTTAATTTTCTTTAATTTGCATTTAAGCCCTTGTAATTTATAAACTTTTCTTTAGGTATAATTATTCCAAATCATAACTTTTTCCCATTCAATATCACTCGACACACACGCTTAGATTTAATCGCATGTTCGTTGGGACTTAACGACCGAGAAAAACATAGATCTCCTCGATCTAATTGCATTTCGTTTCGATCGTTGAAATTTTTATTACGGCCACCATTCATGTGGTTAGCTTGTGTGATAAAACCCGATGCCCTGAGCTAATCAAATTTTGCCGCTGCCGGGAGCTGTGCTAATAATCTTCCGCTTAGTGATTAGTGTTGTTGAATATACACTCATTGTATATTTACCATCTTTGTCCATATTTCCTTATTTTCATATAAAACCAAAATTATCGTGAAGTTAATTCGCTTGACTAATCGATTACCAAAAATATTTTCATTCTTTGTTTTTATAACATGTTTTTTCAAAAATCCAAAAATATTCATCTTTACCCTTTTACCCTTTTTGATTCTTTATCCCTTTACCCTCTATCCATTTGATTCTAACTTCTTCTATTCTCATAGAATCTTTCGACTACTTAATAATTCTCGAACGGTTGAAAAACTTCATACTTTATCACAAATGTCAAGAATTTGTGTTGTTCGTGATGATCCATTAATTCTCGCTAGGGAAATGGAACGAGAAACCGGGTGACAAAGGACCGTGTACTTCCTCTCGATAATGGAGGTGTTAAATACGTCCAACCTACGGTTATCCAAAGATCTAACCCCTCAATTGCTCCTAAGCCGCCTAAAATTGATCCTAAAATCACAATTTATGTTAAAGCAATCATGCAGAATTTAGACCTGGACTAGCAAGAATGACTTGCCTAATCTTCACGCTTCTCAAGAACCGTAACCAGAAACCATAACGAAGTGGTGGAAATTGCTAGATCTCAGAGCACACCACTTGTCCCACCTCCGGATTTTTCAAAATGTTCTTCGAGACTTAATAGTCATTCGGATCACCATGTTGGTTTTATTGATTCTTTGAATGAACCAATTCCTTCTCATAACTCTCAAATGGAATCGTTTATTCCTTGTGTCGGTTGTGGTGAGCCTCTTTTGGTTCACCCGTCAGCCGGTGTACGCGGGTACAAGCATGTGGTAATGATATCCATAACAGGAGTTGTTTGTTTTGTGGTTCGAGGAATTCATTTGATTATGATCCTAATCCAACTCATTTAATCGACCCTCAAAATTTTCCAACTACCCAACAGCCCAACTTATTTTCATATAATCAACATAACTGCTGTGAATTTTGTGGAGGTCCTCACCAAGGATTTGAGTGTCAATCCGGAAACACGTTTGTCTATGAACAAGCCCTGATCTAACTTTGGTCATGACCAATATCTATATAATTCACACCAAATTGCACCAACAGCTTTTATCATAGAATATTGTGGAGGTCCCCATTTCGATTGTCAAACAGTGGAATCCATTTCTTGTAACAATTATGAATATCCATATCACGACCAACCTCCACAGTGCCAAATGACTCAAACTCCTCAAAAAACCCAACAAGACACTTATCTAGAGCTTCTGGAGTTAGTGAAAAGAAATGAGGAGTTGAGTAAAACAAAGATTTCAAAATGCTCCCAGCTTTTTGGTATATGTGGGGGTCCTCATGATGATTATCAATGTCAACCTTCCGGCTTTGACAAATCTCCACTCCCACAATGTCCCGTCATTCAAAATTCACATGAGAAATCTATGGAAGAATGCTACAAGAGCAGGCTGCAAAATAAATTCCCAAATTGCCTTTGAAAAATCTATTAGTGGAATCAATTGCAAAAGAAAGTGCCGATCTAGCTCTCAATTTCGTTTTATTTCTGATGACAGTGATGATGAGGATGCACTTGGTATCCTACAATTTTATAAAGATTCATCAAGTTCATCATTGATATCCCAACAGCTTGAGATTCATTCTCAAACAACCGCTATCACACCCGTATTCCACTCACTCTCTAAACATGGGATGAGCATCTTGATATGTTCTAAAAGGAATCGGACGAGTTCATAAAGTCTAGTGTTGAGGACCTTGTCCCAATCCCGAGAGAGTCACAGGAACTTTTGACCATATGTGTGATATCCCTTCCTCTCTTAAGTGTTCAAAAGATCATTTTGAGACTTTCTCCGATTTTAGCGATGATTGTAAATCTTATGGGAACATTGAGAATGTTGAGGCATCACTTTCACATTTTGATGTTGATCCTCTTCTGAGGAGTTCACCGATGAACTCACTCACATCATTCCACTTTCATCAGAAAGTGATGATGATCTCTTTGATTTCAAAGCCAACCTAGGAGAAATTGAAAGTCTCCAATGATCGCTCACTCACTTCTCACCCTAACAAATTCAATAGAGAATGTTAATCACTTTGTTCCTCGGTTGCTCAAAACAACTCTCACTAATCCTCTATTTGAATTCACTCAATTCACTTTAATTTCTCGAGAATCCACCTTTGATACTCGATTGAGGATAGTGATGAGTCTACAAGGGAACAAGAGTTCACTGCACTTACATTACGTAATGATTCTCTTTATGAGGAGTTCTCCTTTGAACTCACTCTATCATATCTCCACGAGTATGATAACTTCCACTTTGATCTAGACAAAAATGATCTTTGTGTTCCTGAGGGAAATGTTCTCAACCATGAGAACTTGCTTGATATCAAAATCCCATCCCTCCCACCCGCAATATGTCTTGATCAAATGAGTTTTATGAGATTCATGATCCAGTAATCATGAATTCTCCTTCTGATAATGATGAGTTAGTCATGATTTTTATCATGATTTTCTTTCTTTTCTTCACCTATACGGTGACTTCTCCTGCTCTTCACTCCTTCGGGAATGAGGACACTATTTTTGATCCCGGCATTTTCATTTATCATTTTTGAGCCGCTTCTATGTATACCATCTCGGTGTGGAACTTTCACGCATCTTCAATGTTTATACAAACATCTTGAATGAAACCATGGAGATTGTCTTCCACTTACTTCCCCATGAATAAATTAATTCGAGGTCGAGTCAAGCTAGCGACTCGGTAATCAAAAAAAGAACACACCACATGGTTTTCACCGTGAGTATCACTTTGTGCGGGGAGTTGCCCTCCAAAAAAAAAAAAAAATGGCCGAGTATTTCTTTACGCTCTATGTTTCGCATAACCGCGGTACTTTGAATATTGAGGGCAATATTCATTTCTAGTGTGGAATTCTCACCGAATTTTATCATGTAATTATACCACCCAATTCTATTTTGGCCAAATATTTTTTTGGAGTAAGTGTTTTGCACTTACCAACTTACGGTTATCAACCATGTCTAATAAACAAAAGGATTGGCTAATCCAGAGCAAACGTTCTTGGTAAAGATATCTCAAACCGCTTATGGCTTGCAATTTGCCCAAAATTGTATGGTGTTCAAATTTCACCATATCTTTAATTAGTGAAGAGTTGGCTAGCCCGCAAGTTTAGCTTTGTGGTAAAGGCAGCTTGAAAACCATAATGGTAATCGACTCACCAAAGATAATATTGATAATTTATCTAAGAGTTATTAGTCCGTAGCAAACGGCTTCGGTAAAGACAAATCAAACCGCTACAACCGGTGATTTGCTCAAAATCATTTTGTTATCATTGTACCAAGGTTCTTACTTGAACTAAAACAATTGGCTACTCCGTATAATGGCTTTTTAAAAGATGAAATCCATTAATTTTTTCAAAACATTGCTAGGACTAGCAATATTAGTGTGGGGATTGATGAGTGTCTAAATACTTATCATTTTTATACCTTTAGTCTCACAAAAACATCTCAAAACACTCAGAAATGCATCAAAATGATAAAAATATCACAAATAAGTGTTTTATGTGTTTTAAATGCAAAAATACCAAAATCGATGAAAAATGTATCGTTTGCATAATTGGCGCTTTAGTCCCAAGTTTCAAAAGTTGTCAAAAACAACCTTGTAAATCAAAATAAAGAAACATATCATTCAAGGTCCCTGAAATATTCTAAGTTGTCAAAAATGGTCCTTGAATGAATCTTTGGTCAAATGGCAGAAAAGGTCCTTCAAGTTTGAAAATTGTCATAAATAGTCCTTGGATATTTAAAAAGTGAAAATTATCAAATATTATCCTTGTACTATTAAAGTTTGTCAAGTTTGGTCCTTTTGATAACTTTGGAAAAGTGACAGGTTCAGTCCCTCAACTTTGCAGAAATTGCAATTTTGGTCCTTGTATATTAAACAAACAAACCGGACCCTTATATACAATCCAAAACCCAAATCCAACCCAGCTGAGCCCAAACACAAACACAAGCCCAACCAATCTTGACCCTTGACCCTTGGACCTAGACCCTTGAACCAGTCCAAAACTATTTTTGAACTCTGCCAAAACCCAATTTTGAACTCACCCGTTATTATTAAAATCGGTCAAAAAGTTAAATACCGTTGTCACCGCTCATCTCCCTCACACCATTCACGCCAAAACCAGATACCACCTCCACCTTGCCTGTTTCTCATTACCACCCTTTCCACCTCACCCCTAACAACTGCTACCCAATTCTAACACCTCCACAAAGTCCAAGAATCTTTAATTGATAAACCCGCCAAGACTTTTTGGCCAATTTTCCAAATGGACAATATGATGTATCAAAAAGATCCAATGGTTCAAGTGAAGTTGGAATTGCTCAGAGGTCGACTAGGGACTTAACAAGATCTTTATAAACAAGAATGGAGCAATGTAGAAGGATAAGTAGTGTAATTTTAGTTTAGGTAGTGTCGACTTAGTTAATTTTAATTTTCCAGTGTATCAATTAGCTTTCAAGCTTTGTATTTCATGTTTTTAGTGTATAATAAAACTTCTGAAACCCTTATTTCAAGTTTTCAGTTTCCTTTCATGTTTATGCAATTTTCATTTCAAAAATCTCATGTTAGCTTGTGTTATTATATGTTGCTTTGGACTTATAAGCTAATATAAGCTCCTAGATAGCTTAATAAAGCTATTAGAAACCTTAAAAACTTAGAAGTTAAAATCAAAAATTACCAAAAATACCAACTAAATTAGTGAAAAATAAAAAATCATGGAAAGAAAGATCAAGAAGCTGGAGCAAGGTTGATATTGGATTGCCTTGGGTTTAGTGCTTCTTGGGAAGCTATAGGAAGTGTAATTTGGCCTTTGGTTCTCTGTTTTAAGCTTGAACTCAAATTGTAAGCAGTTTTCTCATAATTTGCAATTTTTAGTTTAAATGTTTAAAGTGTGTTAATTTTAGTTTAATACTGTCCCATTATAGTTAATGTGAGTTAGATAATAGCTTTCTTGGCTTAAACATCTGTTTTAGTGCTTAAAACATCAAAACAGCCATATAGGGTGTTTGGTTCCACTTGTTTAATTGCATAGAGATTGTTCAAGTCATAGTTCTTGGTTGTGGTATGTCACAATAGGTTATAGTAACTCAGAGAACCAAGAAAAACTAGTGCTCATTTGATAAAAAGTCAAAACTCCAAGTTCCAATCCCTTGACAGCTTAACCGTCAAGGATTTTCAAGTTCAAATGCTTTATGTTGGTATAATTAGTATACTTATCTTATCTTAATTCATCTTAATACATCATAATTAGTAAGTAGAATAGATCATAAGTTCATAAAAGTCAAACTGCTTCATAATTTAAAAAGTCAAAATTTCTTAATAGCAGTTTTTGAATAAACTTACTTAATTTTAGTGTGTGTTTAATACCAAGTTTTAGCTTATAAATATTTTGGGATATTAAAGTTTAGTCTCAACTTTATTAGAAAAATATTAGTTTATCTATACTTAGCTTATAAACTGCTTATTTTCAATCTTGTTTTAAGTACTTTTCCAAAAGCATGCCCAGGTACGCTTGAGCTAATTTTATTTCACAAGCTCACATACGAGCTCATTAGTAAGCTTTAACTGTGTATTTTAGCTTATTGGAAAGCTAACCTACTGCATGTTCTATTCCAGTTCTTATTTTTCACTTTTCATTTTATCTAATAAGCCGCTTATGGCTTTTTATTTTGTCCATTTTATTTAGTGAACCAATCAACAAGTTGTTCATAAGTTTTTCAAAAGCTTCTCACAAGCTTATTAGTGTAATCCAATCTTTGAAATTTAGCTTTTTGGA
Organism: Chrysanthemum makinoi; assembly: GCA_910596185.1. Taxonomy (NCBI): domain Eukaryota; kingdom Viridiplantae; phylum Streptophyta; class Magnoliopsida; order Asterales; family Asteraceae; genus Chrysanthemum; species Chrysanthemum makinoi. The sequence continues at coordinate 124,968,550 of OU343216.1, read as the reverse complement.
AAGCTCAGCTAGTATACTTGTTAATTCCAGTGTTTGTTTTCATTCCCTAGCTTATTTAAGTGCTTAAAAATAAGCTTAAAAGTGCCTAGTAAACTAAAAAGTGTCCTGTTTTACCAAATGAAGCTAGTGCTTATTTGTAAGTTGTTTAGTGCTTATTTCTTAGTTATTGTGCTTATTCAGTTGTTATATTAGCTTATTATAAGTTTCTTAGCTTATTTTCATTTATCTTGTGCTTATTTCTAGCTTATTAGCCAATTGGCTAAATCCTTGTGCTTATTTCAATTTTTGCCCACTGTTGAGATAATAAGCTCAACTGAGCTATTATTGGTTTTTATAAAAGTTGTAGTTTTATAATTTGCTTATCTCATCATTTAATCGCCCAAAAGAAAAATCCAAAAAGAAAATAAAAAACAAAAAGCAAGTTGCTGGGATTCGAACCCTCACACCCAGCTCACCACACCACACACATACCATCTGCCCTTGGGTCTTTGACTGGTTATGGTTTGCACAATTTAATACATAAGTCTTGTTTTCCATTTAAGCTTATACGTATTATTTAGCTTATTTCCAGCTTATTCAAACAAGTTGTTACACCTTTTATATTTTTCTTAGACTTGTATTGTTATAAAGTATTTTACAAAAAAGTTTCAGAATTTTCTGAATAGTTTCAGTATGTTTAATCATTTAATTAGTTTAAAATAGTATTTAATTCATAATAAAAAATATAAAAGTCAAAAAAATATAAATCTTTTTCTAAAATTTTCTTTTGTCATATAGTAAGTAAGAAAATTGTTTTTACATTCGTAGGACTTTTATTTTACAAATTTTACGCTTTTACTATGACTGCAATTTTACATATAACGCTGCTTTCATTCTAGGTAATGTTTTTAGGTAATTTAGGTTTACGCTTTAATTAAAATAGTTTATTTAAGTTATTTTATTTTATAAATCAAGAAAAATCAACTTTAAAAATAGTGATAGCGTTTATTTAATATATTTTAGCTTTTAATTTTCTTTAATTTGCATTTAAGCCCCTGTAATTTACAAACTTTTCTTTAGGTATAATTATTCCAAATCATAACTTTTTCCCATTCAATATCACTCATCACTACACCGATTAGATTTAACGCATGTTCGTTGGGACTTAACGACTGAGAAAACACTATCTCCTCGATCTAATTGCATTTCGCTTTCAGACCTGCTTTGGACTTTTTATTACGGTTGACCATTCACAAGTGGTTAGCTTGTGTGATAAAACCTGATTGTCTGGAGCGAATCATGCATCAAAGTCATCCTCAGACTGCAAATATATTGTGACTGTTAAATACATTCCTCCTCATCTTAGGAATAATGAACCTGTGTTTCATAACTATTGTGCTCACCTTAAGGATAGTCTAGAATGTCTCGTGAGATTGTGGAAGAGGATTTCATAAATAAGCCTCTTGATAGAGAAATTAGGTTTTCTTATGCTCGTGCCAACCGATCTCAAGAGTTGCTAGAATGTTTAATAGCCACATGTCCTAAATCCTTAGGTGCGAAAGGTAAAGCCGTGATGCCTTGTTCTATGCCTAGTGCCAAGCATACAAACCATTCTATGCCCAGCTTTAAGAAAGTGAACACTAATGTGCCTTCAAGTAGTTCAGATCCCCACGCCTAGTTCAGGGAATGCAAAAGTAGATCAACCAACTAATGTTCCAATAATTCCCTCTACAGAGTAATCATGACATTAAAGCAAGCGGTCAAAGCCTGTGCAATACTAAGCAAGATAGGACCTCGCAAGCTAAGAATGTGCATTGAAAAAGAGTAGAAGATCACCCTAGGAATATTAAGTTTGTTGAATAAACGAATCGTGTTGATTCTAGTATTAGCTATAAGCGTACTGTAATTAATTCGAATTTACTATCGCAAACCATGTAATGATGATCGCTTGATTTCTCATACTAATCATGAATGTGGTGTGAATGTTTTGTTTAATGCTGTCAAATGCCCTGCTAAAACTGTTAATGCTAAAAATCAAGCTAAGAAGGCTAAAAGGCAAAGGCGAAAGAAAGTTAGAAAATAGTGGAAACCCACGGGAAGGAAATTTAGTAATATAGGTTATCAATGGATACCTACTGGGCGTAAGATTAATGAGTTTTGCCCTAAATTTGCTAAGTCAATGCCCACTAGAAAATGGATGCCTACTGGTAGAACTATTCCTTAAGAAGTGAACATACTTTGAATAGGTAAAATATGGACACTAGCAATGCATCTATTTCTAATGACTCCATTGTTTCTACTTCTCGAGTGGGTGTTCCAATCATCAAGTATTAACCAAGTGGAACCCATTATTGCATGGGGTTCCCGCTTTCCAGCTTATCCATTCTTGTCTCTGTGTTCAACTTCGATCGCTCAAATCGCTTTGCGGGTACCGACTCAGTCGTTCCAAGCATATGACTGTGATCGCCGCGGCTCATGAACTTCGTGGAGTAAATTCATCGGGACTGCTAGATTCAGAACCAACCATTTTGGAGCAATTATAGGTTATGGTGACTATGTGTAGTTGGCTAAAGTGTAATCTCCGTGGTATATTATGTTGAAGGTCTTGGTCATAACTTGTTTTCGTTGGTCAATTCGTGATTCGATCTAGAATGGCATTTAGAAAACATACTTGTTTCGTTAGAGAACTCGATGGTGTGGAACTATTAAGAGGGACCCGTGGTTCAAATCTATACACCATCTCTATCGAAGACATGATGAAGTCCTCTCATTCTGCTTGTTTTCAAAGGCTTCAAAACAAAGTCGGTTATGGCATCGCCGTCTCAATCACTTGAACTTTGGCACCATGAATAACCCGTCCCGAAGGACCTTGTCGAGGTTTACCCGATTAAAATATGAAAAAGATCATCTTTGCTCGCTTGCCAATTGGGAAAAAGCATGAAATATGCCCACAAACCAAAACCCACAAACTCAATAATGGAAGTTCTTCATACCCTTCATATGGATCTGTATGACCAATGAGAGTGCAAACAATAAATGGGAACAAATACATTCTAGTCATTGTTGATGACTACTCTCGATTTACTTGGGTAAAGTTTTTGAGGACAAAGGATGAAACTCGAGATGTCATCATCAAACTTATCAAACAGCTTCAAGTTCGACTCAACAATACCGTAGAATTGTTTGAACGCACAATGGCACAGAGTTTGTTAACAAAGATTTAATTCAGCTTATGAAAGTGTTGGGATCACTATCAAAGAAGTGTTCCACCTAACTCCTCAACGAACGGTGTAGTTGAAATACGAAATCGAACTCTTGTGGAAGCCGCAAGAACAATGCTAATTTATTCAAAGGTTCCAATGTTTCTATGGGTGAAGCCATTGCCATCGCTTGCTACACCCAAAATCGCTCCTTTATACATACCTCTCATGGAAAAACTCCATATGAACTTGTCCATAAACGAAAACTTGATCTCTCCTACCTTCGTGTGTTTGGTGCTTTGTGCTACCCAACAAATGACGGTCAAGATTTAGGTAAATTAAGAGCTAAGGATATTGAGTTTTTGTAGGTTGTGCATCTAACAAGAAGGGTTACCGAATCTACAACAAAAGAACTCGAGATATCATGGAAACTACTCACGTCACGTTAGATGAGCTGTCCAGGAAAATGGCTCCAGGACAATCCAGTTCTGGACCCGCATCTCAACCTTCATCAAGTAGTCCTATCAGGTCTACTCTTGTCTTTAATCCCTCTCCGACAACTCATTATGTACCTCCTTAAGAAGATGACTTGAAGAAATTATTTGATCCTATGTTTGATGAACACTATGAGCCAAGGGCTAATGATCTATCAATTCCATCATTAGAGGCTGCTCCTATCCTTGTCAATGAAGTTAACCCTTCGTTCCATGTCACTAAGTCAAGAAGCTTCATCGCCGATCACTGTCTCATCAACAAATCATCAATCATCGAATGTACATCATGGAATTGTTTCGGGCACCCATGATGAAGTTAATCCCTTTGCTACTCCCGAAGATGCTCCATTTGAAAACATATTTGCTCTGAATCATCATCGTAACCATCTTCATCGTGAGATATCGACTCTACGCCGGCCTCAACAACAACCATATGAACACATTAGAAAGTGGACACATGATCATCCATTGGACAACATCATTGGAAACCCTTCTCGTCCCAGATCTACACGGAAACAACTTGCAACCGATGCCTTATGGTGCTTCTTCAACTCCCGCACTCTAAGGTCGAACCAAAAGATGTTAAAATTGCCATGAATGAAACACCGGTTCAATGCCATGCAAGAAGAAATTCATGAGTTTGATTCACTAGATGTATGGGAATTAGTACCGCCCGTGATTGTGCTATGATCAATGCACTAAAGTGGATCTTCAAAGTGAAACTTGATGAGCATGGTGATGTTTTAAAGAATAAGGCTCGATTAGTTGCAAAAGGATACCGCCAAGAGGAGGGTATTGACTTTGAAGAATCATTTGCTCCCGTTGCTCGTGACGAGGCAATCAATCTTTTGGCTAATGCTGTAAGTAAGAACATGGTAGTCTATCAGATGGATGTAAAGACGGTTTTTCTTAACGGAGATCTTAAAGAAGTCGTATACGCCACCAACCGGAGGCTTTTGTGAATCGTGAGCATCCTACTCACGCCTAATTGAAGAATGCTCTTTACGGTTTGAAGCAAGCTCCAATGGCATGGTATGATACGCTATCAAAGTTTCTTCTATCTATCGGATTCAAAGAAGGATCAGTTGATCCGACATTGTTCACCGTAAAGTCAGCAAACATTTAATTCACGTTCAAATATATGTTGAAGATATTATTTTTGCCTTGACTGACCCCAATGAATGTGATCGTTTTTCAAATGAAATGGGTTCCAAATTTCAAATGTCTATGATGGGACAAATGTCATTTTTCTTGGGATTACAAATTTCACAAAGTCCCGGAGGCATTTTTATAAATCAATCTAAATATGTAAATGAGATTTTAAATAAATTTGGATTTGATTCTAGTGACTCTGTTGATACTCCCATGATAGAGCGCACTAAACTGGATGAGGACCACTCAGGGATCATGGTAGACCAAACGAAATATCGTAGTATGATCGAATCCCTGATGTACCACAGCCAAGAGACCGTATTATCTCGTTTCTCGTTGTTTTGTGTGTATAGATATCGCCAAGCCTACTAAAAATCACCTTGAAGCAGTTAAAAGGGTCTTTCGGTATCTCCAAGGAACCATTAACATGGGTCTTTGGTCCGGGACACCGGTATGTCACTAACGCCTGCGCGATGCGATCATGCGGTGTCAAGATACAAGTCGAAGCACGCCCGGAGGTGCTCGGTTTCGGGTGATAAGCTTGTGAGCGGTCTTCAAAGAAGCAAATGAGTACTTCTATTTCTCATGAGTTGAATACATAGCCATATCATCTTGTTGTGCTCAAATCCTATGGATGAGATCCCAATTATTTGACTATGGCTTTGAATTCAACAAAATCCCTTTGTAACTGGATAATAAAAGTGCTATTGCCCTCTCATGCAACAACGTTCAACACTCAAGAGCAAAACACATCGACATTCGACATCATTTCATCGGGGATCAAGTAGAAAACGGTGTGGTGGAACTTTATTTTGTGAGGACTAATACCGTTAGCGTATTATCTTCACCAAAGCTCTTCCTAGAGAACGCTTTGAGTTTATCCTCCCACGACTTGGTCTAAAGAGTCTTCAACCGAAAACACTTAAACGTCTTCAAGAGGAAGAAGAGGAGTAAAAGGTCTTTCTTCATCCATATTTGTAAATATTTTTCAAAAGAAAAATACAAAATTTCAAAACCTTCAAAAGCAAATAGAAAAATATAAAACTTTTCAAAAATCCATAAAATCAGAAAATCTTGAAAATTTTCAAAAAATATTGTCATTTTGTCATTTTTTCAATTCAAAATATCTGTTGTTCTTTGTGTTGTCATTCAAAGAATGACACGGGACTTTAGATATTGTTCGAATGTTCTTAAATATATATATATATATATATATATATATATATATATATATATATATATATATATATATATATATATATATATATATATATATATATATATATATATATTGGGAGAAAGTGAACTATGGTTTATTGTTATTTCGTGCAAGAACTCAATTTTCAAAGAAAGAACAGAGGCATGCTTTATCTTATTTTTCAAATCTCATGCTCTGATTCTTTAAAACAATTACTTACCATCTAATGAAAACTAATTGCTTTGTTAAATAACTTGAACTCTATTTTTGAAAATCATCTGGACTTAACTTTTGTCAAAATATCTATCTCTCAATCAACAACTTATGTCATTGATTAAGGGGGAGAATGATTTCAATTAAATCAAAAGGTTGTTCGACATACAATTGTTTTCAAAAAGATATT
>OU343216.1:124890405-124948512 GCA_910596185.1 Chrysanthemum makinoi | reverse complement strand
ATTCCTCCTTTGTTCATATAGGTTTACAACATTTAAGCCATACCTGTGGTAAGACTAAGCCTTTTCCATGTGAAATTCTGCATTGTGCAGCAATGGGCACTATCACGGCTCGTTCTCGCTAACCCAAGAAGGGTACGTTTATCAATGCTGGCTTTAGCTTTGCGCCAACAAAGAATACTATGATCTTGAAAGGAACATTCAAGTACTCAACCATAATGTTTCCTATTATATTACTCCCATCACGCTACAAACTTTATCGGTTTTTTGTACCGTACATAGTAAGTATGGTAAAACTTCAATTACCGGAAGTCCTAGTTCCTTGTTTGTCATTGAAATATATAAAAATAGGGATTTTGTGTTAGATTTTTGGATAGGATTGTTAAACTTCATGATCAAATACACAAATAACACCTACAAAGCAATGTACGTTCTTATAAGGAGTATGTTTATTGTCACGCATCCACGCAGACTATGAACTTGTGCTTTATTATTTTTGCTATGGATTTATTAAGATCAACTTATTTGTGATTTGAATTTGGAGCCGCGAGGAGTACGCATGTTCATGTGAATCTTTGGGCAAGCTAATGTCGAGTTGCTTAAGATGTGTGGTAGCTTATTATGTTGCAGTGAGACTAATTTAGAGAGTACATTTGACTTTTATCTAAGCTGGAGGGCTGGAACTCTAGATTTTATTGTTATTCTAATGAAAAAAAGTATCATCTTATAGATATAAAAATATACATTGGTACTTTGTATTCTTAGGTGCATATTGTCATGATACAAAGCATGGACCCATATTGTTTGTTAGTATATACGATTCACAAACTTGGTTATTTTTGGAAAAAGATTATTAGTTTATAAGATCAACGAAACAACGATAACTCGCCAAATTCACAAAACTTTATAACCGGGCATACAGCAAAAAGGTTGCACTTATAACCGAAATCAACTCTCCTCGATTTGTCTCCATTAGCAAAAGGAACACTATGGCAGCTCATTTTGGTAGGGAGTATGAATGGTGTACTCATTGCTTTTCTCTGATTGCTTGAACGTGTATTCTTCCACGGCAATTCATGAAAGGAAATCGATATCATGATATAGAATATATGAATGCTAATCATTTCTTTTGAGATCGAGATCGAAGTTACGATCTAGAAGTTATTCTACTTTCTCAAATGATTGTCTGATCGTGAACCGGACTGTGTTAGACAACTATAATGTTGATTAGTGGTCTGGCGCATCAAACACTCAATACTGACATACACCAACTATTTGCTCCTTGTGATTCCCGGCCAATTTTTTACGCACAAAAAAAAGGGGTAATAGAAAAAGCCTATCTGTGAACATTATTAGTCCCTGCGGGTGCAACTATTTTACGTTATTCCAATTTCTTGTAAAACGTTATCTTCACAAAATAGAAAAGCTAACAATCACATTGAGTTGTAAAAGTTGAAATAATTAAACTAAATTACCAAATGGTATTCACAAGTTGTCATACAATTAACTAAAACCAATTTTATCGATAACGAATTAGTTGAAATTCATTAGCTCAAATCACAATTAATTGCGCCCATTCACTTTTATCCCGTTTCCCTTTTCTCCACTCTTTCTAGCAATGAAAAAGATTCATGTGATTGACCATTACCCTTCCACACAAATCCAACTATATATTTATTACAAATCGCAATGGCGTCACTGAGTAAACCAAACTCCTCTATAGCCTAACAAAGTAAACCAAAGCTCCAATAACTAACCTTTGCAATGTACTCCAAACAAACCTATTCATTGGTCTTTCATAGATATGTGGAACAATTTCAGTCATTGAATTAGGAGCAAATTTCAGATTCACCAAATCTTTAAACTGCTGCCACACCTCCAACGAGTATCCAAACTCAAAAAAACAAATGATTATGTGATTCCAGCCCATTGATGGTACCATGTTGTGAACACGGATATTGATTATGGTATCCGAAGGCTGAAAAATGTGTAGACTATTCTTATACTGGTATTAAAATGGTTTCAATATAATAAAACATGACACGCTAAATATTAATATCTAACAAAACTAGTATGACTCAAACTCTATGCTTACCTATTTAGAGATTCTCAGCCATGAGAGGACTTCCATTGGCATGAGTCTGCATAAAAGCATACTTGAATCTTGAGGAATAAAATTCATGAGTTGGAAGTGCCTGTGAATAGTGTCATCTCATTCCCATCAGAGTTTAGTTGTAATTGATTATTTGATTCGAGTGATAGTTTCCTACTTTAACTAGATCCGCCCAGAATCACGCATCTGGTTTTCACCGACATGCATTGGATGGTTGTGGGGAACTTTGGCCGAGTGGAGAGGAGAGGACCTTAGTGCTCCATTGTGCGGCGTGCAATTTTCATAGAAACTACCATAGGAAGGTACGAGTAGTGCAATAGGTTCATGTATACCCTAGCCCTTCCACATTTATGCAAGTGATGGCTTCTCCAGCTGCTCATAACCATGATTCGCTTCCTTTACAGTCTCCGTCGATGGAAAACTTGGAGGGTACATCAAACGTATTTTTAGCCACAAGTTGACGGTAAACTGTTAAACATAAATGTGACCAATCAACAACAGTCAGTACCTAGCCTAAGAGGCGATTCATGTGACAGCCTGACGAGTCATAACATTCAGGTTGAAACTGTTCTTTTTTTAGCAGACCAGTAAAGGAGCATGTCGCTTCGACTGTCACAGTTTTCGGATAAAAATTAGAATTAGGAAGGGGCATGCAACAACAATGGATTTAGAACGGCTTTCAACCTGTTTTGACCCATTTGACTTGTACCCCTTATAACTAATCTTTTGATTTGACCCTTTAACCCTCTAAACCAGTTCATTCATAAGTAAATGGAACAGTTCAAATATGATAGGTTCATTTATATTAAAATATGGTTATGCAGCTTCATCTCTTTCATTTCATAGATTCACTTATAAATATGTAAATAATACATTTAAGAACACACTTAGTTATGTCCTTTACTTAGCGTTCGGGGCGCTTCTTTTTTAGCCATGTTTCTTTTATCTTGCTTCTTTTTCTTTTTGAAAATCCTATTTTGCCTAATTGACCCATTAGCATTAAAAGAGAACTAAAATACCCCTAGTAAGATTGTACAGTACTTATGCATCATAATATAGATACCTGTTATATTCATTAAGATTTCCAGCTTGCACAAAACCATCAACATTTTTCTGAAAACAGAGATGTAAAAAGTCCAATCATCATCATTTAAAAAGTGTTGAATAAACAAACTTAAAGAGTAAAGATAAACCTTTTGCACATTTTCCATGCTGGAAGATGCACACTGTCGATTATGGCATACAGTTAAGTTATGATTTTATATTAGATATAGTCATATACAGATTTATGAGATACATATAGACACTTGACACGAAAAAAACCTGATATTTCCGAGTACCGACTTTCTTGAATAAAGAACGGCCCAATCTATAGGATAACTTGCGAGGAAGTTGAACCTACAAAGATTTTATAATAATAAAAAAAAGGGCATCAACAAGACATGACCTATGTAGCCTGAAAAAATCATGTAATATACTTCCCTTTTCTTATAGCTATTTGATAGACTACGAATTTTTCATAATATAAAATTATAGAACCTAACTTAAAAGAAATGCAGCACGCTTACCATTTTGTCCCTACTAACATCTGGGAAACAACTCCAACTACAAACCTACAACATCATGAATATATAAAAAAATAGAACAAAGACAAAAGCGTAAAGAAAATATAAGAATTGTAATGTAAGTGATGAAAGTTACCCTAATATTTTCAGATGATCAGCCATTGAATTAAAACCTGATTGGAACCCGTCATGGTAGTGTTTCTTTTTTGAGACGCGCAACAAGTACGAGCCGAAAACACCCTTCAGTGTGGTTATTAGCAGCAACATGTCCCATGAGGAAAAAGTTGATAGCTGTAAGGAATAAAATAGAACAAATGACCAGAATCAGTATGCGATCCGTAGAACTTCACAGCACTACCAATACGCTAGTAACAAAACTGAATGGCATACAAGCCAAAATGGTTCAGTCTTTCTGTTACAATACACGTTCTGTTGGTACTACAGTAACAAGATTCTTTTTTATATGCAATTACATCAGCAGGTTTGTACTAAACGGTTTAGATTGCTTGGTTAACACCGTAATTAGATTCTTCACACAAAATACTCATTTTCATCTTCGATTAGAAATATTGCCACAATAAAGGGTTTGTATTTGGAGTTGATTCGCAAAACTTTGCTCCGTCAAAATTCTCTCCAAAAGAGTAATAAATAAACAATTTAGAAGAATTAAACGTATGCTGAACACGAAAACTGCTGACCAAGTCAAGTATTAGATAGAGCATTTAAAAGGCAAATAGTGTATTCATATAGTATTTTTCCCGCTATTGATTGTAAAAAGAGTCAAGACATGAATATCCGTTGCATATAAAAAGAACAATGTGATATAATAAGTGACTGTGATATAAGCATTGTACAACCAAGAAACAGAAAGAAAAATCAAGAATCGGCACCGATCTTGCAAAGTACAAAGACAAATAATAATCTGGTCGAGTTTCTAGTAGAAAGAAACCAACCTTTCTTTTTGCCAGGAAAGAAAACAGCAATCACGATTTCAGATTAACCTAGGTTACTCCGCCTATGGTTTTATCACCTTTACTCTCTCTAGTCTGTCAATATATAGGGCTAATAACCTTTTAAAGCACTATACTTGTCAAGAATGGCAGTTCTGCGTAGCGAACTAAAAAAATAACTCTTTTAGACATTCGAAAAATATTTCAAAAAAAAAAAGAAATTCGAAAAAAAAAATTCAGAAATTTCAAAAAAAAAATTTTGGAACAAAAATTTCGAAAAACAAAGTATTTTGAAACAAATTTAGAAAGGGTAAAATGGTCATAATATGGTCACAATACTTAAAGAAAGACAAAAATGTCAACTTTAATGTCTAAAAGAGTTATTTTTTTAGTTCGCTACGCAGAACTGCCATTCTTGACAAGTATAGTGCTTTAAAAGGTTATTAACCCTAATATATATCACAAATTTCACATTTAGCCATTAATGCTTACTAAAATAAATACTAATTTTCAAATTTCAATTCCCTCTTCTTTTGGCAAAATGGTTTACCAAGGTCCTGCATCAGTAAGGCATGTGATTTTAATTTTTAGACAGCGCTACTTGGTTATAGAATCCTGTATCAGTAAAAAATTGGTTTACCAAGTAGATACTAACAAGTTAAACATAAAAGAATTACCATATATTCTTTAGAGACTTTCTGAGCCAGGGGAAGAGTTCCATTAGCATGGTTCTTCATACAACTTGTTTTTGAGGTGTACATATTTGTGGCTAGAAATACCTGACAATTATGAAAAACCTTTGTCATGCTGTTTCCAACAAACACGGCTATGTAAGCATCATACATTCAGAAAAGTAGCTAAAAGAGTGAAAATCATTTGCTCAAATCACCATTCCGCCCATTAACATGTCTCCTACTTCTTTTCTTATTTTCACTCTTTATGGCAATGGAAGTGAATCAAAATGAATGACAGACAAACGGTGAGTTAAGCAAACAAAACTAACAAAGATTATTTGCAAGAACTGTATTTATTTTTTTTAATGACAATTTTTGTAAAAATAATAATAATAATAAAAATAAAAAACAAAAAAAATGGAAATTAGCTAGATGATAATAAGAAGACATGCCTCGAAACTAATCTAAAAAAACACTCAACCACTGAGATTATTAGCAAAAAATTTGTTAAATTTGAGATCTGATACTCCATGGTAAAAATATATGTTGATTAACAAATACGAATTAAAAGAGTATAAATTTATGGATTAAAAGCCGTTAACATTTTAACAATATGCTAGTACACATAACATACAAACCCTAACTGATGCAAATATAATTAAAAAATGAACTTATGGAAAATCAAATAAAGTAAAATAGAGTGTTGATTGATATACCTTGTTCGCAGAATCATGGATTATATGAAAAATATTTCAAATGAACGGAATCAGATCGATTTTCAAGAAGAAATGGGCAGAGAGATTTTTTAGGGTTTTGGTTTGGGACTTCGACAGAAGTGGTACTATGCCACTGGTAAAATAAGTGTGATAAGTTTTAGAAAGGCCCTTTAATTATGGAAATGTTATAAACTTGTCCATGTTATAGAGTGGTTGGAAATTTGACATATTTAGTAAAAAAATTACAATTGTGTTAGTGTATTAAGTTATCTTTATATCTATTTATCTTCTATCTCTATTATAAAGTTGAGTTTTTGGATGTTTAATACCATAAGCTTTATTGTGATTAAATGATTACGGAGTATAAGTTACATCCCATAATAACTAATGTATCTACTTCAATGATTTTCAGATAACCCCACACCATTGCGAACAAATGATTGCCTTCTTTTTTGGATGATTAGCTTTAGTGTGATTAAACTCACGTGTTCTACTTTAATGATTTTCCACTAACTCCACACCATTGCGAACGAAGGGTTGCTTCTTCAAATTATGTTTTGGTTTCATAACTCACTGATTTAATTTGGACTTAACTTTTGTCCTACACCAACTAATCTTCATTCAAAGCAGGGCCGGTCCTGAGATTTCGAATACCGTGTGATGCCCTGGGCGAAATGTTAAAATAATGTCCGTACTTGAAAATTGGCATATATATAAACAAACTTCTCGTATTATCTTAAAATTTTCATAAGACAACTATCAAGTTTAATTTACTTTGTAGGTTGGTTCAAAATGCACTATAACATAAAAAGATAACTAAAAAAATTAGAACACGTTCGTGTCATATTTGAAATTTATATATGATCAAAAGTAGGAACATGGTACAACTCATATTATAAATATGTATTTACCTGTGATGAAACCAAGAAAATCAATCAAATATTTTACATATATTGCTACTGTACTAAAAGAAAATATTATATATTTTATGGTGCAATTTTTATAAAATAAAAGTTGCATAAAAGATAAAGTACGTAATAGATTAGGGAAATATATTATAGATAAATGAAAAATGAAAGTAATAATGCTAAGTGGGTCTTAAGTGAAATATAATTGAAAATTAAAGGTGTATTTTCGAAATAAATTATTAATAGGCACATGGACTAAAAGACATAATACAAGCCGTTGACATTGTTTCTTCCTCATCTGACGCTTCCTTCTTCCCAAAGTCCGACATTCATGTCCGACGACATTTGAGTTCTATCTTTTTACTTTTTCTAACTAAACTAGAGGCACAAAGAAACAAAGCTAGTACTACTTTCAAAAACTCATTTTTTTCACATAAACCGATCCACAGGGCCAAAACCTTGATGCCCCTCTCTGTTGATGCCCTGGGCTTCGCCCGCCTTGCCCATAGCCAGGGCCGGCCCTGATTCAAAGGTATCTATAGTACTGTAATAGCACCTTCATCTCATGGGATAGTCATTTTGTGAGCAACCATGCATCTCAAAAAATGAAATTGCATCTAAAAGTTAGGTTCAAATCTTAATAGTTTACCAAATCATATTTTTCTTGACCAATTGGCAAAAGATGTTGATGCCCCAATAAAAGTTACAGTGGGTTGAAAATGGGAATTCATTAGTATCCAAGGGAGATACATGGCCACTAACTTCGTTATTTCGGATGAGAAGGTTTATTCTACTTTTTCATATAGGTTTACAACGTTTGAATGTACCTATGATCCAGGTTGCAAAAATCGCTAGGCGGTAGTGGTCGTCACTCAGTACCGCCAAGAAATTATTCGGTTAGGCGAGGATTAATTAGATTGGATTTTTTATGTATATAATTATAAAGATTTATAACTATATGCCCTGATTTGGCCGATTTATGCTTGATTTGGCCAATTTTTATCCATAACCGAGTTGGTGATTTATCCGATTGGCCAATTTATGTCTGAATTGGCCGATTTTTATCCGATTAATCGGGGCGGTTAAACCCGGCCTAAGGATTAATCGCCGATTAATCCGCCGCCTAGACCGATTTTTGCAACACTGCCTGTGATAATAACATAAGCCTTTTCCAGATAAATATCATGCATTGTACATCAAAGACCAGCATATCACATGGTTTCATCAATAAGCTGCAAGAAGGTTTCGTTTATTAAATGCAGGGCTTTAGCTTGGAACCCAACAAAGAAGACTATCGATATTTGAAAGAAACATTCAAGAATTCAACCAATATGTATCCTAATTATACATACCCTCATTCTAAAAAGATTTTACGATCTTTTGCTACTATACAAAAGTAAAATGGGAAAAATTCAATTATGCGGCGTCCTACTTACCTATGTGAATTGAAAATTTATAAAAATATGTGGTGTTAGATTTTCGATAATTATTGTTAACTTCATGATCAAATACACAAATAACAACATAAAAATGCAATGTACGGTCTTATAGTGGAGTACATTATGGTGAACCATCAACGTAGATTATGAACTTGTGCTTCATCATTTTTTCTATGATGGATTTAATAAGATCAACTTATTTGTGATTTGAATTTGGAGCAATGAGGAGTACACGATGTTCATGTGGAATATGTGGTCAAAGGTACAGATGTCTAGTTGCTTAAGATGTGTGGTAGCAATATTTGTGTGTGCAAGTGAGACTAATATTAGCGAGTACAATTGACTTTGATATAAAGCTTGGAGGGCCGGAACTCTAGATTTTATTGTTACTCTAATAAAAAAAAGTATCATCTTATAGATATAAAATATACGCTGGTATTTTGTATTATTAAGGTGCATATTGTACATGATTACAAAGCCATAAACCCATTATTGTTTGTTACTACCTCCGTCCCATATTTATAGTCCACCTTTCCTATTTCGGTCGTCCCAAAATAATTGTCCACTTCTATAAATAGATAGGGAATATAGATCAAGTTTACCATATTACCCTTAGTTGAGGTTATTATTACAAAATTTAAATAAGTTAGAAATTAATTGGTTAATGGTAAAACTGTCTTTGTGCAAAAAGTAGGAAAGAGAAAGTTGTAATGATGATATTTTTCTTAAACTGTGTGTTTTTTGTCTGTGGACAATAATTTTGGGACAGAGGTAGTATTATATATGGATTCACAAACTTGGTGATGTTTGGAAATATATTATTGGTTTATAAAGATCTAAAGAAAAAGATAACTCCGAATTCACAAAACCTTACGACCGGTGCATACACAACAAAAGGTTTCATTTATAATCAAAAATCAAACTTACTCAAATTTGTCTCCACTTAGAAAGAGGAACACTATGGAAGCTCGTTTTTGTTGGGAGGTATGAATGGTGTACTCATGTGTTTTTTCTGATTCGTTGACGTTGCAATTCTCCACTACAATTCGTGGTAAGGATATTGATATCATGATATAGAAGTAATATGAATGCTAATCATTACTTTTGAGATCGAGAAATTACTTTCTAAAATGAAAATATGATCGTGAACAAGCGACTGTGTTAGACAACTATAAATGTTGAATTAGTGATCCTGCCATCAAAAACTGATATACTAACATACAATCAATTATTTTCTCCTTGTGATTCCCAACCAATTTCTTTCACAGGCAAAAAATAAGGGGTAACAGAAAAGCCTGCGGGTGCAACCATATTACGTATCTAGTCAAATTCACGTGTAAAACGTTATCTTCAAAAAATAGCAAAGCTAACTGGATCGTTGTCAATTATATATTCTCAAGCAACACAAACGGTTCAGTTTGTATCCCCGGATCGTTCCAAACAAAGGTTGAATGGAGTTATAAACTCTCGTCGCGTTTACGTTATTTTGAATAGTGAAAAAGGGAAAATAATGGGGAATTATACTAAATATGATGAACAATAGCTAAAAACAACTAGTAGGGAACTAAAACAATTACTCTAAGCAATCGGGGGATAGAACGCAATAAAAACCTAAAAACGAGCATGCTCGGGGAAAACCCGAGCCTAAAAGTGAAATCTAAGAAATAACGACCCTCGAAATGTAAAATTATTTTTCCTATGTGCAAACCAACAAAATAAAAATTTGGGAAAAATCGGAATATTTTTTTGACTTTTTATTTAATTTTAATGAATTAAAAACTAAAAAGTAGAAACTAAATGTTTAAAAATAGCAAAACAATTTGGAAAATTACAAAACTTTTTGGAAAATTACTTTACTAAATGCTAAATCTGTGAAAATTGTTAAACTTGAAAAATCAGCTATTAGGTTCCACTGCCTAGTAGGTTGTAAAACTTGCTCATGAAAATGAAGTCTTCGACCCCGAACCACGCATCAGACATATCCCCGCCAAAAGATATTTTATTAAAAAAACTCTTTTATATTATTTTAATTAAGTTAAATCGCTATTAAATCATTTAAATTTAATTTAAACATTTGCAAAATCATCTTTAATTAATTTCAAACCTTTTAAAAATGTTTACATCAATTTTAACTAAGTTAAATCATTTATCCTTAATTTATATAATTAAAAATTATTTTTAAATCATTTTAATTTAGTTATACATGAGATGTTAAATGAATGAGTCGAGATGATATGGTTATAGATGAAATGTTAAACGATTGAGTCGAGATGGTATGTTTATACATGAGATGTCAAACGAGTGAGTCGAGATGATATCTATATCCCGCCAAAATTTTGGCGCTAACACTTCCCACCAAAAGCACTATTTTTTTACCATATATATGACAGCATATCTGCTCTTATCCACACAAACTCATTAATATCTAATTCTCACAGCCAGCAACACATTACTCAATCTGTTTATCACAACAACCAACATACACATGGTTGTCATGCCTCAAATTTTGCAATTTGAAGCTTTTGCTTGTCGTTGTGGGTGGAGATGTTTTTTCGCGAAAATCGCACAAAGGTGACACATGTGAACAATTACATATTTTTTTGTGTAATATATAAATAATTTGTTGAGTTGATAAGGATTTAAAAGGTACAATTTTGAAGGGTCATTTAAGCCTTTAATTGATAACTTTTGTATCCGTTACTATTTAATTTCGTTCATTTTCACTTTTGAGGTCTCTTGAAGGCAAATTGCTGGAATGACACTTATTCAGACTAAAAGGCGCGAATATACGAAGAAAATGGCCAAAGTCAAGAATCGAGACACTTAAGCTGCTGAAACTGAAGGGGACGGCGTCACGGCTTAAGTCGCGACACACCTTGAGAGGACTCAGAGAGCAAATTGCTATTTTACAAGTGACGGCATCAGGTTTAAAAGATTAGGGCGTCACAACTCAGACGGCCTAGATTTGGATCCCGACGGCGTCAGAGGTTGAAGCCGACAGCGTCACAAGCATAAGGTGACGTTGTCACAGAGTTGATGTGGCCAAGACGAAACCCTAATGACGGCGACCCGATGGCGTTACAATTAAAGAGTGACGCCGTCGTATATTGTAACTCTATATAAAGAATTCGAATTTTCAGTATTTAGAAGAGGTAGTTTTGTGGAGTAAAACCTAAACCGAACATAGGCTGTCTTGGGCAGTATCTTAGGGTTCCATACCCTATTTTACAACAAGATAAGTGATTAACTTCATTAATTCAATTATGTCTTCAATTGTTTGTGTGTATGCTTGCATGTTTTCCATGTCCGGCTAATTTACTAGTGTGTTTGCTTAGATCTATGAAACCTAGGTATTGAATATTGATTGGTTGTCTCTTATCTTAATTGTGACTGACCTAGTAGTGCGATAGGTCATCCGTTGTGTTTTTAATGCTTAAGTAATATTTTTGAACATTAGTTTATAATCACCTAGAGTTATTGTAGTCTAAACATCCAAAGATAACCTTAGAGGTAGTTTATGAATCCTAGAGATTTCGTAGGCAATAACCTTAAGGTAGACTTAAAGAGTTAGGGATAAACGCCCCTACGACCTTAGAAGACACAACGCGTTAAGAATAAGGACGTGACAATTCAACCATCAATAGGAGATAACTAGGGAGTAATAGCATCTAAGTAAACACATTTTTAATCATCATAAGAGCACACAACAATAGACATAGACTACACTCACCTTAGTTTAGATAATTAGATAAGTAGTGTAATTGGTAGAAATACCAACCCCCCAAATCCAATACCCCGAGATTTGTACCTTTCCATTTTCTAAAAAACATAAAAAAGAAAATAAAAATAATCTTCCTCAACCCCAACCTTAGCATTGTAATTTCTCACAAGAATTCGTATTCCCCTAGAGAACGATATCAATTCCCGAGGCTTACCCTAATACTACACTACAACGATTAGGTTCACTGCCTAGGGTGTTGAAAAACTTGCTCGACGAAAAGGAAGTTCCTTTGACCCCGAACGCGCGTTGTACGGGTATCAAGTTTTTGGCGCCGCTGCCGAGGAATAGAATAGCTAGTTAGATTTCCACCTCGTTTAAGTTTCCTTGCTTGATTTCTATCAAGTAAGCTTTTTTCCCATTTTTAGCTTCCTTGTAGTCTATCCCCCTTCTTCGTGACCTTTGTTAGTAACCCCATCACTTTTCATCATGGAAGGTGATAATCAACCACCACTCATCAACCCACCACCAAATGACCCGCCAAGAGGCCGTACTCTTGGTGAATACTCAAGACCAAGCCACCTAGGCTATAGAAACACCATTGAGCTTCCCGACCAAGCCCAAACTACGGCCCTTCGATCCGACACCATCCGGTTGGTGCAAAACGGATGTGCATTCCATGGACTTCGTTCCAAAGATCCTAATCAGCATCTTAAGGATTTCCTTAAAAAAGCATACTTGTAACTTGAGTAATAAAATTCATGAGTTGGAAGTGCGTGTGAATAGTGTCATCTTATTCCCATCGGAGTTTAGTTGTAATTGATCATTAGATTCGAGTGATAGTTTCCAACTTTAACTGGATCCGCCTAGAATGACTCAAACTCTATGCTTACCTATATCTTTATAGACTTTCTCAGCCATGAGAGGACTTCCATTAGCATGAGTCTGCATAAAAGCATACTTGTATCTTGAGGAATAAAATTCATGAGTTGGAAGTGCCTGTGAATAGTGTCATCTCATTCCCATAAGAGTTTAGTTGTAATTGATCATAATTCGAGTGATAGTTTCCAACTTTAACCGGATCCGCCCAGAATCACGCATATGGTTTTCACCGACACGCATTGGATGGCTGTGGGGAACTTTGGGCGGGTGGAGAAAAGAGGACCTTAGCGGTCCTTTGTGCAATGTGCCATTGTCATAGAAACTACCATACGAAGGTACCAGTAGTGCAATAAGTTCATGAAATGTATACCCTATCCCTTCCACATTTATGCAGGTGATGGCATTTTTCTGCTGCTCATAACCATGGTTCGCTTCCTTTACAGTCTCCGTCGATGGAAAACTTGGAGGGCACATGAAACCTATGTTTAGTCACAAGTTGACGGTAAACTGTTAAACATAAATGTGATCAATCAACAACAATCAGTACCTAGAACGATTTTTCCAAGGGAGATACATGGCCACTAACTTCGTTGTTTCGGATGAGAAGGTTTATTCTACTTTTTCATATAGGTTTACAACGTTTAAATATACCTATGATCAAGGTTGCAAAACTCGCTAGGCGGTAGCTGGTCGGTCGGGTACCGCCTAGAAATTATTCGGTTAGGCGATGATTAATTAGATTGGATATTTTATGTATATAATTATAAAGATTTATAACTATATGCCCTGATTTCGCCGATTTATGCTTGATTTGGTCAATTTTTATCCATAACTGAGTTGGTGATTTATCCGATTAGCCAATTTATGCCTGAATTGGCCGATTTTTATCCGAGTAATCGGGGCGGTTAAACCCCGCCTAACGATTAATCGCCGATTAATCCGCCGCCTAGACCGATTTTTGCAACACTGCCCGTGATAATAACATAAGCCTTTTCCAGATAAATATCATGCATTGTACATCAAAGACCAGCATATCACATGGTTTCATCAATAAACTGCAAGAAGGTTTCGTTTATTAAATGCAGGGCTTTAGCTTGGAAAGAAGACTATCGAATCTTGAAAAGAAACATTCAAGTATTCAACCAATATGTATCCTAATTATACGTACCCTCATTCTACAAAGATTTTTACGTATCTTTTGCTACTATACAAAAGTAAAATGGTAAAAATTCAATTATGCGGCGTCCTACTTACCTATGTGAATTGAAAATTTATAAAAATATGTGGTGTTAGATTTTGGATAATTATTGTTAACTTCATGATCAAATACACAAATAACAACATAAAAATGCAATGTACGGTCTTATAGTGGAGTACTTTATGGTGAGCCATCAAGGTAGATTAGAACTTGTGCTTTATCATTTTTGCTATGATGGATTTAATAAGATCAACTTATTTGTGATTTGAATTTGGAGCAATGAGGAGTACACGATGTTCATGTGGAATATGTGGTCAAAGGTACGGATGTCTAGTTGCTTAAGATGTGTGGTAGCAATATTTGTGTGTGCAAGTGAGACTAATATTAGCGAGTACAATTGACTTTGATATAAAGTGAGACTATATATGGAATCACAAACTTGGTGATGTTTGGAAATATATTATTGGTTTATAAAGATCTAAAGAAAAATATAACTCCGAATTCACAAAACCTTATGACCGGTGCATACACAACAAAAAGGTTGCATTTATAATCAGAAATCAAACTTACTCAAATTTGTCTCCAGTTAGCAAGAAGAACACTATGGAAGCTCGTTTTGGTTGGGAGGTATGAATGGTGTACTCATGTGTTTTCTTTGATTCGTTGACATTGCAATTCTCCACTACAATTCGTGGTAAGGATATTGATATCATGATATAGAAGTAATATGAATGCTAATCATTACTTTTGAGATCGAGAAATTACTTTCTAAAATGAAAATATGATCGTGAACAAGCGACTGTGTTAGACAACTATAAATGTTGAATTAGTGATCCTGCCATCAAAAACTGATATACTAATATACAATCAACTATTTGCTCCTTGTTATTCCCAACCAATTTCTTTCACACGCAAACAATAAGGGGTAACAGAAAAGCCTGCGGGTGCAACCATATTACGTATCTAGTCAAATTCACTTGTAAAACGTTATCTTCACAAAATAGCAAAGCTAACTGACTCGTTGTCAATTATATATTCTCAAGCAACACAAACGGCTAAGTTTGTATCCCCGGATCGTTCTAAACAAAGGATGAATGGAGTTATAAACTCTCGTCGCGTTTACGTTATTTTGAATAGTGAAAAAGGGCAAATAAAGGGGAATTTTACTAAATATGATGAACAATAGCTAAAAACAACTAATAGGGAACTAAAACAATTACTCTAAGCAATCTGGGGCTAGAACGCAATAAAAACCTAAAAACGAGCGTGCTTGACCCGAGCCTAAAAGTGAAATCTAAGAAATAACGACCCTCGAAATGTAAAATTATTTTTCTTATGTGCAAAATGACAAAATAAAAACTTGGGAAAAAGCGGAACATTTTTTTGACTTTTTATTTAATTTTTATGAATTAAAAACTAAAAAGTAGAAATTAAATGTTTAAAAATAGCAAAACAATTTCGAAAATTACAAAACCTTTCGGAAAATTACTTTACTAAATGCTAAATCTGTGAAAATTGTTAAACTTTAAAAGTCAGCTATTAGGCACACTGTCTAGTGAGTTGTAAAACTTGCTCACGAAAAATGAAGTCTTTCGACCCCGAACCACGCATCAAACATGTCCCCGCCAAAAGATATTTTATTAAAAAAACTCTTTTATATTATTTTAATTAAGTTAAATCGCTATTAAATCATTTAAATTTAATTTAAACATTTGAAAAATCATCTTTAATTAATTTCAAACCTTTTAAAAGTGTTTACATCAATTTTAACTAAGTTAAATCATTTATCCTTAATTTATATAATTAAAAATTATTTTTAAATCATTTTAATTAAGTTATACATGAGATGTTAAACGAATGAGTCGAGATGATATGCTTATAGATGAAATGTTAAACGATTGAGTCGAGATGATATGTTTATACATGAGATATCAAACGAATGAGTCGAGATGATATTTTTATCCCGCCAAAATTTTGGCGCTAACACTTCCCACCAAAAGCTCTATTTTTTTACCATATATAATATGCTCTTATCCACACAAACTCATTAATATCTTATTCTCAGAGCCACCAACACATTACTCAATCTGTTTATCACAATAACCAACATACACGTTGTTATCATGCTTCGGATTTCGCAATTTGAAGCTTTTGCTTGTCGTTGTGGGTGGAGATGTATTTCCGCGAAAATCGCATAAAGGTGACACATGTGAACAATTACATAGTTTTTTGTGTAATATATAAATAATTTGGTTAGTTGATAAGGATTTAAAAGGTACACTTTTGACGGGTCATTTAAGCTCTTAATTTATCACTTTTGTATCCGTTACTACTTAATTTCGTTTCTTTTCACTTTTTAGGTCTCTTGAAGGCAAATTGCTGGAATGACACTTATTCGGACGAAAAGGCGCGAATATACGAAGAAAATGGCCAAAGTCAAGAATCGAGACACTCAAGCTGCTGAAACTGAAGGGGTCGGCGTCACGGCTTAATTGCGACGCCGTCGTGACACACCTTGAGACGACTCAGAGAGAAAATTGCTATTTTACAAGTGACGGCATCAGGTTTAAAAGAGTATGGCATTACAACTCAGACGGCCTATATTTGGATCCCGACGGCGTCAGAGGTTGAAGCCGACAGCGTCACAAACATAAGGTGACATCGTCACAGAGTTGACGTGGCCAAGACGAAACCCTAATGACGGCGACCCGATGGCGTCACAATTAAAGCGTGACACCGTCGCATATTGTAACTCTATATATAGAATTCGAATTTTCAGTATTTGGGAGAGGTAGTTTTGTGGAGTAAAACCTAAACCGAACATAGGCTTTCTTGAGCAGTATCTTAGGGTTCCATACCCTATTTTACAACAAGATAAGTGATTTACTTCATTAATTCAATTATGTCTTCAATTTTTTGTGTGTATGCTTGCATGTTTTCCATGTCCGGCTAATTTACTTGTGTGTTTGCTTAGATCTATGAAACCTAGGTATTGAATATTGATGGGTTATCTCTTATCTTAATTGTGATTGACCTAGTATTGCGATAGGTCATCCGTTGTGTTTTTAATGCTTAAGTAATCTTTGTGAACATTAGTTTATAATCACCTAGAGTTATTGTAGTCTAAACATCCAAAGATAACCTTAGAGGTAGTTTATGAATCCTTGAGATTTCGTAGGCAATAACCTTAAGGTAGACTTAAAGAGTTAGGGATAAACGCATACCCTACGACCTTAGAAGACACAACGCGTTAAGAATAAGGACGTGACAATTCAACCATCAATAGGAAATAACTAGGGAGTAATAGAATCTAAGTAAACACATTTTTAATCATCATAAGAGCACACAACAATAGACATAGACTACACTTACATTAGTTTAGATAATTAGATAAGTAAAGTAATCGGTAGAAATACCAACCCCCAAAATCCAATACCCCGAGATTCTTACCTTTCCATTTTCTAAAAAACATAAAAAAGAAAAAAAATAATCTTCCTCAACCCCAACCTTAACGTAGTAATTTCTCACTAGCATTCCTATTCCCCTAGAGAACGATATCAATTCCCGAGGCTTACCCTAATACTACACTACAACGATTAGGTTCACTGCCAAGGGTGTTGAAAAACTTGCTCGACTAAAAGGAAGTTCCTTTGACCCCGAACGCGCGTTGTACAGGTATCAAGTTTTTGGCGCCGCTGCCGGGGAATAGAATAGCTAGTTAGATTTCCACCTCGTTTAGGTTTCCTTGCTTGATTCCTATCAAGTAAGCTTTTTTTTTCCCATTTTTAGCTTTCTTATAGTCTATCCCCATTCTTCGTGACCTTTGTTAGTAACCCCATCACTTTTCATCATGGAAGGTGATAATCAACCACCACTCATCATCCCACCACCAAATGACCCGCCAAGAGGCCGTACTCTTGGTGAATACTCAAGACCAAGCCACCTAGGCTATAGAAACACCATTGAGCTTCCCGACCAAGCCCAAACTACGACCCTTCGATTTCGACACCATCCGGTTGGTGCAAAACGGATGTGCATTCCATGGACTTCGTTCCGAAGATCCTAATCTGCATCTTAAGGATTTCCTTAAAATCGTCGATGCCATCGACCTCGATGCTGCTACTCGGGAGACCACGCGTTTGCGTCTCTTCCAATTCTCTCTATGGGACCAAGCTAGCAATTGGCTTGAGCAACTTCCCGCCGGCTCCATCTCAAGTTGGGATGATCTCACCTCTCGTTTCCTTGCTCAATTTTTCCCACCGAGGAGAACTACTAAGCTTAGACGAGATATCTTGACGTTCCAACAACTTCAAGGCAAGTCTCTCTATGAGGCATGGACCCGATTCAAATACCTGCTCCATAGAGTCCCTCATCATGGCATTGATCTTTTGTTTCAAATCCAAATCTTCTATGACCATACCGATTTCATCACAAGGCGATCCATTGATCGAGCCTCCGGTGGAAGGCTTAGTGACTTCAACGCAGAGGAATCATGGGATATTATAGAAGGGCTTGCCGATCAAAGCTACGAAAATTGGAGCGAATCCCATGAAACCCCCCATCAAAGTGGTTAATGCCATATCGGTTCCTCATGAGTCTTACATCACTGAAGTGCAAATGAGTGCTCTTTAGAGAAGGATCGATTATCTAATTGAGAGGAAAAGGAGAGCTCCTGAACGAACCCCTCGAGAAATGGTTAATTCTGCTAACTCCACCAATCACCCAACATCCTTCTCTGAATCACCAATCCGTGAGCAAAATCTCAATTCCGAACGGCGCTTCCGTTCTACTTCTCCAATACCCCTCTCACCGAGCTTTAAGGAACAAATGAGAGAATACATGGCAGCCCATACGGAAAGATTAGCAAAATTTGAAGAGGAGGTTTATAGGCAAAGGGAGGAGATGCAGGCAAAGATGACAGAGATGATGAACTTGGTAAAAGAGTATACTAAGACAAAAGTTCCTGAAATGGTGCTAGTGAGAAGCAATGATTACCCTCCCCCCACTTCGTTTGTTAACACCATTTCCATTGTGCCTGATGAAGATGGAACAGTTGAGGGAAAGGAAACTGAGAAAAGCAAGAAGGATGAGGCTGAAACCAATGATGAACCCGAGACCATTGAGTACTACCTTAAGCACGAGATTAATAAAAAAATCATTGTTAACCAAGTGAACAACTTTAGGTACAATGAGGTTCTTAGGAAGGCCCTAGAAGGAGAAACTACAGAAAAAGAGTATGACACCATGCCTATGGGACCTATGTATCAGTTGGTTCTAAAAAAACCAGTAACTAAAAAACGAGAAACCACGAGGAACTTTGTGATACCATGTAGCATAGGAAACATTGATAATATAAACGCCTTAGCTGATCAAGGATCTGATGTGAACATAATGCCACTATCAGTCTATAATAAGTTGACTAGGGAGAAGCCAGCCAAGACCAATCTTAGACTTTCCTTAGCAAATCACACATATGTCTACCCCATAGGAATAGCGGAGGATGTCTTAATAGAGGTGGCCAATATTGTTTATCTGGTGGACTTCGGGATTATAGACATTGAGGAAGATAGAAATATGATGCTCATTCTTGGAACACCTTTTCTGGCCACGGCCAAAGCTACCATCAAATACGGTGAGGGCATCATGATACTCAAGAGTGGCAAGGGATACGCTAGGATACCTATTGTTCCAAGATATCCTTTAAAGATTATGGAAATGATTACTGATGAGAATCCACAAGACACTAACAACATAGTTAGGAAGAAAATTAACGATTGAGAAAAAGGGCTTAGAGAATTCATGGTTCAAGGGCTACATGCAACATTGTGGAAACGCGATAAAAAGCTAGGAAATAATCCTACCTCAATACCACAAATTCAAAAGAACCCTAAGGAATTTTTAAAGGGAGAGAAAGTGCTTTTATACAAATCAAGAATAAAAGCATTAAAAGGTAGAAACAAGCCAAGATGGTTCGGGCCCTATACGGTGAATGAAACTAATATAAAAAATAAAACCGTTACCATAATAGACGACGTTGGGAAGGAATCCACGGTAACCATACAACGTCTACGACCTTTTGATAAAGGATTAGTAAAGGTAAGAGGTGACGGTGACGAAGTAACGTAGGGGCACGACTTCGAGTCTACCTACAAGACTCATAAATAAAGAAAAGCGCTTTGTGGGAGGCAACCTATGCTTAATTGTTTGCTTGTTTGTGTGTCGTATATCTTTTATTGATTGTTTATTCTCGTGATTAAATTTGTAAAATAGCTTTATTTTGTCTTTAACCTCGTCTTAATTACATGGAAAATGATAAATGGACCTAACTAAAGAGGCCTAAAAGGAGACCTAATGCATAAATGAATTGTACAGTAACAGTATTGTACAATACATTTATGCATTAGGTCTCTTTTTAGGCCTCTTTAGTTAGGTCCATGTATCAAAGCTCTAATTACATATAAAGGTATTTTACAAAAGGGATAAGTGTAGGGAGGATTACACACGTTTTCAAAAAGAACGTGAATATGAGAATTACGATTATTTAAAAGATATACATGTGTGTTTGTTCGAGTCAAATGCTTGTATCGAGTCATAATAGATGTTTTGCAGGAAATTTTTCCAGATTCTAAAGATATAAATTTTCCAGAATTTTTTCCAGAAAATCGCAAACCAGTTTATGTCAGGATAACCTGACTGCGTCAGGGTCGCAACCTGACGGCGTCAGGAGGAGTAGAAACTGGTTACTACTTTTTCTCGTTTTTTGAGCTACTTATAAATTTTTGGAATTTTTCAGGTCTTATATTTCCAGAAAATCTGTAAACATCCATTCCACAAGCATTATATCCTAGTTTAGTAGAGTCATATATATATTGTTACTGCCAATTTTACGTGAATGTTTCGTTTGTTTTCTTCAAGTGTGCAGGTTTTATTTATCAAGAAGAAGATACAAAAGATTAGAAGGAGCTTTTCACGCATACATTCTTCTTGGAGAAGAATTTAACCACTACTTCACACGGATCCTACCGAGCTAATCAGGGGAGTACTAGTTTCTTTCATTTTTAATTACCTTCCATTATCATAACTTTGACACTTTCGGGGAACATTGGGGACAATGTTCAGTTTAAGTGTAGGGATGGAAATAAAACGGGAACTTTGAAACTATGCTTATCCTTGACTATTTGCCTTGTCCAATTTCATTTGTATAATAAACCATGAGAAATATCGGTTAGGGTAATTTTTGCACCAAATTTTAAATTTTTCATGACATGTAGGAGTGGGCCATTAGTCTTAATAAAGCGTCTCATGGATAGGAAGTTATATGACTAGCACAAAAATCCTTTACCACTTAAATTCCATCCAAAATATGAGGATCGCCCTTAGATTTGTAGGAATTAAAGAATTCCACTTTAATGCTTCGAGTGTGTACCGGTAGTATAATAGATTCTAGAACTTGTTTTGTGATGCATTTCGAGATCGCTAGTGAGACTACACTGGTGTAGTTAGGAATAACTAAATGATAAGAGGCATTAGGATAACCCTTGTTTGATACCCGTAATATAATTACTTCTTCCACATCGGTTGAGTAATTCCCCCACACCCTTGCGTTGTACTCATCTTTAGTACACGATACCCCTAGTTAACCCCTCAAAGCCTATCCTTTTCGCGGTTCTCGTGATGTTTCGGTTTTTCCGAAATATAAAATGAAGAGCATTGTTTACAATCCACCCCCAAATGCACACCCAAATCGCGTTAGCCTACCTTGTATGCACTCACTTTTAGTGCATTCTTGTTACCATACTAAACCCTTAGTTCAATTATCTAGTTGCTTGCATAAGTTGCTAAGTCGAGTCATATCCTTTGTACACAGTTTTGGGACGATTAGCTTTAGTTATTCCTAACTCCACACCATTGCGAACAAATGATTGCCTTCTTTTTTGGATGATTAGCTTTAGTGTGATTAAACTCACGTGTTCTACTTTAATGATTTTCCACTAACTCCACACCATTGCGAACGAAGGGTTGCTTCTTCAAATTATGTTTTGGTTTCATAACTCACTGATTTAATTTGGACTTAACTTTTGTCCTACACCAACTAATCTTCATTCAAAGCAGGGCCGGTCCTGAGATTTCGAATACCGTGTGATGCCCTGGGCGAAATTTTAAAATAATGTCCGTACTTGAAAATTGGCATATATATAAACAAACTTCATGTATTATCTTAAATTTTCATAAAACAACTATTAAGTTTAATTTACTTTGTAGGTTGGTTCAAAGTGCACTATAACATAAAAAGATAACTAAAAAAATTAGAACACGTTCGTGTCATATTTGAAATTTATATATGATCAAAAGTAGGAACATGGTACAACTCATATTATAAATATGTATTTACCTGTGATGAAACCAAGAAAATCAATCAAATATTTTACATATATTGCTACTGTACTAAAAGAAAATATTATATATTTTATGGTGCAATTTTTATAAAATAAAAGTTGCATAAAAGATAAAGTACGTAATAGATTAGGGAAATATATTATAGATAAATGAAAAATGAAAGTAATAATGCTAAGTGGGTCTTAAGTGAAATATAATTGAAAATTAAAGGTGTATTTTCGAAATAAATTATTAATAGGCACATGGACTAAAAGACATAATACAAGCCGTTGACATTGTTTCTTCCTCATCTGACGCTTCCTTCTTCCCAAAGTCCGACATTCATGTCCGACGACATTTGAGTTCTATCTTTTTTACTTTTTCTTAACTAAACTAGAGGCACAAAGAAACAAAGCTAGTACTACTTTCAAAAACTCATTTTTTTCACATAAACCGATCCACAGGGCCAAAACCTTGATGCCCCCTCTCTGTTTGATGCCCTGGGCCGTCGCCCGCGCTGCCCATAGCCAGGGCCGGCCCTGATTCAAAGGTATCTATATTACTGTAATTGCACCTTCATCTCATGGGATAGTCATTTTGTGAGCAACCATGCATCTCAAAAAATGAAATTGCATCTAAAAGTTAGGTTCAAATCTTAATAGTTTACCAAATCATATTTTTCTTGACCAATTGGCAAAAGATGTTGATGCCCCAATAAAAGTTACAGTGGGTTGAAAATGGGAATTCATTAGTATCCAAGGGAGATACATGGCCACTAACTTCGTTATTTCGGATGAGAAGGTTTATTCTACTTTTTCATATAGGTTTACAACGTTTGAATGTACCTATGATCCAGGTTGCAAAAATCGCTAGGCGGTAGCTGGTCGGTCAGGTACCGCCAAGAAATTATTCGGTTAGGCGAGGATTAATTAGATTGGATTTTTTATGTATATAATTATAAAGATTTATAACTATATGCCCTGATTTGGCCGATTTATGCTTGATTTGGCCAATTTTTATCCATAACCGAGTTGGTGATTTATCCGATTGGCCAATTTAGTTCTGAATTGCCGATTTTTATCCGATTAATCGGGGCGGTTAAACCCGGCCTAAGGATTAATCGCCGATTAATCCGCCGCCTAGACCGATTTTTGCAACACTGCCTGTGATAATAACATAAGCCTTTTCCAGATAAATATCATGCATTGTACATCAAAGACCAGCATATCACATGGTTTCATCAATAAGCTGCAAGAAGGTTTCGTTTATTAAATGCAGGGCTTTAGCTTGGAACCCAACAAAGAAGACTATCGAATCTTGAAAAGAAACATTCAAGAATTCAACCAATATGTATCCTAATTATACATACCCTCATTCTAAAAAGATTTTTACGTATCTTTTGCTACTATACAAAAGTAAAATGGGAAAAATTCAATTATGCGGCGTCCTACTTACCTATGTGAATTGAAAATTTATAAAAATATGTGGTGTTAGATTTTCGATAATTATTGTTAACTTCATGATCAAATACACAAATAACAACATAAAAATGCAATGTACGGTCTTATAGTGGAGTACATTATGGTGAACCATCAACGTAGATTATGAACTTGTGCTTCATCATTTTTTCTATGATGGATTTAATAAGATCAACTTATTTGTGATTTGAATTTGGAGCAATGAGGAGTACACGATGTTCATGTGGAATATGTGGTCAAAGGTACAGATGTCTAGTTGCTTAAGATGTGTGGTAGCAATATTTGTGTGTGCAAGTGAGACTAATATTAGCGAGTACAATTGACTTTGATATAAAGCTTGGAGGGCCGGAACTCTAGATTTTATTGTTACTCTAATAAAAAAAAAAGTATCATCTTATAGATATAAAATATACGCTGGTATTTTGTATTATTAAGGTGCATATTGTACATGATTACAAAGCCATAAACCCATTATTGTTTGTTACTACCTCCGTCCCATATTTATAGTCCACCTTTCCTATTTCGGTCGTCCCAAAATAATTGTCCACTTCTATAAATAGATAGGGAATATAGATCAAGTTTACCATATTACCCTTAGTTGAGGTTATTATTACAAAATTTAAATAAGTTAGAAATTAATTGGTTAATGGTAAAACTGTCTTTGTGCAAAAAGTAGGAAAGAGAAAGTTGTAATGATGATATTTTTCTTAAACTGTGTGTTTTTTGTCTGTGGACAATAATTTTGGGACAGAGGTAGTATTATATATGGATTCACAAACTTGGTGATGTTTGGAAATATATTATTGGTTTATAAAGATCTAAAGAAAAAGATAACTCCGAATTCACAAAACCTTACGACCGGTGCATACACAACAAAAGGTTTCATTTATAATCAAAAATCAAACTTACTCAAATTTGTCTCCACTTAGAAAGAGGAACACTATGGAAGCTCGTTTTTGTTGGGAGGTATGAATGGTGTACTCATGTGTTTTTTCTGATTCGTTGACGTTGCAATTCTCCACTACAATTCGTGGTAAGGATATTGATATCATGATATAGAAGTAATATGAATGCTAATCATTACTTTTGAGATCGAGAAATTACTTTCTAAAATGAAAATATGATCGTGAACAAGCGACTGTGTTAGACAACTATAAATGTTGAATTAGTGATCCTGCCATCAAAAACTGATATACTAACATACAATCAATTATTTTCTCCTTGTGATTCCCAACCAATTTCTTTCACAGGCAAAAAATAAGGGGTAACAGAAAAGCCTGCGGGTGCAACCATATTACGTATCTAGTCAAATTCACGTGTAAAACGTTATCTTCAAAAAATAGCAAAGCTAACTGGATCGTTGTCAATTATATATTCTCAAGCAACACAAACGGTTCAGTTTGTATCCCCGGATCGTTCCAAACAAAGGTTGAATGGAGTTATAAACTCTCGTCGCGTTTACGTTATTTTGAATAGTGAAAAAGGGAAAATAATGGGGAATTATACTAAATATGATGAACAATAGCTAAAAACAACTAGTAGGGAACTAAAACAATTACTCTAAGCAATCGGGGGCAAGAACGCAATAAAAACCTAAAAACAAGCGTGCTCGGGGAAAACCCGAGCCTAAAGTGAAATCTAAGAAATAACGACCCTCGAAATGTAAAATTATTTTTCCTATGTGCAAAACGACAAAATAAACATTTGGGAAAAAGCGGAATATATTTTTGACTTTTTATTTAATTTTTATGAATTAAAAACTAAAAAGTAGAAACTAAATGTTTAAAAATAGCAAAACAATTTGGAAAATTACAAAACTTTTTGGAAAATTACTTTACTAAATGCTAAATCTGTGAAAATTGTTAAACTTGAAAAATCAGCTATTAGGTTCCACTGCCTAGTAGGTTGTAAAACTTGCTCATGAAAAATGAAGTCTTTCGACCCCGAACCACGCATCAGACATATCCCCGCCAAAATATATTTTATAAAAAAAACTCTTTTATATTATTTTAATTAAGTTAAATCGCTATTAAATCATTTAAATTTAATTTAAACATTTGCAAAATCATCTTTAATTAATTTCAAACCTTTTAAAAATGTTTACATCAATTTTAACTAAGTTAAATCATTTATCCTTAATTTATATAATTAAAAATTATTTTTAAATCATTTTAATTTAGTTATACATGAGATGTTAAACGAATGAGTCGAGATGATATGGTTATAGATGAAATGTTAAACGATTGAGTCGAGATGGTATGTTTATACATGAGATGTCAAACGAGTGAGTCGAGATGATATCTATATCCCGCCAAAATTTTGGCGCTAACACTTCCCACCAAAAGCACTATTTTTTTACCATATATATGACAGCATATCTGCTCTTATCCACACAAACTCATTAATATCTTATTCTCACAGCCAGCAACACATTACTCAATCTGTTTATCACAACAACCAACATACACATGGTTGTCATGCCTCAAATTTTGCAATTTGAAGCTTTTGCTTGTCGTTGTGGGTGGAGATGTTTTTTCGCGAAAATCGCACAAAGGTGACACATGTGAACAATTACATATTTTTTTGTGTAATATATAAATAATTTGTTGAGTTGATAAGGATTTAAAAGGTACAATTTTGAAGGGTCATTTAAGCCTTTAATTGATAACTTTTGTATCCGTTACTATTTAATTTCGTTCATTTTCACTTTTGAGGTCTCTTGAAGGCAAATTGCTGGAATGACACTTATTCAGACTAAAAGCCGCGAATATACGAAGAAAATGGCCAAAGTCAAGAATCGAGACACTTAAGCTGCTGAAACTGAAGGGGACGGCGTCACGGCTTAAGTCGCGACACACCTTGAGACGACTCAGAGAGCAAATTGCTATTTTACAAGTGACGGCATCAGGTTTAAAAGATTAGGGCGTCACAACTCAGACGGCCTAGATTTGGATCCCGACGGCGTCAGAGGTTGAAGCCGACAGCGTCACAAGCATAAGGTGACGTTGTCACAGAGTTGATGTGGCCAAGACGAAACCCTAATGACGGCGACCCGATGGCGTTACAATTAAAGAGTGACGCCGTCGCATATTGTAACTCTATATATAGAATTCGAATTTTCAGTATTTAGGAGAGGTAGTTTTGTGGAGTAAAACCTAAACCGAACATAGGCTGTCTTGGGCAGTATCTTAGGGTTCCATACCCTATTTTACAACAAGATAAGTGATTAACTTCATTAATTCAATTATGTCTTCAATTGTGTGTGTGTATGCTTGCATGTTTTCCATGTCCGGCTAATTTACTAGTGTGTTTGCTTAGATCTATGAAACCTAGGTATTGAATATTGATTGGTTGTCTCTTATCTTAATTGTGACTGACCTAGTAGTGCGATAGGTCATCCGTTGTGTTTTTAATGCTTAATTAATATTTTTGAACATTAGTTTATAATCACCTAGAGTTATTGTAGTCTAAACATCCAAAGATAACCTTAGAGGTAGTTTATGAATCCTAGAGATTTCGTAGGCAATAACCTTAAGGTAGACTTAAAGAGTTAGGGATAAACGCCCCTACGACCTTAGAAGACACAACGCGTTAAGAATAAGGACGTGACAATTCAACCATCAATAGGAGATAACTAGGGAGTAATAGCATCTAAGTAAACACATTTTTAATCATCATAAGAGCACACAACAATAGACATAGACTACACTCACCTTAGTTTAGATAATTAGATAAGTAGTGTAATTGGTAGAAATACCAACCCCCCAAATCCAATACCCCGAGATTTGTACCTTTCCATTTTCTAAAAAACATAAAAAAGAAAATAAAAATAATCTTCCTCAACCCCAACCTTAGCGTAGTAATTTCTCACTAGAATTCGTATTCCCTAGAGAACGATATCAATTCCCGAGGCTTACCCTAATACTACACTACAACGATTAGGTTCACTGACTAGGGTGTTGAAAAACTTGCTCAACGAAAAGGAAGTTCCTTTGACCCGACGCGCGCGTTGTACGCGTATCAAGTTTTTGGCGGCGCTGCCGGGGAATAGAATAGCTAGTTAGATTTCCACCTCGTTTAGGTTTCCTTGCTTGATTCCTATCAAGTAAGCTTTTTTCCCATTTTTAGCTTCCTTGTAGTCTATCCCCCTTCTTCGTGACCTTTGTTAGTAACCCCATCACTTTTCATCATGGAAGGTGATAATCAACCACCACTCATCAACCCACCACCAAATGACCCGCCAAGAGGCCGTACTCTTGGTGAATACTCAAGACCAAGCCACCTAGGCTATAGAAACACCATTGAGCTTCCCGACCAAGCCCAAACTACGGCCCTTCGATCCGACACCATCCGGTTGGTGCAAAACGGATGTGCATTCCATGGACTTCGTTCCGAAGATCCTAATCAGTATCTTAAGGATTTCCTTAAAAAAGCATACTTGTAACTTGAGTAATAAAATTCATGAGTTGGAAGTGCGTGTGAATAGTGTCATCTTATTCCCATCGGAGTTTAGTTGTAATTGATCATTAGATTCGAGTGATAGTTTCCAACTTTAACTGGATCCGCCTAGAATGACTCAAACTCTATGCTTACCTATATCTTTATAGACTTTCTCAGCCATGAGAGGACTTCCATTAGCATGAGTCTGCATAAAAGCATACTTGTATCTTGAGGAATAAAATTCATGAGTTGGAAGTGCCTGTGAATAGTGTCATCTCATTCCCATAAGAGTTTAGTTGTAATTGATCATAATTCGAGTGATAGTTTCCAACTTTAACCGGATCCGCCCAGAATCACGCATATGGTTTTCACCGACACGCATTGGATGGCTGTGGGGAACTTTGGGCGGGTGGAGAAAAGAGGACCTTAGCGGTCCTTTGTGCAATGTGCCATTGTCATAGAAACTACCATACGAAGGTACCAGTAGTGCAATAAGTTCATGAAATGTATACCCTATCCCTTCCACATTTATGCAGGTGATGGCATTTTTCTGCTGCTCATAACCATGGTTCGCTTCCTTTACAGTCTCCGTCGATGGAAAACTTGGAGGGCACATGAAACCTATGTTTAGTCACAAGTTGACGGTAAACTGTTAAACATAAATGTGATCAATCAACAACAATCAGTACCTAGAACGATTTTTCCAAGGGAGATACATGGCCACTAACTTCGTTGTTTCGGATGAGAAGGTTTATTCTACTTTTTCATATAGGTTTACAACGTTTAAATATACCTATGATCAAGGTTGCAAAACTCGCTAGGCGGTAGCTGGTCGGTCGGGTACCGCCTAGAAATTATTCGGTTAGGCGATGATTAATTAGATTGGATATTTTATGTATATAATTATAAAGATTTATAACTATATGCCCTGATTTCGCCGATTTATGCTTGATTTGGTCAATTTTTATCCATAGCGAGTTGGTGATTTATCCGATTAGCCAATTTATGCCTGAATTGGCCGATTTTTATCCGAGTAATCGGGCGGTTAAACCCGCCTAACGATTAATCGCCGATTAATCCGCCGCCTAGACCGATTTTTGCAACACTGCCCGTGATAATAACATAAGCCTTTTCCAGATAAATATCATGCATTGTACATCAAAGACCAGCATATCACATGGTTTCATCAATAAGCTGCAAGAAGGTTTCGTTTATTAAATGCAGGGCTTTAGCTTGGAAAGAAGACTATCGAATCTTGAAAAGAAACATTCAAGTATTCAACCAATATGTATCCTAATTATACGTACCCTCATT
Organism: Chrysanthemum makinoi; assembly: GCA_910596185.1. Lineage (NCBI taxonomy): Eukaryota > Viridiplantae > Streptophyta > Magnoliopsida > Asterales > Asteraceae > Chrysanthemum > Chrysanthemum makinoi. The sequence goes on along the minus strand of OU343216.1, from coordinate 124,918,744 downwards.
CTACAAAGATTTTTACGTATCTTTTGCTACTATACAAAAGTAAGATGGTAAAAATTCAATTATGTGGCGTCCTACTTACCTATGTGAATTGAAAATTTATAATAATATGTGGTGTTAGATTTTGGATAATTATTGTTAACTTCATGATCAAATACACAAATAACAACATAAAAATGCAATGTACGGTCTTATAGTGGAGTACTTTTTGGTGAGCCATCAAGGTAGATTATGAACTTGTGCTTTATCATTTTTGCTATGATGGATTTAATAAGATCAACTTATTTGTGATTTGAATTTGGAGCAATGAGGAGTACACGATGTTCATGTGGAATATGTGGTCAAAGGTACGGATGTCTAGTTGCTTAAGATGTGTGGTAGCAATATTTGTGTGTGCAAGTGAGACTAATATTAGCGAGTACAATTGACTTTGATATAAAGTGAGACTATATATGGAATCACAAACTTGGTGATGTTTGGAAATATATTATTGGTTTATAAAGATCTAAAGAAAAATATAACTCCGAATTCACAAAACCTTATGACCGGTGCATACACAACAAAAAGGTTGCATTTATAATCAGAAATCAAACTTACTCAAATTTGTCTCCAGTTAGCAAGAAGAACACTATGGAAGCTCGTTTTGGTTGGGAGGTATGAATGGTGTACTCATGTGTTTTCTTTGATTCGTTGACATTGCAATTCTCCACTACAATTCGTGGTAAGGATATTGATATCATGATATAGAAGTAATATGAATGCTAATCATTACTTTTGAGATCGAGAAATTACTTTCTAAAATGAAAATATGATCGTGAACAAGCGACTGTGTTAGACAACTATAAATGTTGAATTAGTGATCCTGCCATCAAAAACTGATATACTAACATACAATCAACTATTTGCTCCTTGTTATTCCCAACCAATTTCTTTCACACGCAAACAATAAGGGGTAACAGAAAAGCCTGCGGGTGCAACCATATTACGTATCTAGTCAAATTCACTTGTAAAACGTTATCTTCACAAAATAGCAAAGCTAACTGACTCGTTGTCAATTATATATTCTCAAGCAACACAAACGGCTAAGTTTGTATCCCCGGATCGTTCTAAACAAAGGATGAATGGAGTTATAAACTCTCGTCGCGTTTACGTTATTTTGAATAGTGAAAAAGGGCAAATAAAGGGGAATTTTACTAAATATGATGAACAATAGCTAAAAACAACTAATAGGGAACTAAAACAATTACTCTAAGCAATCTGGGGCTAGAACGCAATAAAAACCTAAAAACGAGCGTGCTTGACCCGAGCCTAAAAGTGAAATCTAAGAAATAACGACCCTCGAAATGTAAAATTATTTTTCTTATGTGCAAAATGACAAAATAAAAACTTGGGAAAAAGCGGAACATTTTTTTGACTTTTTATTTAATTTTTATGAATTAAAAACTAAAAAGTAGAAATTAAATGTTTAAAAATAGCAAAACAATTTCGAAAATTACAAAACCTTTCGGAAAATTACTTTACTAAATGCTAAATCTGTGAAAATTGTTAAACTTTAAAAGTCAGCTATTAGGCACACTGTCTAGTGAGTTGTAAAACTTGCTCACGAAAAATGAAGTCTTTCGACCCCGAACCACGCATCAAACATGTCCCCGCCAAAAGATATTTTATTAAAAAAACTCTTTTATATTATTTTAATTAAGTTAAATCGCTATTAAATCATTTAAATTTAATTTAAACATTTGAAAAATCATCTTTAATTAATTTCAAACCTTTTAAAAGTGTTTACATCAATTTTAACTAAGTTAAATCATTTATCCTTAATTTATATAATTAAAAATTATTTTTAAATCATTTTAATTAAGTTATACATGAGATGTTAAACGAATGAGTCGAGATGATACGCTTATAGATGAAATGTTAAACGATTGAGTCGAGATGATATGTTTATACATGAGATGTCAAACGAATGAGTCGAGATGATATTTATATCCCGCCAAAATTTTGGCGCTAACACTTCCCACCAAAAGCTCTATTTTTTTACCATATATAATATGCTCTTATCCACACAAACTCATTAATATCTTATTCTCACAGCCACCAACACATTACTCAATCTGTTTATCACAATAACCAACATACACGTTGTTATCATGCTTCGGATTTCGCAATTTGAAGCTTTTGCTTGTCGTTGTGGGTGGAGATGTATTTCCGCGAAAATCGCATAAAGGTGACACATGTGAACAATTACATAGTTTTTTGTGTAATATATAAATAATTTGGTTAGTTGATAAGGATTTAAAAGGTACACTTTTGACGGGTCATTTAAGCTCTTAATTTATCACTTTTGTATCCGTTACTACTTAATTTCGTTTCTTTTCACTTTTTAGGTCTCTTGAAGGCAAATTGCTGGAATGACACTTATTCGGACGAAAAGGCGCGAATATACGAAGAAAATGGCCAAAGTCAAGAATCGAGACACTCAAGCTGCTGAAACTGAAGGGGTCGGCGTCACGGCTTAATTGCGACGCCGTCGTGACACACCTTGAGACGACTCAGAGAGAAAATTGCTATTTTACAAGTGACGGCATCAGGTTTAAAAGAGTATGGCATTACAACTCGACGCCTATATTTGGATCCCGACGGGCGACGGAGAGTTGAAGCCGACAGTCACAAACATAAGGTGACATCGTCACAGAGTTGACGTGGCCAAGACGAAACCCTAATGACGGCGACCCGATGGCGTCACAATTAAAGCGTGACACCGTCGCATATTGTAACTCTATATATAGAATTCGAATTTTCAGTATTTGGGAGAGGTAGTTTTGTGGAGTAAAACCTAAACCGAACATAGGCTTTCTTGAGCAGTATCTTAGGGTTCCATACCCTATTTTACAACAAGATAAGTGATTTACTTCATTAATTCAATTATGTCTTCAATTTTTTGTGTGTATGCTTGCATGTTTTCCATGTCCGGCTAATTTACTTGTGTGTTTGCTTAGATCTATGAAACCTAGGTATTGAATATTGATGGGTTATCTCTTATCTTAATTGTGATTGACCTAGTATTGCGATAGGTCATCCGTTGTGTTTTTAATGCTTAAGTAATCTTTGTGAACATTAGTTTATAATCACCTAGAGTTATTGTAGTCTAAACATCCAAAGATAACCTTAGAGGTAGTTTATGAATCCTTGAGATTTCGTAGGCAATAACCTTAAGGTAGACTTAAAGAGTTAGGGATAAACGCATACCCTACGACCTTAGAAGACACAACGCGTTAAGAATAAGGACGTGACAATTCAACCATCAATAGGAAATAACTAGGGAGTAATAGCATCTAAGTAAACACATTTTTAATCATCATAAGAGCACACAACAATAGACATAGACTACACTTACATTAGTTTAGATAATTAGATAAGTAAAGTAATCGGTAGAAATACCAACCCCCAAAATCCAATACCCCGAGATTCTTACCTTTCCATTTTCTAAAAAACATAAAAAAGAAAAAAAATAATCTTCCTCAACCCCAACCTTAACGTAGTAATTTCTCACTAGCATTCCTATTCCCCTAGAGAACGATATCAATTCCCGAGGCTTACCCTAATACTACACTACAACGATTAGGTTCACTGCCAAGGGTGTTGAAAAACTTGCTCGACGAAAAGGAATTTCCTTTGACCCCGAACGCGCGTTGTACAGGTATCAAGTTTTTGGCGCCGCTGCCGGGGAATAGAATAGCTAGTTAGATTTCCACCTCGTTTAGGTTTCCTTGCTTGATTCCTATCAAGTAAGCTTTTTTTTTCCCATTTTTAGCTTTCTTATAGTCTATCCCCATTCTTCGTGACCTTTGTTAGTAACCCCATCACTTTTCATCATGGAAGGTGATAATCAACCACCACTCATCAACCCACCACCAAATGACCGCCAAGAGGCCGTACTCTTGGTGAATACTCAAGACCAAGCCACCTAGGCTATAGAAACACCATTGAGCTTCCCGACCAAGCCCAAACTACGACCCTTCGATACGACACCATCCGGTTGGTGCAAAACGGATGTGCATTCCATGGACTTCGTTCCGAAGATCCTAATCTGCATCTTAAGGATTTCCTTAAAATCGTCGATGCCATCGACCTCGATGCTTGCTACTCGGAGACCACGCGTTTGCGTTCTCTTCCAATTCTCTCTATGGGACCAAGCTAGTAATTGGCTTGAGCGACTTCCAGCCGGCTCCATCTCAAGTTGGGATGATCTCACCTCTCGCTTCCTTGCTCATTTTTCCACGAGGAGAACTACTAAGCTTAGACGAGATATCTTGACGTTCCAACAACTTCAAGGCAAGTCTCTCTACGAGGCATGGACCCGATTCAAATACCGCCTCCATAGAGTCCCTCATCATGGCATTGATCTTTTGTTTCAAATCCAAATCTTCTATGACCATACCGATTTCATCACAAGGCGATCCATTGATCGAGCCTCCGGTGGAAGGCTTAGTGACTTCAACGCAGAGGAATCATGGGATATTATAGAAGGGCTTGCCGATCAAAGCTACGAAAATTGGAGCGAATCCCATGAAACCCCCCATCAAAGTGGTTAATGCCATATCGGTTCCTCATGAGTCTTCCATCACTGAAGTGCAAATGAGTGCTCTTGAGAGAAGGATCGATTATCTAATTGAGAGGAAAAGGAGAGCTCCTGAACGAACCCCTCGAGAAATGGTTAATTCTGCTAACTCCACCAATCACCCAACATCCTTCTCTGAATCACCAATCCGTGAGCAAAATCTCAATTCGAACGGCGCTTGTTCTACTTCTCCAATACCCCTCTCACCGAGCTTTAAGGAACAAATGAGAGAATACATGGCAGCCCATACGGAAAGATTAGCAAAATTTGAAGAGGAGGTTTATAGGCAAAGGGAAGAGATGCAGGCAAAGATGACAGAGATGATGAACTTGGTAAAAGAGTATACTAAGACAAAAGTTCCCGAAATGGTGCTAGTGAGAAGCAATGATTACCCTCCCCCCACTTCGTTTGTTAACACCATTTCCATTGTGCCTGATGAAGATGGAACAGTGAGGGAAAGGAAACTGAGAAAAGCAAGAAGGAGGAGGCTGAAACCAATGATGAACCCGAGACCATTGAGTACTACCTTAAGCACGAGATTAATAAAAAATCATTGTTAACCAAGTGAACAACTTTAGGTACAATGAGGTTCTTAGGAAGGCCCTAGAAGGAGAAACTACAGAAAAAGAGTATGACACCATGCCTATGGGACCTATGTATCAGTTGGTTCTAAAAAACACAGTAACTAAAAACGAGAAACCACGAGGAACTTTGTGATACCATGTAGCATAGGAAACATTGATAATATAACGCCTTAGTGATCAAGGATCGATGTGAACATAATGCCACTATCAGTCTATAATAAGTTGACTAGGGAGAAGCCAGCCAAGACCAATCTTAGACTTTCCTTAGCAAATCACACATATGTCTACCCATAGGAATAGCGGAGGATGTCTTAATAGAGGTGGCCAATATTGTTTATCACGGTGGACTTCGGGATTATAGACATTGAGGAAGATAGAAATATGATGCTCATTCTTGGAACACCTTTTCTGGCCACGGCCAAAGCTACCATCAAATACGGTGAGGGCATCATGATACTCAAGAGTGGCAAGGGATACGCTAGGATACCTATTGTTCCAAGATATCCTTTAAAGATTATGGAAATGATTACTTGAGAGAATCCACAAGACACTAACAACATAGTTAGGAAGAAAATTAACGATTGAGAAAAAGGGCTTAGAGAATTCATGGTTCAAGGGCTACATGCAACATTGTGGAAACGCGATAAAAAGCTAGGAAATAATCTACCTCAATACACAAATTCAAAAGAACCCTAAGGAATTTTTAAAGGGAGAGAAAGTGCTTTTATACAAATCAAGAATAAAAGCATTAAAAGGTAGAAACAAGCCAAGATGGTTCGGGCCCTATACGGTGAATGAAACTAATATAAAAAATAAAACCGTTACCATAATAGAACGCGTGGAAGGAATCCACGGTAACATACAACGTCCTACGACCTTTTGATAAAGGATTAGTAAAGGTAAGAGGTGACGGTGACGAAGTAACGTAGGGGCACGACTTCGAGTCTAGCTACAAGACTCATTAATAAAGAAAAGCGCTTTGTGGGAGGCAACCTATGCTTAATTGTTTGCTTGTTTGTGTGTCGTATATCTTTTATTGATTGTTTATTCTCGTGATTAAATTTGTAAAATAGCTTTATTTTGTCTTTAACCTCGTCTAATTATATGGAAAATGATAGATGGACCTAACTAAAAAAGGCATACAAGAAGACCTAATTCTTAAATGAATTCTACAGCAACAGTTATTGTACAATACATTTATGCATTAGGTCTCCTTTTAGGCCTCTTTAGTTAGGCCCATGTATCAAAGCTCTAATACATATAAAAGGTATTTTACAAAGGGATAAGTGTAGGGAGGATTACACACGTTTTCAAAAAAAGAACGTGAATATGAGAATTACGATTATTTAAAAGATATACATGTGTGTTTGTTCGAGTCAAATGCTTGTATCGTGTCATAATAGATGTTTTGCAGGAAATTTTTCCAGATTCTAAAGATATAAATTTTCCGAATTTTTCCAAAAATCGCAACCAGTTTATGTCAGGAACTGGATTTGCGTCAGGGTCGCAACTGACGGCGTCAGGAGAGTAGAAACTGTTACTATTTTTCTCGTTTTTTGAGCTACTTATAAATTTTGGAATTTTTTCAGGTCTTATATTTCCAGAAAATCTGTAAACATCCATTCCACAAGCATTATATCCTAGTTTAGTAGAATCATATATATATTATTTACTGCCATTTACGTGAATGTTTCGTTTGTTTTCTTCAAGTGTGCAGGTTTTATTTATCAAGAAGAAGATACAAAAGATTTGAAGGAGCTTTTCACGCGATACATTCTTTTGGAGAAATTTAACCACTACTTCACACGGATCCTACCGAGCTAATCCGGGGAGTACTAGTTTCTTTCATTTTTAATTACCTTCCATTATCATAACTTTGACACTTTCGGGGAACATTGGGGACAATGTTCAGTTTAAGTGTAGGGATGGAAATAAAACGGGAACTTTGAAACTATGCTTATCCTTGACTATTTGCCTTGTCCAATTTCATTTGTATAATAAACCATGAGAAATATCGGTTAGGGTAATTTTTGCACCAAATTTAAAATTTTTCATGACATGTAGGAGTGGGCCATTAGTCTTAATAAAGCGTCTCATGGATAGGAAGTTATATGACTAGCACAAAAATCCTTTACCACTTAAATTCCATCCAAAATGTGAGGATCGCCCTTAGATTTGTAGGAATTAAAGAATTCCACTTTAATGCTTCGAGTGTGTACCGGTAGTATAATAGATTCTAGAACTTGTTTTGTGATGCATTTCGAGATCGCTAGTGAGACTACACTGGTGTAGTTAGGAATAACTAAATGATAAGAGGCATTAGGATAACCCTTGTTTGATACCCGTAATATAATTACTTCTTCCACATCGGTTGAGTAATTCCCCACACCCTTGCGTTGTACTCATCTTTAGTACACGATACCCTAGTTAACCCCTCAAAGCCTATCCTTTTCGCGGTTCTCGTGATGTTTTGGTTTTTCCGAAATATAAAATGAAGAGCATTGTTTACAATCCACCCCCAAATGCACACCCAAATCGCGTTAGCCTACCTTGTATGCACTCACTTTTAGTGCATTCTTGTTACCATACTAAACCCTTAGTTCAATTATCTAGTTGCTTGCATAAGTTGCTAAGTCGAGTCATATCCTTTGTACACAGTTTTGGGACGATTGGGACTCATGGGAAAAGTTAAATTTTATGAAATGACGGGAAGGAACGTTAAATTCAAATTCCCTTTATTTGCGTAATAATGTACTCCAAGTGTTTTGATCTTTTCAATTTGTGTCAAATTAGTGTTAGAGTAATAAAAACTCAAGTGTAGGGATGTGCCTATAAATCCCTATTATTTTGATGTTATCGTTGAGGATGGTAGAGTAAAAGTGTATGGAAAAAAAAGAAAAAACATACGGGCTACCATCCTACATATATCTTTAAATTTATGTTCGTTTGTTTCAATTTGTCTAGAGTTTAGAGTGTCGAGTCTTCGCTTAGCAACGCCATTCTTCTCATGCTTGTAACATAAAGATTTTTGACTTGCCACCACTAAATCGCCTATCCAACCACACCATTTGTTTCCCTCCGACCGAAGCCTAACATTACAACCCTACCAAGGTGCTTACCATCTAGTGTTTCCTACCGTTAATGAGTGCCTAACGTGTGAGGTGCAAGCCTTTGTTAGGTCACAATGTTTACCACACAAGCTTATAAGAAAGATAGAGAGGCGATTGAACAAGAACCAAACACACATACACGAAATACTAAAGATGGTTTAGGCGTAGGTGATATGTGAAAGGAATAACTTGAACAACCTACCTTCAAATGAAGGTTTACAAGGGGTATTTATAGGAGGGAAGCTAGGGCAACACTCCTAGTTCCCTTCCTTTCCTTATTGGGCTAGGCCTAGGCTTATGGGCCTTCTACATAAGCCTAAGGCTAATAACAAACATAAAGGCCATAATAAGCTAACTATTACATATGAGTAACTAACACTTGAATAAGGTTTAGGAGTGATTCCAACAATCTCCCCCTCAAGTGTTATTACATATGAGTAACAAACACTCAAGTGTTGGTGATGAAAAACGGTGAAGGCGTTGATGTAATAGTAGCTTTGACGTCTTCTGACATTCTTCTTTCTTGTGAGAAGAATTGCCTTGATTTAAACAATCTCCCCAGTGTAGAGAGATAGTTTACTTTGAACGTTATGCTTTGACGTCATCTTTAACTTTGTTCTTTGATCATTGTTCTTTGTGGTGAAAGTGATAGTATGTTGTTGTCTGCCTCAGGTCTGCTTCGCTGCTACAGTGTCTCCACGTCGTTCTTCAACATGCTCACACGCTCCTTTGACGTTTAGAATTCAGTACTGATGGAGTTCTTTAAGTCTTTAACTTTGTAGATTCTCTGTATTGATGGCGAAGAATCATTCTGACTGTTGTGTTGCTTTTGGATAGAACTTCCATTAGTGATGATTTTGGCGTGAGCATGAGAAGAATCTGCACGATCATTTCGCTCCAGAGCTTCCATAAGAAGAAAACATTTAAACGGTTAGTAATAAGCGGATTCCGGCACTTACAAGTTTGAACCTCGAGAGTGTTAACAGCATAGTGTGAAAACACAACTCTAATTCTTACAAAGGCCGGTTCTGAATCGGAGTCCCACAAGTGAGATAACACGATGTACCGAAGTACACCTACGATTCAGATGAGTCGCTGAGGTACACCGAAGCATCACCTCACGACTGTAGACCGTTTGAGACCACTAAGCGCAATCCACGGGGAGTTGCCGAAGCGACCTGCTGTCAGGGCTGTTTGATGTTGACCCTGGCAGGAGTTTCCATTCAATCACTGAGGATCACAAATGTGAACCTCTCATAAATGTTCTCGACAGATTGCTAAGATCTGTGAAGGACTCGATATGAACCATTGATAACCTTATTGTTGATCATCAAGTGATTAAATGTCAAGTGTACCTAAGAGATCTTTTGATGAATCTCGTGGCTCTAGACTCAATAGTGCGATTTGGTTTTCCTGAGCGGAGACTAGGGAGAGGGTCTCCTTCTTCAATACCAGCAATCTCTAAGAGAAAGCCGATAGTTTACGTAGGGGTCCCAGTGAGAATGAAACAAGCTTCTGTTGAGAGAAACTTGAGTGGATAAGAAGGTTTAGTGCATGCGTCACTGGGTCCATGACGACTTTTAATCTTCAATACCGGCGTCACTAAGTGACAACCAGTAGCATATGAATTGAACCCGGTGTCTGCCCTAAGTTGAATAATCTGGAGGGCTATTTCTTTTCACCCTTTTCTTTGCATTTCTTTTTAATTCTTCAACTCCTTCTTTCTTCGATTCTCATTTTCTCCTTTTTATAATCATACCTAAGGACTTCTAAATACTAACTATTTGTGGTGTCCTTGGGTAGATCCCTCCGGCTCTGGCGGATCATAGGACGGTTATTCCTAACCTTAGTCACCTTATAACTCCATGACTAATTTATGTTGCCATAAAACCATGATATGAAAAATCTCTCACAGTGTTTATGAATGAAAAACATTTTAGTACCACTGTTGAGATAAGATTTTGCATAAATACTCCCCCTCCACATGTGCTTAATAGTTTTAACGGTTAAAATGCACAGTGAGGAAAGAGCGCGCACCTTTTGAATTGATTCACTCAAGATAGACAATCCCCCGCGAGACACGGTTACGTGGCATAGTTAAAGAGTTGCATTGTCAGTTTTAGGTGACAACTAGCTCTAATAACTACCTTGAAGGTGTAGACAATCCTCAAAAGGTCGTCAAACCCGTCAGAGTTCATGTTTATCAAGAGTTTCTCGAATGGTACATTCTACTCTGACAAGTCCTTTGTGAGACACGTTTACATCACTAGCGAACTAGCTTGAAATTATTACCCGTCAGGACAAGTCTTTTCGAGTTACTAACAGTTAAGCATCGTCAATTCGTTGGTTAAGTCTGAAGCACACAGATTCATTTGCATTTTACACAACATATTTCATATCACGTATTTTCTCCCCTCAAAATAGCATATTAAAGTGTTATTTTTGAAACGTTGAGAATAAATATGACCATTCGAGTGTTGCGGGAAGAATGACCACTGTGAACAATTTGTGAACAAAGTTTCAAATACTCCCCCTCAACAAGTGATATAAACGGTTGAGGTTTTGAAAAACATAAGGGAAAGTACTTGTTCTTTTGAGCAAAACCTTGAAAAGTGAAAGGTTTGATAGTTTTTACTCAAAAGTAAGAAGCTTTCGCTCCTTTTATAAGGATTGTGGCACTGAGGCGTACCACAGGGTCCTTTATTTTCAAGTACGGGTTGTACATGTATGTGTGCACAAGCCATTGACATATATAATCAAACATCCAAAATGATATGAAGAAAACAATTCAAGGGGTACCAGGAAGTGCAGTGATGTTTCCAAGAGTGTGCACAGGGCTGAAATCGGTTATGTTTCTCCTGGGTCGACCACCGACATAACTCTCCAATCGTCTGAACTGATCCCTTCGAAACAACCGTTCATCAATCATTGTGATGATCCGTCTCACATCCCTCCTTTCCTGAGAATTCCAGCGCTTAAGAGACCCAATTTTCTGGCGTATATCCTTCAACCTGTATGCCAATCCATCCCTAACCAGCTTCAAAGTATGATCCCCGAACTTGTGGAGTTCGCTACACGCCATTAAGCAGTTTCTTTGAAGTTCACTACGGTAAACAACGCGAAAGGTTTGCTGATGAGTGTATATTGAGATAGCTGGTTGATATCCGGAAGATCAAGCTTTGGAGGAGTGAAGTTGACACGCGTCTGATAAGATTCAACAGCCAGCTGGAGATCTTCTACACGTTCCTTGATGACAATTCGTCTTATGAAGATGAGAAGTGACTTGATAAATTCATGTTGTACTGCAGTTGAGAATTGTCTCATGCGACCCTGTACCTTGGCAAGGTACATGTCTTCGATGTCATTGAGAGACAAATTCTCAAAGTCAGCCCCAGAGAAAGCATAGTCCCGTTCATCTTGTCGTTTGACTACGATCTTCTTTAGGAATGTGTAGTCCCACTTAGACGAGAGGTCAACGTGTATGATGGCAACGATATCTTTAGAACTATGCACAGCATGTTGAGACTTCTGAACCTGACAGCTTCTGTAGTAGATTCTTCGGCGTCTGGCAGTGATGAATCCCATACAATGCATCTCGGGCGTATGCCTCCACTGTGTTGGAGAACAAGTGATTGGCACGTTCCTCAATGGCTATGCAATTTGAGTAGACAGCTGCTGGGAATGGAAGTGTCAACGATGTAGCATATTTTCTTGAATCATCGTCACCGTGTAGAAGAAAATCCAGGTCTTTGTTAAAGAAGTATCTGAAAGGAATACGTGGTTCAGCTGGTTGGCCAAGTGTTGGTAGAGGTTTGGTCCAATCGGTGTAGTATGGAGGGTTGTCCCTTTGTGTGAAGTCAATGTTTGCTTCCGGGTTGAGCCAATCCATGTTGTTAGACATAGCTCGAGCAATGTTTTCAAGGTGATATTCGACCTCGAGGGCACTTTCAGAGCTGTCTTTTAGAAGTTGAAATGCTTCATTCTTGATTCGCTTCAGCTCAGATTTCGTCATTTTCTTCACATGGAACTTTTCTTGCAGAATTTTTGCATGCTCCAATGTAGAACCGTCTACCAAATTCTGACCTTCTTCAGGGTAGGGAGTGTTGTTAACAAGATTAGAAAACCATTCAAATTCCTCTGTTTTATCGTCATCTAGCCATGATACGACGTCAGTTTGAGGCGTCTTCTTCTTCTTCTTTTTCGAAGGCCTAGATGATGATTCTGGTTTCTGAACTTGTTTGGGAGAGGTGGGTTGTTGTAGGGGCTCAAGGACCTCTTCATCGTCACCACCCGTATACTCAAAGTGATCATCGGTTTTCTAAGTCGGGGGTGGTAACTCGGAATCGTCCTGAGGTTTTTCAGTAGAAGAACGAGGAGGAGATTTTTGTTGAACAGGTTGTGGAGGAGGTTGCATCAAAGAAGATTCACCAGACTTCTCTGACGTTTTAGGTGCAGAGTCTTTATCCTTATCCTTGTCTTCATCGTCTCTAGGACGTTTAGACTTTTCAGCTTCAAATCTACAAGCTTCTTGAAGTTGGTAGTCCAGCAATGCTTGAAACAGCTTTCCTTCATCAGAAGTAAATGTCCCAGATCGTTCATACATTGTGTGACAAGCTTGGCCACCAATTCATTATCCGAGAAAACTACCGGATCGGTTGGATTGAGTGTGACGGTTAAGGGCGTTGATCGAATAGTTTGCTTGGCGATCTGCATAAGATTTGGATAAAGTTGTTTGGTGAACAACTCCTTTGTGACTTTAGGAACGTACTCCCGAAGGTACTTTTTCGTGTAGCCTTCGATCATTTCGTTCAGTTCCTCTTGACGGTGATTTTTCATGAATTCCTAAACAAACTTCCTTTCTCCTTTTATCTTTTCATGCTCATCATACATATGTTGTATGTGATCAGCAAAGAAATTCAGCTTTTGTTGAGCACGTTTTTCTTTCTGACTTGTTTGACAGCTTTGGTAATCCGTTCATGAGCTTGAGAAATCCAAGATTTAGATGGTTTCTTCACGGATTTGATGATGATTTGGTTGACTTCTTTGATGGTGGTGGCGAGGAGTGAGAAGACGAATCTGATGATGAAGAGATATGAGGAGACTCTGGATCCTTCGGAGGTTCAGAGGTTTCTTCCTTTGATCGCGCAGGACTATCTAGAAGAAACGTATCATAATAAACATCTTGATCTTTTAGGACTTCTCGTTTTCGGCCTCAAACTCATATTCGATAGTATCCTCCACAAGCTTTTGTTGTTGCATAAGAGTGGTGGCACCAGCTCCTTTATCGGGTTGATTAACCGCATCAGGAGATGGTTCAGAGTGGCAGCACAACCACTTGATCCTCCGGGACCACCCATTTGGTCTTTAGCAAATTCTTCAGCTTTGTGAAGGTGTCTAACGATATTAAACTTCTTCCTGTATGATATATCCAGTTGCTCTTCTTCTTGATCTGAGCTTTCATCATACGGTACAAGTACAGGAGTCTTTCCTTTTTCTTTGTCAGCAGGTGGACTTGGAGGTTTAGCTGCTGAAGGAGGTGTTACGGTTGCAGTTTCAGAGTAGGTAATCTCTTCATCTGTGTCAGTACCTTCAGAGCTTTCGTCCAAAAGCTTTCTTTGCATATCAGGTGAGGGAATAGGTTCAGCTTCCTTAACTGGAACAATCCTTTTACGAGGAGGATTCCTTTTGGGAAGCTTCCTATAAAGATCTGTACCTGTAACACTTCCAGCATTAGATCGCTCTTCTGGTCCTCCGAGTAGGTGTACCAGAAGATTTTTCATCAAGATGACCAACTTTGCCTTCTTTTACGGCTAACCAATACCTTTTATATGTTTCAAGCTTTTTGATTTCGGTGGTTAGAAGGTGATCAGGAAAAACCGAACCCTGTTTCTTTGTTGACGATTCTTTGATTCTGACAGATAGTATGGGTCTCAGTTCAATATGTCATGATTATCGGGTCATTGAGCCTCATGGGGATGTCTGGATGAAGTCCAAGTGCTCTCTGGATCAACAGTTTGGTGTATCTGACATAGGGAATCTTGGAGCCAAGCTTCTTGTGAAACTACATCATGTCCTCCCATATCAGTGCTTCGATTTCAATGTCCTTCTTGTTGATCAACGACCAGAAGATTTGAAGTTCCATGAGCTTGGGATGATCATAGCCACTGTCACGACGAGAGACCGATTTGGTGATGATCATGTAGAATGTTCTCCATGGTTGAGGAATATACTTCAGCTCCACGTGAGAGTGCTTAGTATTGATTCCTGAAGCTTCATCATAACCAATATCTATCAAGAATTTCAGGACTGTCTCTTCAGCCAGGGTAGCAAGAAGTCGGTTGGAGCGATGTCCGGAATGATGAGAACAGCCCGTAAGTCAGCAGGAGTGATAGTGACTTGTTTGTGATTAAGTGTCACATTCACTGCACTTTGACCAGTGATCCTCTGCATAGAATCCCAGAATTGTTGAATGTAGACCTCTGGAACCGTGGCAGAGTGTGAGAGCATGTTCTGGTAGGGATGATTCCTGAGAATATCCACAACAATCAAGCAGGAAGATTCTGAGCAAGTGAGGGTATCAAAGTCAACCCTAAGGTTGTTCTTTCCAATCTTTCTCGGATAACCCTGTGGAAAGATATCAGCAATTGTAAGAACTTCTGATGCATCCACATTCATTTGTTCAACCATGTCGTGATCTGAAATAACATTAGCCAAAAGAACCAACATATCGAAAGACATAGTGTTAGTCAATAGAAGGTCTTATTGTCTAGTTATTGAATGTACAATGTCAATGATTGTTACGAGTCCTAAGTCACTTGTTTGTTCAATAGTCCAATGACGTCGTGAAATGTTTCGTGAGTTAGTTAACTTTAAGTTTTAAAGTTTATGTTATCACTTATTGTTCACAACATATCAAACGATTAAGTTTATTAGTGACATTATTGGATTCGTGACGTTATGATTAGTTTATTTACAAGTTTGTACACGTAACAATTCAGTATGAAGGTCAATCCAGGGCTTAGCGTAGTTTGGCAAAGTTAAGTATAAAAGCAGTGGATGATATACGCGTAGACGAAAGCTTACGCGTTAGGATCTAACTTACGCCGTAAGAAATGTTACGCGTAGGAAAAGGGGACCTTATGCGTAGAGCTTACGCGGAGGCGTATATATATACCTTACGCGTAAGGCTTACTCGTAAGAGTAGACCTTATGCGTAGAGGTCACTGTTTACCCATATCCTTCACAGGATACGCGTAGTCCCATTGTAGAACCTTACGCGTAATAGTTATGCGTAGAATTATTCTTACGCATAACTTGACTACCCGTAGGGTAATCCTTATGCGTAGAGTTGCAAATGACCTTGATTCTGAATATTTAAGCGTAGCAAAGCCTGAAATAAGTTCATCAAGTTATCAACATTAACACAAAACATCATTTTCAACAACATTTTATGGCATGAATCATTCATAGAAGATTACGCGAGAAAGTCATACGCTGTAGGTCAAAACCCTAAGGGTTAAGATTTACGCGTATCATTTCTAGCCATAGGATTTGCACAAAACTTTTTCTGGTAGTTCAAGAGTGTTGTTAGAGTCTTTAGACCAAGTATTAACATCTAATTCGTCGGAATCAAAATACCCAAAGTATAGAACTTTAAACCCTAATTCCAAATTGTTAATTAATTAGTGTTTCTGGGTGGTTTTGAGCAAGGATATCATCAATTCAACATCAACATAAGAACATAACCCAACAATCTTTTGACCAAAACACTTCACATTTGAAAAACCCAAATCGACTCATAAACCCTAATTTTCAAAAATCATTAATAAGTTTTTCTGGGTGGGTTTTATGGTTAAAATGGTATACATGATGTATTAAGAAACATTTTGACACTATCCATTTAACCACAAACACACCACAATGATTGGTGTTCTTGATACGCTTACGTAGAACACAATCACGTGAAAATCACAATTTTTAGCCGTTGGATTTGTATGAAATTCAAAACCTTGGCTTAAAAAACATGTTGTAGACGAAAACACTTACAAATGATGATCAAATCAACGGATAACTTGAATGAATCATAGGCGTAGATGTATATGGTTGAGAGTAATAAATGAGAAGTGAATAAGTTAGGTGAGGGTTTTATTAAAAGTACTTTAAAGTTTTGACAGCTTTTGGTCCCTCCACCTTTCCTTTTTCATACAAAGCCATTTAACTTCCATTTTGGTTACCAAACAAAGATTTTTATGAAAGAAACTTGACGCACTCCCCCCGACTTGAGAAAATAATGAAAGGTTATAAATTTAGTCCGAGGAGTGTCATTGTACCAGAAACTTTACCACCATTTGTTAAAAGAAACAACCGGGATATGACCACATGCAAGTACACGGATGATTTGAAACTGAGTTAAAGTATTAATTTTCTCCCCCTCAACACTTGATCGGAAAAATATTAAATTTTGAAAGATTATAGTGTTGACGGAAGAAACGTACTTGCAATGTTGAAAGAAAATAGATAGAAGAATATTTTTGTTGTTTTATCAGGTTTTATACTTTTGTATTTTGTTTTTGAAAGAATTATTTACAAAAGAGATTTTGGTGTTTGACAGGTTTTTAAGACTGTTTTAGGAGGTCATCCAATTCCTCTTGAGTCAAACACCTCATACCAATCCGGTGGACCAACTCATTAAACCTAGCGGGAGGCAAGGCTTTGGTGAGAAGATCTGCCAATTGGTATTCTGTACCCACAAAATATAATTCAACAGCACCTGTTCCACGTGATCCTTGATGAAATGATATCGAAGATCGATGTGCTTTGATTTCGAGTGCTGAACTGAGTTGCACGAGATCGCAATGGCACTCGATTGTCGCAGTACATCGGGATTCTGTCAAATACGTAACCATAGTCTTTGAGTTGTGTTCTCATCCTGATGACTTGAGCACAACACGCGGACATGGCTACATATTCTGCTTCGGTTGAGGACAGCGATGTACCTCGCTTCTTCGATTGCCATGACACCACTTTATCACCAAGAAATTGTAAAGCTCCTGAAGTACTTTTCCGTGAGTCTAAGCATCTGCCGTGGTCAGCGTCTGAAAAAGCGATTAGTTCAAAACCATAATCCTTCGGATACCAGATCCCCAAGTTAATGGTTCCCTTTATGTATCGGAGGATTCTTTTAGCCTCAGAGAGGTGGGTTTCAGTTGGTCGCGACTGATAACGAGAGCAAAGATATACGGCAAAGACAATATCAGGTCTGCTAGCTGTTAGATACATGAGAGACCCAATAATACTACGGTATTTTGTAGGGTCCACCAATTTCCCATGTAAATCAGCGTCTAGCTTCTTGGTATGAGCCATTGGTGTGGCATAGGTGTCACAGGTTTTCATTCCAAATTTGTTTAACAATTCAAGGGCATATTTGGACTGACTCAAGAAAATACCACGGGGTGATTGATGAACTTGTAGTCCTAGAAAGAATGTGAGTTCACCCATCATGGACATTTCAAAATTTTTCTTCATTAGTTTTGCAAAAGCGATTGAAAACTTTTTATGTGTAGACCCAAAAATGATGTCATCCACGTAAATTTGAACAATTAAGATATGTGCCCCGTGATATTGTATAAAAAGAGTTGGGTCAACCGAACCTTTGGTGAAATTATTAGCAATGAGGAAAGATGATAGCTTATCGTTCCATGCCCGAGGAGCTTGTTTGAGACCATACGAGCTTTGTTCAGCTTTGTAGACGTGATTCGAAACTCGGATCAACGAATCCATCTGGTTGGCTGACATAAACCGTTTCTTTAAGTTGTCCATTGAGAAACGCAGTTTTGACATCCATCCGATAGACCGTCATATTCATATGAGCCGCCAACGCTAGAAATATCCGAACAGCCTCAAGACGAGCAACCGGAGCAAAAGATTCTTCAAAGTCAATACCCTCTTCCTGACGATAACCCTTAGCCACCAGACGTGACTTATTTCCGATAACATTTCCTTCAGCATCCAATTTGTTTTTCCAAATCCATTTTAGACCAATGACGTAGACTCGTGTTGGTCTTTCAACCAGTTCCCATACTTCAAGACGTTTGAATTGGTTGAGTTCTTCTTGCATGGATTCAATCCAGTTGTCTTTTGTCATTGCGTCTTTGATGTTTTTAGGTTCAGATTGGCAGACAGTGAGTGCATAAATGCAATGTTCACCGTCTGTGTGAAGACGTTGTCTCGTAACGATTGGTTAATTCGGGTTGCCAATAATGTTTTCCAGAGGATGGTCTTTCGTCCATCTATGTGTGGAGGGTTGATGTTGGTATACATTGTGCAGATTCTGAGGATTCAAATGGTTTGTGGTAGATTCCGCGACATCCTTGCGGCAGTCTCATTAGCAAACGGGTTGAAGAACGCATTTGGATCAAAATCTGCAGGTGGGGGTACTACATTCAGAATATCATCAGCAATTTCATCATTGTTGGAAGCGGTTTGTTCAACTGTTGTGGTGGAGTCAACTGGTGTAGGTGCATCTTCAACAGTAGTTGTTGTAGCAGATGTATCAGGTAAAAGAGTATTATCGAGGTTGAGCGGCGAAACAAAGCGGATACACCTGGAGCGCGTTCATCAATATCGTCACTGAACAGCGGAGCAAATAACCTTTCCATTTATTGACGAGTAATCCGGGGCTTTGTTCAGCTGATGATGGGGTTTGGGGGAATTTTAAGCGGTTGTGACCGGGTTCTAAGTCTGTTATACTCGAAGCCATTTCCGTAAGTTCATCGAAATGAGCATGAATCGTTTCCATCACCTTTTTGTACGACGATTCCAGATTCGGAAACCTTTGGAATTATCACAGTATCCGATAAAGACTCCAATGTCCGCTTTGGCTTTGAGCTTTCCAAAGTCATCACGATCATTATTCGGATAGCAAAGAGATCCAAATACATGAAAGTGTTTTAGATTCGGTTTTCTGTTATGGACGAGCTCGAAAGGTGTTTTGTTGTGGCGTTTTGTAATCATAGAACGATTATGAGTATAGCATGCATTAGAGATACGCCCATAAGTAATCTGGAAGTTTAGCATTGATTAACATTGTTCTTGCAGCTTCCACTAACGTTCGGTTTCGTCTTTCGACAACTCCGTTTTGTTCTGGTGTACGTGCAATAGATGTCTGATGCTGAATTCCCCCTTTCTCATAGAATTCACGAAGAGTTTGATTAACAAATTCAGTGCCTTTATCTGCTTCGATTAGTCGAACGGTGTTCGTAGTTGAACTTGTATTTTCGTGAGAATGGTGATGATCATTTGTGGAGCTTGATCTTTGCTTCGAAGAAAGTAGACCCAAGTCCAGCGTGAATAGTCATCAACAATTACTAAGATGTAGCGTTTGCCTTTGATCGTTTGCACGCAAGATTGGGCCACACAAATCCATGTGAAGAAGATGAAGCACATGCTGAGAGCTGTGTTCCACCTTTGAAGGAAAATGAGCACGAGTGCTTTTGCCTTGTTCACAAGCTGAGCAAAGGTGATCTTTAGAATACCGAAACCGTGGGAGTCCTTCAACTAGTTTGTGTCGAGCAAGGTTGGTGATGGTTTGAAAGTTTAGATGTGAGAGACGACGGTGCCATAGCCAGGATTTTGTTGATGTTGCCTTTGAAAGTAAACATATGGGAGATGAAGCAACCATGTCTTTCATAGAGATAGTGTAGAGACTAGAATTACGCGATCCCGACATAAGGTCATTTCCTTGTAGATCACGAATGAAACAAGTTTTCTCCCGGAAAGCAACCTCCAAATCTCCATCACAAAACTGACCTACTTGAAAACAGATTATGACCGAGGCCTTCCACATAGTAAACCCTGCTAATTTCGATGTTCCCATTGACATAGTCTCCGTAGCCCATGATAGCTGCGAAGTGATCATTCCCGAACCTGACAGTGCCAATGAACTTTGCAATAAAGTTTGATAACAGTTTAAGATTGCCTGTCATGTGTCGGGAACATCCGCTATCAACAATCCAGAGAATGATCTGTATAACCTGCATTACACACGCATCGACACAGATGGAATAGAAGTAGATTTGGAACCCGAAATGTTAGAGGGTTCCGTAGCAATTATAGTAGATATACACACATCAATAGCTTTAGGTATCCACTTAAATCCTAGTGTGTTATATATCCATTTCTGCCATCTATAACTACTCTTTGCTTTAGTCTTAGTGAATGCACTAGGTGGTACTACATTCCTAGGAGGTGAAAATGGAGCTACAGGGAAAGCAATGCGTTTCTTAGAATCTAAAGATGGCGGTCTACCAAGCACAGACTTAGAAAGATTAGTGGGCCTAGAGGTATTCGGTTCTTAGGATTCCTTAAACGAGAGATGATAGCTTTAGCAACACATTTATCATGACAATCAGAATTCATACTTTTACGACAATTATCACAAGGTGCATCGACAATATCAAAAGTACTTAACGGTTTAGCATTCGTTACATCACTATTTCTATTACATTTGTCCGACGCAATATCTATAGTGGAGGCAACGTGAGTCTTATTCATAGTCCTAGGGTGTTCTTCTACTTTAGCATTCTTGATTGATCTTTTCTTAGGTCGCAGCTTCCTATTCTTCGATTTAGTGCTCCTAGGCTGTGAAGTGCGGACGTTTGGAAAAGATGCAACTATTCCTGTGTCAATAGAAGGAAGCACGTTAGCAACTTGTGATTTGGCAGTAAGGATTCTAGGTTCATGAGTACTAAGTGTTACTGGGGCTAATCTCTTAATGATGGTTGGCGGAAGTTGTTCATACTTTCCTAACATTTCTCTTAACTTGATGATAGTGTGAATCAGATCTTGATTTTCAAACCGAACATTTCCAAAAAATGCATAACTTCTTTAGTGTGTGCAAGATAATGATCAAGTTCATTTGATGCTTCATCACGAGTCTTTTGAGTAAATCAAATATGACACCATATTCCTTTTGACTTTTACAAGTTCTTGTTCATATTTTGAGATTTGACACTTAAAGACACGTTTTGATCATCCAGTTGCTCAATTTTAGGATCGTAAGATTTTGCACGCAAGGCGATTTTGTGTTGAAAAGCAATTTGTTGATCGTGAATATCTTTTGACACCAATTAAGACGACGAATTGCATTTGAAAGTTCGTTTGACAATCGTTTGTTTTCAACTTTTAAGGACTCGATCTAAAGCACATTATCAGTGTTCTCAACATGTATCACAGATTCAACAAAGATCACAGAGGTATGATCAAATGCATATGACAAAGAATTCAATAACACAACATTATGGACATCAGCACAGATGACATCTTCCAAGAGTCGATCAACATCTTTTCTCAACATTTCTTTTTACGTTTAGTGTTAGAAATAGATGTTTCGTTTTCTAAAACGACCTTCATCACTCCAAGTTCCTTATGAAAATCCTTTTCCCAGGCTAATGCACAATTTTTCAAATTTTTAACATTAGGTAAAAGATTTTTCTGAAAAATGTCTCTTTGTTCTCTCGCCAGAGGCGATTGAAAATGATCAATTTTGATTTCAGAACGATATTCTATCTCATGTTGTAAAATTTTGAGGTCATCCATGAAGATGTCAAAATATCTAAGAATTTTTCGATTTTCGTGTTTTGAATTTACTTCACCGATGGAAGGTAAAGGACCATAAATTTGTGCATAATCTGGTTGGGGATTAACATTAGAAGACTCAAGTGTTTTGATGATAACTTTTGGTGTGTTAGAAGAATCCGTTGGTGTGACGAAAGTGACCGCTTTTGAATAGTTAAAAGGTTTGTTGTAAACAACTTTTTCTAATTTTGATCGACTCTCGTCTTCTGCATCTAATTCCTCTTGACGATGATATTCAACAACATTCATATCAGAATTATCAACTTTATATTCTCTGACCGGAAACTTCAGGATTTGGTTTGAATGCTTTTGTTGAAAGCTTAGGTTTGTAATCAGCAAGATTCGGTCCATATCCATTTGGATTGGGTTTTAAAGTAAACTTTTCAATGGCTGTGACCGACTCGCCATGTTTGTAAACAACAGTTTTAAACTCTTTAAGTTTGTTTTGCAAGCCGATGATTTCTTCAAGATGATCATCTATTCGTTTCGTTGAATGCTTTTTGTATGCAGAGAACTGCTTTTGACAAGTTAACAACTCAGCCTTAGCTTTTTGATTTTCCAAGGTGAGAGCGTTAATTTGCTTTTTATGTTCATGTTTCAGTTGTTCTATTTCAGACAACAAAGCATTCTTCGAAGCGGCTAGATCACGATTCTGTCTTTCTAAATATTTTTCGTTTTGATAAGATTTGGCAAAGGTTGCTTCAAAACCGTTTTCACGTTTTCTTGAGTTTTGAAAAAGTTGAGTTGCTTTTGTAAACATTCAAAATCCTTGGTTAACAGTGCATTTTTGCATTTCAAGTCCTGATTAATGGCATGACATTTTTCCACTATGGTTTGTTGGTCTTGTATTAAACGAGCAAAAGCTGGATGAGGCAAAAGTTCGGCGTGTTCAACGTGAGTCTCAACATGATCATTACTGAGATCCTCAAGTATAACCACGGAGTCAATTTGATTATCAAGGGAAACCGTTGGTCATCTTGATCGTCAAATATAACTACGGGTCTAGTTGAAAATCGTCGGAATGAGATGTGGACGACTCATTTTGTACATTCCGAGCCTTGCCGATGCAGATGTTGGCGGAGATATGAGATCAGAGATAAATATGGTTTGTTCGGGTACTGAGACAAGCCATCAGTGTCATACACTGGGCCTGTGTCACTCATGTGTAACCCATGCATATTAGCCATCAACATAACAGCTGCATTGGCCTGCAAGTCCTCCATATCATCATCTGAGTCAGCATTTGCCATAAAGCTCGTTCTTTGTCGTGAGAGTTCCACCAGCTTCATCCTTAAGAGCCAAAAGAAGAGCCTCTTTGAAATAAGCACTGCCTCTAGTCCTTGGCTTTGGGCATGCATTAGCCAGTGTCCCTTCTCATTGCAGTTGTAGCATCGAAGACCATTCAACCCATTGAGCATTTCCCTGTTCCACCACTTGAGCTCGTTGTTATTCCTACCCACAAAGATTAAACCCTTGACCACCGCTCATCTGACGACCATAACCACGATTCTGAACTTCAACTCGTCCATTGTTTACAACAGCTTGATTCCTTGTATTAGATGAGGAACGAATACGGTTGTTGGATTTGTTGGTATAACGGCTAAAGGCATTAGCAATCATAGCAAATCCTTGTTGCAATGCTTCGAACGGATCAGATTCCTCATTATGAAGTGCTTGATCATTGTTGTTGTAAGGAACCAATTGATTTTGTTGAGGTTGTTGTGATTGATCATTTGGTGGGTTTGAAGCAGCTTGGTTGAGTTGCCTGGTTGAGGAGAATAATTTTGTTGAGCATATAAGGCAAGTTGTTGATTTTCCGGATGTGTAGGTGGAGCAATTTGAGCACGGAGAATCCTTTCCCTATCAACTTCCTTTTCATGAGGCTTCAAGTAATCGTA
The DNA here is from genome assembly GCA_910596185.1 of Chrysanthemum makinoi. Lineage (NCBI taxonomy): Eukaryota > Viridiplantae > Streptophyta > Magnoliopsida > Asterales > Asteraceae > Chrysanthemum > Chrysanthemum makinoi. The sequence goes on along the minus strand of OU343216.1, from coordinate 124,894,899 downwards.
CAACAATCCGTAGGTAGACTGATGCATGTTTTTTGCTTGACGGAGAAAAATGACATACTTCTCCCATTCAGGACCAAGACTACTTAGGAACTTAGTATTCACTGCAATTCTTGGCATGTGGATGTTGTGTTTATCCAAATCATTGATGATGTCTGAAAATCGGTGATGATAAGACTCGAGTGTCTCTCTCGAGTGTTCAATCATGAAGTGTTCATAAGCCAAGTAAATTTTGGATTCCAAATCTTCCCGATTGAGTACAGATCCTTCCATAAGAAGACGAATATGATCCCACATTTTCTTTGCAGTCTTTTGAGCATCAACACTACGAAGAATTAGGTTTGGTAATCCTAGGAGGATATATTCCATTGCAAGCTCATCTGCTTCATAGTGTAGAAGTTCTTGAGGATTCAAGTCTGCAACAGTAGCAATGTTCGTTTGTTCATCTCTTGGTGGAATGGCATTTGGATCTCCGGGTACAATGACAGTAGGCATCTCAAAAGGACCTTCCAAGATAACCTTCTTTAAGAACTTTCCATGTGGCTTCTTTAGATCACAAAATCTAAAGAACCTTATCACCCATTGATCGTAGTTTCCTGGAGTGAGCATTGGAGGTCTATCAAGTGAACCAGCCTCATGAATTGATTGTTGGCTGCTTAAAGTTTCAAACATCTTTGCAAACCAAGTGGGTTCCTTCATAGTGATCCTTGATGGATGTTGATTAAAGTCATTTGTGTACGGTTGAGCTTGAAGACTTGGTGGTGGTTGAACCATTTGAGGTTGTGGATTTGCAGCAAGTTGTGGAGTATGTTGTTGGTTAAATTGTTGTTGATAAATTGCTTGTTGTTGATTCCATTGTTGATGTTGTGGAGTTAGTTGTTGTTGACGTTGAGGAAGAGGATAAGTGTAAGGGAAATAGTTAGAGTATGGTGGTTGTGACATGTTGATAAACTTGTGTTGGTAAAAATGGATCTTTGTAGTCGAATGAACCTTTGTTGATGAAGTATCCTTAGGTGTAGAAAAGACAAGAACCAAGTAGCACTTATGCGTAAAGACACCAAAGTTACGCGTAACAATAATGAGTTACGCGTAGGATTTAGCTTATGCGTAAGTAGGAAAAAAGCACTAAAGTTAGGCGTAGACAAAAGTTAGGCGTAGAAAGTTAGGCGTAGGATTTTCTTATGCGTAAGAAAGATCTTAGGCGTAGGATTTCTACGCGTAAGCTTATGCTTAGGCGTAATTTTAGGGTTTTTGCCCAAATGATCTTTTACACTATCACAGCGCAAAAGATATCCAAAGTCGACGTATTTTCAGACTTATCCAAGTAAGAAAACACGGAATAAACCACGAAAATGAAGATCAAACCAAGGAGGCACTTACGCGTAGTTTTAGGGTTTTACTACGCGTAGGTTTACTCGTAACTTTGATTTTGCCCAAATATGTTTCTAAACCAGAATTTTGTTATGGAATAGCTTCAATAGTACCAAAAGAACACAAAAGTGTGAATCTTGATGAACCAAACGGCTAAACGGGTTACGAGTAGAACTTCACCCACGAACAAAATCAAGTTCAAAACGGTTATCCACGCATAAAGTTTGAAACTTTTTGCCAAAACAAGTATTTTAACACCTTAAAACGTTGAAAGTACAAGAATCTTGGATTAAAAAGTGTAAAAAACAAGTTTTTAAGCGTACCAAAGATCACGTTATCTTTACGCGTATAACCAAAACCAAAAACTTCAAAATCAAAAGTGTGCACCCAACTATTTGGCGATTGATACCACTGTTAGGTCACTAGTTTTACCACACAAGCTTATATAAGAGATAGAGAGGTGATTGAACAAGATACCAAACACACACACACGATATAGTGAACACGGTTATGCGTAGAGCATATGTGAAAGGAATAACTTGAACAACCAACCTTCAAATGAAGGTTTACAAGGGGTATTTATAGGAGGGAAGCTAGGGCAACACTCCTAGTTCCCTTCCTTTCCTTATTGGGCTAGGCCTAGGCTTATGGGCCTTCTACATAAGCCTAAGGCTAATTACAAACATAAAGGCCATAATAAGCTAACTATTACATATGAGTAACTAACACTTGAATAAGGTTTAGGGGTGATTCCAACACTTCATGACCCCTAACTTATAAATTAATTGGCTAAAAGCACATTTGCTTGAGGACAAGCAAATACCAAGTGTAGGGATATTTGATAAGGTTTAAATGTACCTTTTTGAGGGGTCGTTTAAGCCCTTATTTGATCACTTTTGTATCTTTTATTACTTAATATCCTCACTCTCCTTTTCACTTTTTAGGTATCTTGAAGGCAAAATCTGGAATGACACTTATTCGACGAAAGGCGCTAATATACGAAAGAAAATGGCCAAAGTCAAGAATCGGAGACACTCAGCCGTCTGCTGAACTGAAGGGAATCGTCATACACAAATAGTGACGCCGTCGGACAACTTTTGTGACGACTCAGAAGCCAAATTGCTCATTCACAAGTGACGGCTTCGTGTTTTAAAAGAGTGGGCGTCCGCAACTCTACGCAGCCTAGATTTGATCCAACGACGCCGAGACCCTAAGGGACGGCGTCACAGCATAAGGTGACGCCCGCAAGACTAACGTGGCCAAGACAAAACCCTAATACGGGCCCACTCAACGGCGTCACAAATCAAAGGGTGACGTCGTCCGCATATGTAATCTTTATATAGAATCTAATTTTTAGTTTTCAAGGTGTAGACTTTTGGAGTAAAAACCTAAACCGAACCAAGGCTGTCTTGTACAGTATTTTAGGGTTCCATACCCTATCTTACATTAAGATAAGTGTTTTACTTCATTAATTCAATTATGTCTTCAATTACTTGTGTGTATGCTTGCATGTTTCCTATGTCCGGCTAATTTACTTGTGTGTTTGCTTAGGGAATATGAAACTTAATTATTGAATATTGATTGGTTGTCTCTTATCTTAATTGTTTATGACCTAGTATTGCGATAGGTCATCCGTTGTGTAGTTAATGCTTGATTAATCTTTGTTGAACCTTAGCTTATAGTACCTAGAGTCATTGTAGCCTAAACCATACGAAGAGTACCTTAGCGTTAAGTTTATAAATCCTAGAGATTTTGTAGGCGATAACCTTTGGTAGTTTCAAAGAGTTAGGGATAAACGCATACCTTACGACCTTAGACACACAACGCGATTAATTATAAGGACGTGACAATTCAACCATCAATAGGAGATAATTAAGGAGTAATAAAACCTAAGTAAACACATCTTTAAATCATCATACGAGCACACAATAATTAGACATAGACTACATACACCACTAGATTAGATAATTAGATAAGTAGAGTAATCGGTAGAAATACCAACCCCCCAAATCCAAACCTCGAGATTCGTACCTTTCCATTTCCTAAAAAACATAAAAAAGATAAAAAATAATCTTCCTCAACCCCAACCTTAGCGTAGTAACTTCTCACTAGCATTCCTATTCCCCTAGAGAACGATATCAATTCCTGTGGCTTACCCTAATACTACACAACAATGATTAGGTTCACTGCCTAGGGTGTTGAAAAACTTGCTCGACGAAAAGGAAGTTTCTTTGACCCCGAACGACGCGTGTAGCGTTATCAATATCACATTAATTCCTACGTGAGTTAATGTGCATTTATACAAGGTAACTTGATTTTCCAAAAAGAAATTTGTACACTAATAAGGTTATACATAAATTCCCTCAACTATATCAATTATCAATGTCATTCAGTTAGTTCATATTATGTTTGTTTTCTTCTTCAAAGTAAATGGCATCTCATGCAACATATTGCAATGCAAGTGATTTGAAATTAATATTTAATAAGAAACACTAGCTTTCATTAATATTAAAAGGTTACCAGGAATGAAATCAAACGGAAGACTAATGACCCGAATTAAAAACAAGGGTAAAAGCCATAAAATAACAACGTACTTTTCAAATTTTGCCGACTTGAAACACTTACTTTTTTATTACCTTAGTTCACCAACGTACTTTCAAAATTTGTTTCGAAATCACCCATATGACCAGTTTATATTAAAATAATAACTGAAATGACTATATTACCCTCGGCATATGGGTGAAGTCAGAACAAATTTTGAAAGTTTGTTGGTGAAGTCGGAACAAATTTTAAAGAATAATAGGGCAATATAGTTATTTCAGTTATTATTTTAATATAAAATGGTCATATGGGTGAATTCGAAACAAATTTTGAAAGTTCGTTGGTGAACTATGGTAATAAAAAAGTAAGTGTTTCAAGTCGGCAAAATTTAAAAAGTACGTTGTTATTTTATGGCTTTTACCCTAAAAACAACTACACTAGAAACTGAAACAAACATAAACTGAAAGACATTGACAACTGAAACTGAAAGAGGTGCTAAGCACCTTGCTAGTGTTCTAATGATACTCGACAGAACCATTTCACCCCACGAGTTCATCTCCATCATCAAGATGAACATGAGCCACC
>OU343216.1:124804464-124890305 GCA_910596185.1 Chrysanthemum makinoi | reverse complement strand
CACCATCACATGGTGAAGTGAAAAGTTGAAGTCTGTGTTACTTGTGGTGGCCTCATGCATACTACAACTGTCTTGCGCCATAGGTGGTAGTCCGTTTGAAACCAATGCTATAGTAGGCACTTCAAATCAAGGTAATCAATACCGTCCTTAAAATGAACAACCCTACCCGTACTAACACTTATCGGGGACCACCGGTTTTTAGCGAATCCTAACATGCAAAACGGAATCGAACCAACCTAGAATTAACCAAGGTTATCAAAACCAAGGTAATTTCTATCCCGGACCAAATCAAGGTTTCCAACATCAAGAAAACCTTAATCAAAACAATTTCAATCGAGGGAATCAATTTCATGGGAATATGAATCCTAATCAAGGAAATTTTCAAAAATCAAGGCCCTATCCCGAATAATAGAAGGCAGAATTTTCCTAATCAAACTCAAGCCATTGTTCCAGCTGGACCATCATCTGATGAGTTATTGAAACAATTCATGAAATCCCAAGATGAAATGAGCAGGTTGTTGGTCGTCAGTTGCGATCTCAAGAAATCTTTAAATGATCAACCCTCGGGCTCAGGGAAAACTTCCTAGCAACCGCGATTGCTAACCGGGGCGATCAAAGGCGATCACAACCAGAAGTGGTGTTTCATACAATGGACCCGCTATTCCTACTACCTCTTATTCTTCTTCTCTCCCGAAGGTAGTGGAACGTGAACCTGAGGCTACAAAGGACAAGGAACTTCCTAATAATAACGGAGGTACCAGCGTCCATCCTCAAGTTGTCAGAAACCCAAATCAATCCGAGTTGTTTTGAACCTCCAGTAGCTCCCGTTGAAAATACTAAATCCAAATCTTCTATTCCTTACCCATCACGTTTGAATGAGCAAAGCTCGCGAAAAAGCTGGTCATCAAATGGACACATTTTTTCAAATTTTCCAAGAACTACATTTTGACATAAGCTTTGCAGATGCTATCATGCTGATGCCCAAGTTTGCATCAACTCTCAAACACATGTTAAGCAACAAGGAAAACTGTTTGAAATGGCTAAAACTCCTCTTAACGAGCTGCTTCTGCAGTTATCTAAGAAACTTCGAGAAAGCTTGGAGATCTACGGAAAATTTCTCTTACCTTGTGTATTTCCAGGGAATGGTTGAATGCTTTGCCTTAGCGATCTTGGTGCAAGCATCAACGATGCCTTATTCATATGGAAGAACTTTCTCTTCCGGAACTTACTCCTACATGCATGACTCTCGAGCTTGCGGTCGTACAATATCCGTCTCTGGCATTGCCGAGGGCGTATTGTAAAGTAGGAAAGTTCCATTTTCCGTGACTTTGTGGTTGTTGATTTCGATGCCGATCGCCGGGTTCCTCTCATTGTTGGACGAGGATTCACGAGCGGGCGTGCTCTCATTGATGTATTTGAGCAAGAAATCACATTACGTGTTGGTAATGAAGGTGTCACCTTTAACCTTGATCAAACTTCGAGGTACTCCGCAAATATGATTTTGAATGGTTCTTAGAATAGATATCATTGATGTTGCTTCTGCAGAGTACTCTCAAGAAGTTCTTGGTTATGATCATAATTCTTGGTGATAATCTCACTCATTCATCTCAACCTATCATCGTAATTCTACTCCTTACCTTTTGAGGAAAGTGACTTCATCTGGAAGAGATTGAAGCATACTTACTAGTGATTAATTTCCTGGGAAATTGATCACTCCCATCGACATTAAGGGGACATACTTCTCATTGAGAAGTTGCTAATGATGATCCATCATCATCACTCCTCGTCGAACTTCATAACAAAGGAAGTCAGTTAGTTGAAGGAAGAATTTCGAGTCGAACTTAAGGACTTACCACCTCATCGAGGTATGCATTTCTTGAAGGTGATGATAAATTACGTCATTATTGCTGATTTGAGTAAAGATGAAAGAGATTCGCTCTCATAAAGGTCTTAAAGTCACACAAGCAAGCAATTGCTTGGAAACTCTCCGACATTAAGGGCATCAACCCTGAATTTTTGTACTAAAATCTTGATGGAGGATGACTTCAAACCGCGATTCAACATCGAGAAGGGTGAATCCTAAGATCCATGATGTTATCAAACAGGAGGTTATCAAACTTTTTGATGCAGGATTGATTTAGATCTCGAGATAGTCCTTGGGTTAGCCCAATTCAGCGTGTTCCTAAAAAGGTGGCATAAGCTGTTGTCGAATGAAGATAACGAGTTAATTCCAACTTTCGGTTTTGTTACGGGATGGCGTGTTTGCATTGACTATCGTAAGTTGAATGACGCCACTCGTAAAAACCATTTTCCTCTACCCTTTATGGACCAAATGCTTGAGAGATTGCAGGGGAACGAATACTATTGTTTCGTTGATGGTTTCTCGGGGGTACTTTTCAGTCATTGATCCAAGGATCGAAAGAACCCACATTCACCGCCCATACGGAACTTTTGCCTAGAGACGTATGCCTTTTGGCTTATGTAAGCGCTCACAGCACGTTCCAACGATGCATGATGGCCATTTTCCATGACATGATCGGGGAAACAATGGAGGTGTTTATGGATAACTTCTCGGTCATTGGGGATTCGTTTCAAACATGTCTCTCCCATTTAGATAAAATGCTCAAACGGTGTGAAGACACCAATCTTTGTCTAAATTGGGAGAGAAGACTTTATGGCAAAGAAGGCATAGTCCTTGGCCATAAGATTTCCAAAAATGGGATTGAGGTCGATAGACCAAAAGTCGATGTTATTGCTAAATTGCCTCATCCTACTACCGTCAAAGGTATTAGGAGTTTTTAGGTCATGCGGTTTTTTATCGTGATTTATACAAGATTTTTCTAAAATCGCTTCGACCATATTCGTCTTCTTGAAAAGATGCTCCTTTTATCTTCTCACCGAGTGCATCAAGCTTTGAAACATTAAAGAAAAGCTTAATGAAGAACCCATTCTCGTTGCTCCCATTTGGGATTGCTTTTGAGCTCATATGCGATGCAAGTGATTTTGCTATCGGTGCAGTCTTAGGGCAACGTAGATCTAAGCATTTTCTACATCCACTACGCCAAGTAAAACTATGATCCGAGCTCAAACTCATTACACCACCACAGAAAAAGAGCTATTAGCCGTCGTGTATGCATTTGAGAATTTCGGCCGTACCTAATATTGACCAAATGCGTGGTGTATACGGATCACTCGGCTCTCAAATATCTCTTTGCAAAACAAGATGCAAAGCCGAGATTGCTCCGTTGGGTTCTCCTCCGGCAAGAATTTGATATCATTATAATGATAAAAAGGAGTGAGAACCTGTCGCGGATCACTGTCCGTCTGAAAACCCTCACCAAGATGTTTTCGAGAAAAGGAAATAAATGAAACATTTCCTCTCGAGACACTCAATGCGGTTTCTTTTAGGTGGAAACTCTACTACCCATGGTTTCTTGACCATAAAATTACCATGCGGGTAACTTCATAGTGAAAGGGATATCGACCCAGCGAGCAAATTCTTCAAGGATGTTAAACATTACCGGAGACGACCCTACTTATTCAAAATCATGCGGTCCGAGTCATCAGGCGGTGTGTTTATGGACAAAATCTCGACATTCTCAAAGCTTGCCATGCTTTGGACCCAGGGCCATCATAGTCAAATTACCGCCAAAAGGTGTTTGATTCTAGGTTTTATTGGCCCTTATCTGGGATGCCACGATTTTGTCAAACATGTGGCGCTTGTCAACGTCGCTGAAATATCTCTCAAAGAAATGAAATGCCGCCAAAGCGCCATTCAAGTTTGTAAGATCTTTGACATATGGGGTATTGATTTTATGGGGCCATTTCCATCATCTCGAGGAAACAAATACATACTTGTGGTTGTTGACTATTTGTCAAAATGGGTTGAAGCGAAAGCTTTACCTACAAATGATGCTCGAGTAGTTGTAAAATTTTGAAATCTCTTTTGCTAGGTTTGGAACTCCGTGCTATGTCGGTGATCGTGGTACACATTTTGCGCGCCAATGACCAATTTGATCGTGTCATGCAAAAGTATGGTGTAACGACCGTCTTTCCTCACATACCACCCTCAAACAAATTGGGCAAGTGGAATTCTCCAACATGGTATTAAAAGAATTTTAGAAACGGTGATGCGAAAATCGTGCATCTGGTGGGATAAAGCGGATGGCGCACTCACGGGCCTTCCGTGACTTACAAAACACCAATCGGGTGTACTCCATACAAACTAGTGTATGCGGAAGGCATGTCATCTTCGGTTGAGCTTCGAGCACAAAGCATCGGGCCTTGAAACATGCAAACTTCGATATTGAGGCGGTGGGATCACGGAGAAAAGTTCAAATGAATGAATTAAATGAACTCCGTGATCAAGCATCGCGAAACTCTTTGATCTACAAACAAGACAAACAAGATTCATGACTCTAAAATCAAGAACAGCGTTTTCCAGCGTTGGTGATCGAGTCCTTCTTTTCAATTCAAGATTGAAGATTTTCTGGGAAACTTAAGTCCGTTGGTACGGTCCATTTACTATCACTAAGGTTTATCCTTATGGCACCATTGAGTTATCTGACCCAGATGGTCCCAAATTTTAAAGTGAATGGTCATCGATTAAAAGCATTATTTTGGAGAGGACATTCCGCAGTGATTGTCAGGATCTACAAACTTTCCCCATGAACCAATGAATGCGGGGATCGAGTCAAACTAGCGACTTCGATAATCAAAAAATGATAGCACCACAAGGGTTTTCACCCATGAGTATCACCACAGTGTGGGGAGTTTCCCATTTGTTGTATATAAACCTATCTCTTTAAAATAAAATAAAAATAAAAATAAAAATGTATATATCCAAAAATAAAATAATGGTAGTAGTATTTCCCTTTTATGTTCTATGTTTTGTATAGCAGCGGTACTTTGAATATTGAGGGCAATATTCATTTCTAAGTGTGAGGGGGATTCTCACGAATTTTATCATGTATTTATTCTACCCAATTCCCCCGTTTTTGGCCAAAATTTTTTTTGGAATAAGTGTTTACACTTACTCGGCAAATGGTAATCGATCCATGCATGTCTAACCCACATAAGGTTAATCCTAATCAAGAACAGCGCTCTTGGTAAAGATATCTCAAATCCATTTATGGCTTTGCAATTTGCCCAAAATTGTATGATGTTAACTCACCGTATCTTTAATTAGTGAAAAGTTGGCTAGCACATAAGTTTATGGCTTGTGGTAAAGGCAGTTGGAAAGCCATAAGTGGTAATCGACTCACCAAAGATAATATTGATAATTTATCTAAGAGTTGGCTAGTCCGGAAGCAAGCGGCTTGGTAAAGACAAATCAGAACTAGTTCTGGTGGTGATTTGCTCAAAATCCATTTTTTATATCATTATGTAGAGGTCTTACTTGAACTAAAACAATTGGTACTCGAAGTCACGAGGCTTTTGGTAAGAGATGAAATCCATTAATTTTTCTCAAAACATTGCTAGGGACTAGCAATATCTTAGAATGTGAGATTGATGAGTGTCTAAATACTCATCATTTTATCTGTTAGAATGCCAAAACATCCCGAAAACACTTTCAGATCACATCAAAATGATGAAAATATCACAAACAAGTGTTTTATGTGTTTTAAATGCATCTCAATCTTGTGAAAAAAGCATTAAGTTTGCATAATTGGCGATTTAGTCCCCAAGTTTAAAAGTTGTCAAAAGCGTCCACAGTAAATCAAAATAAAGAAAGATATCATTTTAAGTCCTTAGGGATTCATAAGTTGTCAAAACAAGTCCTTGAAATTTAAAATTGCAAAGTTACAACTTTAGTCCAAGTTTGAAAATGTCAAATAAGGTCCTTGGATATTTAAAATGGAAATTATCAAATATGGTCCTTATACTATTTACATTTGGAGATTGGTCCTTGTGTTAACTTTTGAGAAATTCAGTTTGGTCCCTGAAGTTTGGCGAATTACACAAATGGTCCTTATGATATTAAACAAACCATTAGACCCCTTTTGTATTTTGATCCACTTGAAAACCAAAGAACCCACGTGTAACCTATGACCTAATTTGGACCCGCACTTATATCAAAAGTCAAATCCGTTCACGGCGTAAGCGACTTGTGCATCTCCTTCCTTGACCTCTGTAATCCCAAACCGGTTTGTTTTACGTTTTTCAACATTCCACATCACCACAACGGTGGTTACCAACTCTTTAACACGTCCATATCTTCCAAAAGAAGCTTTATGCAAAACTTGCTCGAAAAAAAACCAAAATTGCCATTTGGAAATTATGATGAGTTGGATGAATCAATGGTAAAATTGGGTGGGACTTGCTTTCGAAATAATGAGATGAAAAAGATCAATATATAGAAGTTTGGTGCAATGTAATAAAATATCTAGTGTAATTTAATTTTTGTTCGTTTAATATTTTTAAATTTTCGGTGAATGTTTAAGCTTTGAAAGACCTTGTAATCATATCTTAGTGTAATAAAAACTTGTTTTTAGGTTTCAATTTAGGTTCTTACTGCAATTGAGTTTAAGCTTATTTCCTAGTTCAAATTCTCAAAATACTCTATTGTTTATTATTAAGTTATTGTTATTGCTTCTTAAAGCTCTTATAAGCTCTTGACAAAGCTTATAAGCTCTTAGAACAACAAGGAACCAGGTTTTACTTAACAATTCCAAAATTACTAAAAATACCAAAAAACAAATTAGCTAAAAATAAAAATCATGGAGAATTTTAAGAAATTTGGTGAAGAGATGATTTTGGATTGCTTATTGGTTTAGAGCTTCTTGAAACCATAGGAGATCTCGGTCCTTGGTTCTTTGTCTTGTGCATTAACTCATTTGTAAGCCATTTATTGAAAATTTGCATCTCCTAATATAAGTGTTTAGATATTGTTAATTCTAGTTCAATCTTGTTTAAATATAGTAACTACAAGTTAATAAATAGGTTACTTGGCTTAAAAGTTTGTTTTAGTATTAAAAGCTTAAAAGATTTATATTAAGTGGTGTTTGAATGCATGTTAAATGTTAGAAGGTATTTAAGTGGTTAATTGTTGTTGTTCTAAGTCACAATAGCATCTATTAGCTTAGTCAAACCATAAAATACTGTCCTTGTTAATAAAGTCAAAATCATCTTTTAAATCATCTTATGAGTTAAGCTGTAGAAAATACATTGTGAAATTCATCATATTAGCTTAAAACACATTATTCTAGCTTAAGTTTATCTTATTTGACTTATTATAACACAATTAGTGAGTAGGATTAAGTTAAAGTTCATATTAGTCAACTTAGTTCATTTTTATAAAAAGTCAAAATATCACTTAAGCGAGTTTTAATAAATGAATAATTTTATATAAGATTCAATATTAAGATTTAGCTTAAATCCTTTTGGGATATTAAAATTTAGTACGCTAAACTTAATTAGAAAAATAATAGTTCACTTCTAATCAGCTTATAAAGTGCTTATCTCTTAGCTTATTTCAACCATATTTCAAGAACATGCTCTTGTGCAGTTGAGATAGCTCATTTCACAAGCTCATCTAGAGCTCATCAGTTAACTTTAGCTTGTGCAATTTAGCTTTTTGAGTAGCCAACCTAGCTTTCAAGATACCAATGTTCATTTTCACTTTGCTTGAGCATTTGATAAGCACGCTTATGGCTTATTGTTTTGTCCATTTTAACTAGTACATAGACCAATCAGTGTTTATAGACTTTTTTAATAAGCATTAAAAGCTCTCTAGTGGACAACACTGAGAACTTTAGCTTTTAGAGCTCAATTGGTCAACTTGTTAGTTCAGGTCTTTGTTTTCATTTCTTAGCTTATTATATTGCTTAAAGTAGCTAGAAAGCAGAAACCAATAAGTGTCTGTTACTGTGATGTATCTTGTGCTTATTTTCTTATTGATCGATTCTTATTTTAAGTTATTTGCATTCTCGGTTGTTGTATAAGCTTATTCTGATAGCTTAGCTTATTTCTAATGTAATACTTGTGCTTATTTTCTAGCTTATAAGTCATTTAGCTTAAATCTTGTGCTTATTTCCAATTTTAGCTTAACTGTTGAGATACTTAGGCTTGTCTGAGCTTATTAGCAGTTTTCATAAAGTTGTAGTTATAAAGTACTTATTTCATAGTGCTTAATTAGTTTGTAAAAGAAAATTCCAAAATAAAATAGTTTGCAAAAGTCATTCTTTGGGATTGAACCACGGCCACCGACTCACCACCACACTTTTACCATACCAGCTGCTTGGGACTTTGGTGGTTGTATCTTGCAATACTTAATATATAACCCTTGTTTTCATTTTTAGCTTTCCTCGAGTTTTTAACTTATTTTCAGCTTATTACAATAAGTTGTTTACACCTTTATATTTTTCTTAGCTTTGTAGTATTAAGTATTTAATAAAAGGTTTGATTTTTCTTAATAGTTTAGTATTTTAATCATTTAATTAGTCTAAAATAGTATTTAATTCATAATAAAAATATAAAGTCAAAAAATATAATTCTTTTTTTTTTAAATTTTCTTTTCATATATGCGTAAGAAAATTGTTTTTACACTCGTAGGACTTTTATTTCATAAATTTTACGTTTTCACTTGCGCCTTTTGTAATTTCTATACATATACGCGCTTTTCATTTTAGGTCCACATTTTTTAGATAATTTAAGATTACGTTTTAATTAAAATAGTTTATTTAAGTTATTTTGTTTTATAAATCAACAAAAACATCATTGTAAAAAATAATTGATAGCGTTTATTTAATATTTAACTTTTTAATTTTCTAATTTGCATTTAAGCCCTGTAATTTACAAACTTTCTCTTTAGGTGTAATTATCAATCCAATCCTAAGTCACTATCCTAGTGATTATTGACATCTGAAAGTGTGAAACACCATTAATCCTCCGATGGGACTTAACGACGGAGGTAACTATACTCTCCGGATCTAAATTGCATTGGTTCGGCTTGTTTGAAGGTTAATGCGGTTGACCATTCCTGAGTTGGTTAGCTTGTGTGATAAACAATTTGTTTGAACGATTATACCATTTAGCATATACTTAGTTTTTACCCATTTTAGTATACTTAGTTTAAGTATATGTTTAACCCATATGTAAACACTAGTTGTTGTACATATGTATCTAAATCATAAAATCACTTATACTTGTTTTAGTGTTTTATGTGAAATGTAAGTGTGTTAGAAAACTATTAATTCAAACCATTTCATTATTTTGTTTGTTCGTTAAAATGATTTTACTTTTGTTATCGACAAAACATTAGAAGATCGTAAAAAAATATAAATAAAGCTTTTTTTCAGCATTTTTATTAAAATCTCCCACTTTTGATGACAAAACATTATTTTAAGGAAAAAGCAAAAATTAGTAAAAATTTGAATTTGTAGTTTTCTTTCTTCTCCCACTTTGTCGAAACAAAAAGTTTTGAAGAAGACAACACACGTTGTTTTAGAAAAACATGTGAAAGAAAAAGTAAAAGGAATAGAGAGCAAATAGCGGAAAGGATCTAGTCTTTTACTCCCCAGCGAGTCCATCCCACATGCAGGCGTCAAGTAAATGATACTAATCTAGTTTGTTTGCAAATAAGTTTGCAAAGATATAGATCTACGAGCGAATGTGCTCCCCTTGATTGTTGCAAGGGTGTCATGAAATGTAAACCTAGTATTGCAAGTAATTTTGTGTATTGCTGACATAAAAGCTCCCCAACTTTAGGATGTCAAAGTCTTCATATGTAAATTGAATAACTACAAAAAAAGGTTAGAAATCAAGTATAATTCACAATTTCCTGCAAATGTGATTCAAGTTAGTAGAAAGAAATATTTACATCTCCACGGATCCCACGGTTCCCTCTAGTAGGGATCGTTTAGGCAAATCAGAGTCAGGTTGATGAATAAAGTCGACAAAGATTGGTATAACAAGAAATGTTAATACGAAAGAGATATGGATTATATAGTATACTACATACAGAAATATAGCTAGTAGCAAGTAATTCCATTTAATAAACAAGAGTTATGATATACATGACTCGAAAAACAAGAAAATAGACAATACATGACTAGGAATTTCTAGATCACCTTACGCTTGAAGCTAAGACACCACTATAATCTTCTAGCTCAAGTTTTGTTTAGGTTTAATCTCCGAAAAGCGTTCGAGGAGATGATAGAACATGAAACGTTGGTCTTCTCGTTCTTCATGTATCAAACTTTCAACATGTTGACAATGATAGCAGTCTTTGTCATGGCTAGGTAGTGGTGGTGGATGAAATGAAATGGCTTGATTCGAAGGATCAAGTGAAGCTGACTTATTGGAGCTTCAAGCGATGGAGGATTGGTGGAGGTGCATTTAAGAATGGCTGACCAAGAATGATGGTGTTGGTAGAAAGTGTCCTTTTCATGGTCCGGTGGTTGACTTTGATGATTTGTCATAATCCAAATAGGATTATATGAGAAAACGCCGAAGAAGCGGAGCAAGTGTTGACTCAACACCTTGATTTTGTACCATTATTCCTCTAATGAGGAGAATGGTGGGGAAGTGGATGGGACGATCCCCTAGGAGGCAAGTCCTCTAGATTGTAGAGGTGTGGTGATGATCGTGGGCATGTAAATGAAATAGCTCTAGCAACCAATGGTGATGGTTTGGTGGAGATGATATTTTTTGGCCTAGGAGGTAGTTTTGTGGGTACTATCCTTTTAGGAATTGGTTTGATTGGATGATGAAGGATTCTATCATTTGTTGGCTTGACCGGAGATAATTCGGTTAAAGAAATCTCGTGTATAACACGAGCTCTTTTCATGGGTGGTTCTTTGGTGGATAAGTTACTACTTGGGGTTTTCCTCATGATGAGATGATTTTAAGAGTTTGCAAGAGCTGAAAGTTAGGATGAGAGTGATGACTAAGGAGGTCCTAACAAGGTGGTTTATAAACTAAGAGATTTGGCAAGTGCATTTAAGCCTTAAGCCACTAGAATTCATTAAAATGTGATGATTGACATGCACAAGAGTCTACTTGAGGATACGTCTAGGAACTCATTTAAAATGAGATGGAGTGTTTGAGTTAGGAAGATGAGTTGAAATGATTGTTTTGCAAATTGACATAAGCGTCATCGGATCCCACGGTTCCCCTCATGAGGTCCGTCTAGGCTAATCCTAGGGATCCGACTCTCGGACCTATGAAAGAGTGGAAATGATGTTTCTAAGATCTAAGACCTATATCATCTTTAGTGTTTGATCCTCCTGAAGTGTTTTAAATGAAGGGATGCTTGAGTACTTGTAGCTAATGATTGTCATTTATGGAAGGATTTGGAACTTTCAAGAGTACCAATGGATGAGCAAGGATGACACTAAAGATTTAGAGTGTCAATTGAAGCTAAATGATCCTAGAATCAGGTTATGTCTTAGGATAGTATTTTTGAAGAAAGTATCCTAGAAGCTATTGAGATGAGAAAACTAGATTTTGATCAACTTTGATCATCTTGGAGGTGGGAAGATTTATGATCAATTTTGCCATAATTGAAAGATTTCTAAGACTAGATGTGAGGGATCAAGTAGAAAATGATTGTGAGTTTAGAGCGGAAGAGTAATTGATTAAAACGAAATGGTAGATCTACAAGCGTTTTTAGAGTGTGACCTAGGTGAGTTATGTATGAATGGGAAAGATTAACCTATCTTGATAAGGACTTAATTTGCCTTATGACACTATTTTTAGCTTAGTGTGAGGTGTTCTAAGAATGTGTTTGAAATACAATGCTTGTAATTGCAATTTACGTTCGTAGGATCCACGGTTCCACAAGGTAGGGATCCGTCTAGTGTATCTTTGGGATCCATGCATGCCCTCAATGGACCTTTACTAAAGGTATGCAATGATCTTGACAATGCATTATATCTCAAGGATAGTCTAAAGAGATTTCTAATACCAAGATATCAAATGTAAAATATTTTATTTCATGAAGGAAATTGGATTACATTGATAAAGGCGAGTCTGAGAGATTTGATCCTATTTTGGAATACTATTAGTTTACTTGAGTGTTTTTGCTAAGAGGATCATTATGTGAATGATGAGTGTTGGTGGAGTAGGAGCGAAATCTTCATGAGAGATATGTTGCGGTTCCATCATCTTGTTACAAAATGCATTACAGCGGACTTTGAAATTGAGGATGGAAGTGCATAACATTATGATAGAGGCGTCTCAAGAACATTCCATAAGGGATGAGTTTATTCTTGGAGCCTTGAAGATTTGCAATTAGCCTTGCGAAGAAGTAGGTGAGATTGTATTGTTGTTGTGTTAGCAAACAGTTCAACATGAGCACAACAGCGAAGGATTTCTCGATTTCCAAGACTCTAAACATTTTCCGTGGGATGAGTGCAAGAGCTTACTCTTCTCGGATATTCATTGTAAAGATAATGTTTGGATCGGAGTAATATGGTCGAGGTTTGCATACTATGCGATTTAAATCTTCCGGAGAGGGTATGTGTGAACAATATGGACTATTTTCTTCATGAAAGTTGAAGAGAAAATCAAGAGACCAATCTTGGTGAGAAGGCAATTGTCCATGATTTGAAATCGGAGGATGTGAGCAAAATGCCCAAGGGTTAGAAGGTTTGGTTTTGATATAAAACCAAAGAGATAAAGAAGTGATCCTCGTTACGAAGGTTCGACTTGACGAAGTATTCCATTATGAACCTTGGACATATCTTCTTGTTGATTTCAAGAATACATTCTAGTCCTATGGCTCGGAAGGAGGTATTGATACCTTCTTCAATTGTAGAAGGTGTCTACAATACGTCCTTCGTGGAAGTGACGGTTTCGAGATTATTGAACCCGGACATGATTTCCGTGTGTTGGGTTGAGAGATGTTAGGAATGTAGACGCTAGTGAGTGAAAAATCAAACTCATATTCATGCGACATAGTTGAACCTATAGAATAACAAGTTAATAAAAGGAGATGTTTGTGGTCAACTTATGATAATCTAATGTTTTACTAGATTTTTATTAACAATGGTTTTTAACAAGAAATATACTTAACTCACTTATGGTTTTGACATACAGTGGAGTATTACTTTAGAGAAGAAAAGCGTTTTGTTTTGTATGGCTGTTTCCGAGGGACGGATCCCAGTTCCTTTTCAAAAGGGATCCGGCTAGTATATCTTCCGGATCCGTGGATCGTATGTAACAATTTGATAAAAACATAGGTTTTACAGTTTTTATACCACGATATATGTTTTATCCTACATTTTCTTTTAGCATGCATACATGACTTCTAATGTATCACGAAAGAATATAAAACATATAAATCAAAATAAGTGATAAACACATTATGATAAAACTAACCTAGATTATTAATAATATTGCATTTCAATACTAAGGATGATACAAAGGATTAGGTATATGATCCCAATATAGATTAACAACACAAAGTAAATGTCTCCGTATGTGAACTTCATCATAGGGAACAAAATTGCTATGAGAGTTAGGCGATGAGCAGTCGCGATGTAAACCATGTTGATGGCGGATCTTTCTTGGTTTGATTGAGATGGAGTGGAGGAAGATGAAAATTTTTGAATGAAAGGAATTTTTAAAATTGGAAGATTTTGAAAAGAGTGAGTGGTAACGATGGGATAAATAGGAAAAGGAGGAATTTTTGAAATTAGGTGTTTGTTTTATTATTGGTTTGAAAAGAAATAAAACATAAGTTTTATATACTATAACTATAGATGAAATATAACACGTATGTGAAAAAAGGCTTCCTATGAAGCTTCACGTAAAACATGTATGAGCACAAAAAGGAGAATCATATAAATACCTAAATAGGCATATTTAATTATCAAGCACAATAAAAAGAGAATCATACCTCTAGCGCACTTAGGAATGTCTTTACAAATGACACAACAAATGTCACTTAGACGATTCCCGCTCCTTTGCGATTAAGATACCTTCTTAAGGAAGGTATTCTTGTTACCAAGCTACTCAAAGCTTGGTGGCTATGAGTTTTGACTAATCAACATGACAAAGAAGATTAGTGCAATTAAATAAAAATAAAGAAAAAAAGAAAAATGTTGTTATCAACTAACATCAAACATATAGTTTTGAAAAACATGGTGTTTGCTTTTATGAAACCTTCTTTAGTTTTCAATTAACCATGGAGGTCGTCAAGTTTTTAAAGTACAATATACTTCAAGAACTTTGCAGTAGCGAATGCGATACCAATTGTGGAAAACTAGAAGGGGGTTGAATAGTTTACTACAATTAAAACTTCATTTTTAATCTATTTAGATCGACTTATGTCAATCTATTTGGATGTGTGTGATAAACAAACATATAAAGGTAAGTAATGAAAAGATAAAGTAAAGGCACAAAACCACGCAAAGTATTTATAGTGGTTTGGCTACAAGGTCACCTTCCTTGCCCTACTCCACTCCGAGTTACCTACCGAGAGTTAAGTAATCACTACACCAATCTCCCTTGGCGAGGCCTTCCTCGCCTTTTTTGCTAGGCTGGCCGGGTTCTTTCACTCAAGGTGAACCCCACCTACCAGCGTGCTACGCTTTATAAGGTACTAGGCTAAGTACCTAGTTCTTTCACACCCCGGTGAACTACACCCATAGCCTGCCCTTTTAGGTACTATTAAGCACCTAGTTCCATTGCAATGGAGGAACTACTACCGACTAATTCCCAAAGGAGATCTACTCCTTTACAACATCATCAAGGATATCAATGTCCTTGGATCTAATACTAGTCTATCTTGTACATCAAAACACACCGAGATGTACATCTAAGGCATCTTTCACTAATGCCTTTGACTAGATCTACATGACACCTTTCACTAATGTCTTGTGTCTTCACTTCTAAGCACCTTTCACTAATGCTTCTTTGTCTTGACTTCTAAGCACCTTTCACTAATGCTTCTTTGTCTTGACTTCCAAGCACCTACCACAGTGCTCATCCTATAGAGATAGATACCCTTCACTAATATCTTAGTCTTGACTCTTAAGACATCTTTCACTAATGTCTTCAACACTACACTTCTTTGAAGAAAGAAAGGAATCATCAACAAGAAGACTTGAGTAGCCTTGATGATGAGGAAGCATGGCAACTCATGGACTTGAGCTTGCTGACTTCAAAGGTGGTAATCTTGCCTTTAAGAGGAACCTAAAAGATCACAAAAACAAAACTACAAACATAGATCTCTTGGATCTAAGGTTAGTGAGATTAAACTTAGGGGAGAAAGTATATTTGAAAGGAGTAGAAACAATGAAGAAATGGCTCACTTTTATAGGAAAAACCTCTTGTTCCCCGGATCCCACGGATCCCTACCACAAGGGATCCGGATAGCACAAAGCTAGGGATCCGTGGTCACGCCTCTTTGTCCATGGGTATTTTGGTTATGGGTCATGGGTCATGGGTTATGGGTTGATCCATGGTTTTTCTTTCTAGATACAATGTATCTTAAGGATACAATGAACTTGGTTAAGTGGTATATATAAAACCATGGGTTATGGGTCAAAACCATTTGTTAGTATTTACCCATTTAGTATATACTTGTATTTACCCATTTTAGCATATACTTAGTTTTACCCATTTTAGTATACTTAGTTTAAGTATATGTTTAACCCAATATGTAAACACTAGTTTGTTATGTATGTAAATCATAAAATCACTTATTCTGCTGTTTTAGTGTTTTATGTGAAAAGCGTAAGTGTGTTAGAAAACTATTAGTTCAAACACATTTCGTATTTGTTTAGTTAAAATGATTTTACTTTTGTTATCGACAAAACATTAGAAGATGATAGTAAATATAAATAAAGCGTTTTTACGGCTTATTTGTATTACATCATGAACCCGAAGTTCTATGTTTAAGAAGTATTTTACTTTTTTCTTAATTAGAAGCTTCTAAGGGAAAGTAAACATTATTGGTAGTAGTTTCATTTCAAGAATTAATGTAATCCTCCCTACCAATTCAATGATAAATAAGACATTTCCACAAATCTCTCCGTTTCACCAACTTACAAGATTTGTTACACCAAGTCGTTAATGATTTTCAATGTCGAATGGCTCGAGGTATAATACATGCCTTATCATTTAAGCCAAGTTAAACATTCCATACTCTCCTAGTAGTTTTGGCGGCTTGTAAAAAAATTTTTTACAAAGTCATTACTATAAAAGGATTTGAGATAGAGTGGGTGTACGACCCTCATCAATGATCAAATTTGGTCATTATATTCTTGGTGTTGCAATTTACAAACAATGTGGTTGTTTAACCTTAGGTTGTAAAATTTAAGCGTCGGAAAAATGGCATCTGGTTAACAAAAGCGAATATAAACTAAAGTGTAGATGTATCTCCCTACACCATAATATTCAAAATAAGACTATTGCCACTTGCAGAACTATTGCTTCAAAATTGTTTTGTGATGGCCATACATCAAAACATATATTGTTTGGAACATAAGACAAACATTGTCAAATAAGATAAATTGTTTTAAGGGTACATGCCACCCTTTGAAACCAAATTCTCCAACATGGTGCCTTCATTCTGCTTTTTGGAGATGGGTGGGGGATGGTTGCTTGAGGCAGGAGCTTGGTAGACATGGTCTTCTTGGTGGGAGTGGTGGCTTACTTGAGGTTTCTTGGAAAGGAGGTCTTGAGGGTGCCATAGATCTTGGTAGCCTCGCAAGGAAGGAGTACTCGTGGTTACGAATGCATTTCTGCCTCATCATACTGGACTTTGAAGTGGGGCGGTAGCATTCAATCTTGGAAAGGTCCACGAGCTTGCTTTTTTTGTGACCCTCCAACGCCAGCTGCCGTCAGTGAAAAATGATTTGATAACCTTCCATCTGAGCTCCCAATTCATCAGCGTGATAGAGCTCCATGGCTATGTAAGACACCACCTTGAAACAACCTCATACGATCCTTTTGCAGCATCTTATACCTCATCACAAGCCAAGCCATTTCCTCTCTCAACTTCACTTCTACCATAGAGCCTAGCCTTCAACCCAACATTTAGCCTCCAGAACATCATGCGTGAGGTGGTGATGACCTTGGCTTCTTCCAACAAGATTGCCAAGTTCAGCGGTCGGCGGGCGCACCTTTTCACGAAGGTGTTGGGCGTGATTCTTCTCAACATTCTAAATCTCGTCACCACAGCCTCCCGGCTTGCCGCGGTTCTAAGCAGCGCTCTGGTTTTGGCATTGGATGATTATCCATTCGCACACCATACCCTATTGTCATGCATATCACAAAACCTTTCAATGGGCATGTTTTCTAGCATACTTTTCCATTGCGGAGGGGTGACATGATCGACAATTTGGTGACAAGCCCAAGCATTGGGAAGCTCCTTTGTCTGCAGAAGCTGCGACCAATACAAGCGATATAAAGGCTACATTAATTGTGACAATTATAACTACATATTTTATAAAGAGATTGCTTACCATGCAACTCTCTGCAGTCATCGGCAATTGGGCGGACTCACAACTTTTGCGCCTGCTGTTACCTTCCTGGCTTCTGCTCCGAGGAGGAGATTCTTCCTTTTGTTGGTAGACTTCGGTCTTGGTCTTGTTCCTTTTCTACTCTTCAACACATCACTATCCATGTTGAGCCTATGGCGGGGACATCCTCATCGCAAGATGGTCAAGTCGACAACATTCTCAACCGGTTGGATGGACCCTCCAGCATAAGTTCTTGAGTCTTGAGAGCAATAGACTCCGGCCGGGGTATCTACCTGCGTTGTTGTTCACGATGTCGAAGGAGATCAACACCATAAGACTCTTGACCTTCTCCGGGGCATAAAACTTAAATCTTCATCCAAGTCTTGGAACATGAAGTTTCTAAATGACATCTACCAAAATAGAAACAAGAAGAAATAAATATCGAGTGCTACATTGGTCCTACTTAAATAAGCGTGAATAAACATACTTTTCCTTGATATATGATCATAGGCTTCGGAGACTCCTCCCACTCACAGGCAATCGACCATGTATAAGATGGCCGGGGAACACTGCGCATCCACAAGATATTTGGCTTCTTGGCGATAGCGAGGATCGCCGAGATCTCATATGGCGGGGTCATTATATCGTTTGGCATCAAATATATTTTTCTTATTCGGTGACTCTGGATATTTAGGGAACAATGGTGTCTTGCGTGTAGAAAAAACCCTTCCACTTTGTTATGTTTGTATACACCTTCCTAGGGTTGGGAACATCACCCCTCGAGTCTTTTGCTAGAGTTAACCAATTGC
Source organism: Chrysanthemum makinoi (assembly GCA_910596185.1). Lineage (NCBI taxonomy): Eukaryota > Viridiplantae > Streptophyta > Magnoliopsida > Asterales > Asteraceae > Chrysanthemum > Chrysanthemum makinoi. The sequence goes on along the minus strand of OU343216.1, from coordinate 124,872,082 downwards.
CCCCAGGATACAAGTTCTAAAATCCTCTTAAAACCGTTAATGTTGGTTCATAGCCGTATGCTTTGCACATCACTATGAATGTGGTCGACTTGGCTAGACCAAGAGGTTGAACCTAGAGATGTGAACCTTGTAGTATTGCATAAACTCTAATATCAATGGGTGCGGTGGAATCACGAGGTTCAGTGGCTAAATGCATGTAATGGCAGCCTACGAACACGGAGGAGCATCAAAGATACCAGTAGGTTTGGGTAACACATCACTTTGTGTTCTAGTGGGATGGGGTGTCGGCTATATGATCATGAAGATCTTTTGCGAGACAATGTACACTTTTCTTTGCTTTATAATAAACTTGGAATCCATTTTTTAAAAAAAACAAGCTTTGGTATGAAAGAGGTTTACCTTTAGTTTGGAAGTGAAGGCGATGAGATTTCTTGCGTGTGGAAACAAGGCGAAAAGAGTAAAATAAATTAGGGTTTCATCACCCACTTTTTATACTCTCTTCTCTCTTTTGTTACCGCTTTACATTGTCAAGATAAGTTTTATTGGGTTAAAAATTTTTAAATTTTGAATAAAGATGACTTTTGGTCTCCGGGTAAGGTAGGGAAGTGTGATTCCTGGCGAGCGAGTAATAGGTACTTACATTTAATCGCTAAGTTAGGTCACGTAATTATCCCCTAACTAACACAATTAGCAGCAAGCTAGTATATTTTCGAAGCATGAAGTCGAATGCAATGCCTCTTCGCTCATATGCATCACTTTTCGTGGGGGCTTGATGATGTACCCTTTAGTAGCTTCGAGACACTCCTCAGAGGCGTGTAAGCCACTTCATATGAAGGCCCGGTTAGAGATTCCAAAATATCCATAGGCATCAAACCATTCGTTGCGAAGGTTACCTAAGGGAATTAGCCATTGACCCTAAGCCCCGGGGTAGTATGGCGGAACAATGAATAAGGAACCACTCGACTTGGTCAAACCCGATCTCTCCTGCTTTGGCCCCGTCATGGTGAGCGTGGGTCACTAAGCCTAGCGGTTACCCACATTCATGGGGCGCCCATGGTCTCAGACATTCATCGGGAGTGCTCTCAACCCTAGTTCATTCACTATAAATAGGTTGGACGGGCAATGGATTATGGTATGCTCATTTCACACTCATTTCTTTACTTACACATACTTAAACAACCATAACTCATTTGTTACTCTTCTCACTTGGTGGTTGGGGTCCTACCCTGTATGATCATAACGTGGTGTTTCATATTTCTTATTCTCAGGTGAAAGCAAGTCTTGGCTAGAACATACCCCCATTACTTTGATCCTCATCGAAGCCTGGTAGTGCAATCTGTTGTATAATCACCCCACACCCTTGCGATGTACTCATCTTTAGTACATGATACCCCTAGTAAACCCCTCAGAGCCTATCCTTTTCGCGGTTCTAGTGATGTTTCGGTTTTCTTGAATATCAATGAAGAGCATTGTTTACAATCCACCCCCAAATGTACACCCAAATCGCCTTAGCCTGCCATGTATGCACTCACCTTTAGTGCATTATTGTTATCTTACTAAACCCTTAGTTCAATAATCTAGTTACTTGCATGGTTGCCAAGTCGAGTCATATCTTTTGTACACAATTTTGGGATGATTGGGACTCATGGGTAAAGTAAACTTTTATGGAGTGATGAGAAAGAACGTTAAATTCAAACTCTCTTTATTTACGTAATTAAATACTCCAAGTATTTTGTTCTTTTCAATTCGGGTCAAATTAGTGTTAGAGTAATAAAAACTCAAGTGTAGGGATGCTCCTATAAATCCCTTATATTTTGATGTTATTGTAGAGGATGGTAGAGTAAAAGTGTATGCAAAAAATAAATAATAAAAAAAAATACGGGCTACCATCCTACATCTATCTTTATATTTATGTTTGTTTGTTTCAAGTTATCTAGAGTTTAGTGAGTCGAGGCTTCTTGGCTTATAGCGCCACTCTTTTCATGCTTGTAAAATAAGATTTTTGACTTACCACCACTAAATCGCCTATCCAACCAAACCCTTTGTTTCCCTATTGTAAGCCTAACGTTACAACCCTTTAAAAGACCTCTTAGATAGTTGTTCCTAGGTGCTTACGCCAAAGCGGTGGAGGACAAGCAAATACCAAGTGTAGGGATATTTGATAAAGATTTAAGCATACACTTTTAAAGGTCATTTAATTATAGCCGCCCACTTTTATATACATTACTTCTTTAGTTTCCTTTTCACTTTTAGGTCTCTTGGAAGCAAAATCTTTGGAATGATGCTTATTTGGATGAAAAGGAGTGAATATATGAAGAAAATGGCTAAGTCGGATGAAGTACTAAGCTCACGGAATGAAGTTGGCGTCCCGATCAAAGATACAGATCGCTTTATCGTAATAAAAATCTGTGGCGACTTCGGTAGACTTTTGCTAAAATACACTGGCGGTCGTCGGTTTCTGAAAGGACGTCACTAAGACTTTGCATCTCGAACGGCCCTAGATCCAGCATTTGGCGTCCTCACGAAGCCCGATGCGTCACAACCTAGCGTGGCGTTGTCCCAATGATTACTTGCCAAAGGCGAAAACCTAAATGACGGCGTCGGCGTCCACCTATATGGCGACGTCGTCGCATGAGTAAAATTATATATAGAAATCGAATTTTCAGAATTTAAGGAGGTAGACTTGTGGAGTAAAAACCCTAAATGTTTGTAGTCTGACTTTCAAGATAAGTGTTTTACTTCATTAATTTCATTATGTCTTCGATTGAATGAGTGTATGCTTGCATCTTTAACATGTCCGGCTAAATTTCTTGTGTGTTTGCTTAGATCTATGAAACCTAGTTATTAATTACTGATTGGTTGTCTCTTATCTTAATTGTAATTGGCTTAGGAGTGTACTAGGCTATCATCGTGTTTGAATGCTTGAGTAATCTTTTTTAACCTCAGTTTATGAATCTTAGAGAATTTCGTAGGCAATAACCTTAAGGTAGTCTCTAAGAGTTAGGGAAAAAGGCATACCCTACGACCTTAGAAAACGTAGCGTTAAGAATAAGGACGCGACAATTCAACCACCAATAAAAGATAACTAGGAAGTAATAGTATCTAGGTAGACACATTTTTAATCATCATACGAGCACACATCAATAGACATAAGACTACTCGTAGTTTAGATAATTAGAATAGTAGAGTAATCGGTAGAAGTACCACCCCAATCCAAACAGGATTTTACCCTTAACTTTCTAAAAATATAAAAGATTAAAAATCTTCATCAACCGTGAGTACACTTCTCACAGCATTCTTATTCCCTGAGAAACGATATCAATACAGAACATGATACTACACTAGCGATTAGGTTCTGGGGTGTTGAAAAACTTTTCGACGAAAGGAAGTTTCCTTTGTCCAGTAGCGCCTTATGCGCGCATTAAGTTTGGCGCCGCTGGAGATATAATAGCTTATTAGATTTTTATCTCGTTTAGGTTCGTTGCTTGATTCCTATCAAGTAATATTTTTCTCATTTTTTCTTCCTTGTAGTATCCCTTCTTTGTTTTGTGTTAAGTAAAACCCTTTTCATTTTATCAGCTATGGCAAGTGAAGTTGCATTTGAATCATTAACAAATGAGGAACAATTGAATTTCACATATTGGATTGCTTTTTATTGTTCTAATGAATTTGTGAGTGATCTTAGAGATATCAAGGAGGCGGGTGTAAGGTTACATGGATTCGATAAATTTTGTGCTTGTATGGCTTCTATTCAACAATCATTGTTAGGATCAACTCCTTTTAGTGAGACCCTCTGGAAAATTTTTGAAAAGCCTCTAAGCATAAACCATCGGTTGTTATCTACATCACAACGATAGATCTGAGAGGATTTATCCAACATTAGGCACCATGAACAAAAGACCTAGATTTTAAGAACATGGAACGAAATCGAACAAGATTGTGAGATGGTTATAGTTGAACTACATAGTTGCATGCGTGGGATAGATTTCACCAAAACATATGACACGCTTAGAATCCTTTAGGCAAATAGAACATAGTAGTCGAGTTTTTTAGAACAATTCTTATGAATCGGACCAAAAATTTGAATTGGCCACCAAAGAAGGATTTGAGATGCTTAGGAATGTATTTGGGTTAGATCATACTAAAACACATGAATACATAGGTGATCTAGATATAATGGAGAATGAGGTGGAAACTCCGAGCCCACAAGCCCTACCATCACTTGAGGAGCACACACCGCCTATAACTTACCCAGAAGAAGTAGAAGAGATTATAGGAACCCTGATTGATATAGAACCTTTGGACCAAACACCATTAGAGAATGTAGGTTTAAATGCTTGTTGTCATGACCTCTCTTTTAGTCCTAGGGGAGTTCCTAGTTTTGATGAACCGGAGCCTCAACCAAAACCCTTACCCAATTTTCCGTCTTTAGATGTGAATCTAGGAATTGAATTAGGCCCCAATCCACCCATCAAAACAAATAGTCTAGGTAGTTGCATGATAAAGGTAGTAGACTCTAGGCCATGTAGAGTGGAAGCTAATATAGGAGTAACCCATGATCTTACACACTTACATCACCCATTCATGGTTGATAACAACAAACATTATGGGTTTAAACCGGGTTTATTAGGTCAAGATGGATCCTTAACTAAGAATCTCTTGAAGTTGATAGAAGATGATCCATTTCTAGGAGAAAGACTTGATTTACCCGCTACACCAATAGAAATAGGTAAGGTTAAAAGGAATGGAGCACACCCCTTTGAGCATATAAATCACCCATCATCCTCTTCCTCACGTAGGAAATTTCCACCCTAAGGGTGTGTATCGCTACTATCACCCGCACTTAAGCTTAAGTGTAGGAAAAACTTCCCCTTTATCCGTTAAATAAGGGTAGAGTCAAGCTCGTGACTCGAACAAAAACAAGCGCTTCTTGGGAGGCAACCCATGTGTATTTGTTTTTCATTTTTATTTGTGTTTTTATATATCTTTTTCATTATTGTTTATTCTCATGTTAGACTTTGTCAAAATGCTTTATTTTGTCTTTAACCTCGTCTTACTTACATATAAAGGTATTTTACAAAAAGGATAAGTGTAGGGAGGATTACACACGTTTTTAAAAAAACGTGAACATGAGAATTACATTTAACGAAATTGATATATATGTGTGTTTGTTAGAGTCAAATGCTTGTATAGAGTCATAATGGATGTTTTGCAGGGATTTTTCCATATTTTAAAGGTATAATTTTCCAGAATTTTTTCAGGAAAACGCAGCACCGTTACATTGTTAGGATAACTGTGTCGAGGATTATAACCTGACGATGTCAGGAGGAGCAGAAACAGCTTATAAAATTTATCTCGTTTTCTGTGCTATTTATAAATTTTTGGAAATTATCAGGTCTTAATTTTCCATAAAATCGGCAAACATCCATTCCACAAGCAATATATCCTAGTGTAGTAGAGTCATATATAGTTTTACCACCGATTTTATGCGAAGGTTTCGTCTATTTTCTTAAAGTATGCAGGTTTTATTTATCAAGAAGAAGAAACATAATATTGGAATAAGCTTATCACGCTTACATTCTTCTTGGAAAAGAATTTAACCACTACTTCTCACGGATCCCACCGAGCTAATCAGGGGAGTACTAGTTTCTTTCTCTTTTAAATTACCTTCCTTTATCATAACTTTGATACTTTCGGGGAACATTGGGGACAATGTTCAGTTTAAGTGTAGGGAGGGAGAATAAAACGGGAACTTTGAAACTATGCTTATCCTTGAATATTTGTCTTGTCCTATTTCATTTGTGTAATAAGCTATGAGAAATATTTGTTAGGGCAATTTTAGCACCAAATTTAATAAGCTATGAAAAATATTAGTTAGGGTAATTTTAGCAACAAATTTAAACTTTTTTATGACATGTACGAGTGGGTCTTTAGTCATAATAAAGCATCTCATGGATAGGAGTTATATGACTAGCACAAAAACCGTTTACCACTCAAATTACACCCCAAAAATGTGAGGTTCGCCCCTAGATCTATAGGAATTAAAGCATTCACCTTTAATGCTTAGAGAGTGTACTGGTAGTATAATAGATTCTAGAACTTGAATTGTGATGCATTCCGAGATCGCTAGTGAGACTACACATGTGTAGTTAGGAATAACTAAATGATAAGAGGCATTAGGATAACCCTTGTTTGATACCCGTATAATAATTACTTCTTCCACATCGGTCGACTAATTGCCCCACACCCTTGCGATGTACTCATCTTTAGTACAAGATACCCCTAGTTGACCCCTCAGAGCCTATCCTTTTCGCGGTTCTCGTGATGTTTTGGTTTTCCGGAATATCAATGAAGAGCATTGTTTACAATCCACCCCCAAATGCACACCCAAATCGCCTTAGCCTGCCTTGTATGCACTCACCTTTAGTGCATTATTGTTATCTTACTAAACCCTTAGTTCAATTATCTAGTTACTTGCATGGCTGCTAAGTCGAGTCATATCTTTTGTACACTGTTTTGGGATGATTGGGACTCATGGGTAAAGTAAAATTTTATGGAGTGACGGGAAAGAACGTTAAATTCAAACTCTCTTTATTTACATAATTAAATACTCCAAGTGTTTTGATCTTTTCAATTCGGGTCAAATTAGTCTTATAGTAATAAAAACTCAAGTGTAGGGATGCTCCTATAAATCCCCTATATTTTGATGTTATCGTAGAGGATGGTAGAGTAAAAGTGTATGCAAAAAAAATTACGGGCTACCATCCTACATCTATCTTTATATTTATGTTTGTTTGTTTCAAGTTATCTAGAGTTTAGTGAGTCGAGTCTTGGCTTAGCAACGCCATTCTTTTCATGTTTGTAACGTAAGATTTTTGACTTGCCACCACTAAATCGCCTATCCAACCAAACCCTTTGTTTCCCTACCGTAAGCCTAACGTTACAACCCTTTAAAAGACCTCTTAGATAGTTGTTCCTAGGTGCTACGCAAAGCGGTGGAGGTTTAATCTAGTCTCAAGCCTATGGTAATCTATGTACTATGACCGGGTAATGAGTCTTTATCTTCCATTTCCATTTACTATATTTCATATACACCCGAGAGATGAGAGAATCCAAACACCCCTTGTGAGGTGCTAGTATATAATTTCCTTGCTTGTTATGACTATTGCGGTGCTTTTACTTATTATGAATTATGTTAACCCAATGCTTCATGCCCCCTAACTTATAAATTGATTGGCCAAAAGCACATTTGCTTGAGGACAAGCAACTACCAAGTGTAGGGATATTTGATAAAGATTTAAAACGTACACTTTTAGTGGGTCATTTAAGCCCTTAATCGCCCACTTTTATATCCGTTACTGCTTTATTTCGTTTCTTTTAACTTTTTAGGTCTCTTGGAAGCAAAATCTTTGGAATGATGCTTATTTGGACGAAAAGGAGTGAATGTATGAAGAAAATGGATAAGTCAAGATCAAAGACACTCAAGCTGCTGGAATTGAAGCTGACGGCATCCCAATCAAAGGGCGACGCCGTCCCTTTATACGTAATAAAATCTGTGACGACTCAGTAGACGTTTTGCTAAAATACACGGACGGTCCGGGCTTTGAAGATGAAGGGTCTCACTAAGACTTTGCATCTGGGCGACCTAGATCCGGTTCTCGACGGCGTCACTCTGGCCGGACGGCGTCACAACTACAACGCGTGGCGCCGTCCCAACGATTACTTGGCCAAAGCGAAAACCCAAATAGCGGCGACTCGGCGTCCCACCTATAAGGCGATCTTGTGCAAGTGTAAAATTATATATAGAAATCGAATTTTTAGAATTTAAGGAGGTAGACTTGTGGAGTTAAAACCATAAACGTTTGTAGTCTGACTTGGACAGTATTGTAGGGTTCCCAAAGCCTATTTTACTTCAAGATAAGTGTTTTACTTCATTAATTTCATTATGTCTTCAATTGAATGTGTGTATGCTTGCATGTTTAACATGTCCAGCTAAATTTCTTGTGTGTTTGCTTAGACCTTTGAAACCTAGTTATTAATTATTGATTGGTTGTCTCTTATCTTAATTTTAATTGGCCTAGGAGTGTACTAGGCTATCGTTGTGTTTGAATGCTTGAGTAATCTTTGTGAACCTTAGTTTATAAATCACTAAGCGGATTTCGTAGGCTAAACATCCAAAGATAACCCTTAAAGTTAGTTTCTGAATCTTAGAGAATTTCGTAGGCAATAACCTTAAGGTAGTATCAAAGAGTTAGGAAAAAAGGCATACCCTACGACCTTAGAAAACACAACGCGTTAAGAATATGGAGTAATAGTATCTAGATAGACACATTTTTAATCATCATACGAGCAGACATCAATAGACATAAGACTACCCATAGTTTAGATAATAAGAATAGTATAGTAATCGGTAGAAGTACCACCCCCCAAATCCAAACCCCGAGATTTTACCCTTAGCTTTCTAAAAAATATAAAAAGATAAAAAAGAATCTTCCTCAACCTCAACCATAGCGTAGTACACTTCTCACTAGCATTCCTATTCCCCTAGAGAACGATATCAATACCCGAGGCTTACCCAATACTACACTATAACGATTAGGTTCACTGCCTAGGGTGTTGAAAAACTTGCTCGACGAAAAGGATGTTTCCTTTGACCCCGAACGCGCCTTGTACGTGCATCAGTTGCTTACGACTAAAAAATACACGCGAAACCCCTCCTTTGTCACAAAACTGAACGAAGAAAAGAAGTCGGATATATCTTGAGTGCGCAACAATTGCAAAGTACTTAGCCAAACCATCCCTTTTCTCGGTAATCCAAAACGTCCATTCAAAATTTAAACTTGGTTTGAAATTTGGAAGTTAGGTGGTTCAAGGGGCACGTGTAAGGCCAGGATCTAAGCTGCGATAGGGTATTTAAATTGAAAATAGTAAACCCTAAATCACTTTTTACCTACGCCCAAAAGTTTACACCTACAACTCTGTCTTCCGAGCAAGCGTCCGACCAGAAAGGTAAGGTATTCCTCCCCATTGCTACGTTTTTCTTAATTTTCTGTTGAATAAAAGTATAATGGGTACGAATGCCAAATTCACCATAAGGCAACAAGGTTGCACCCTGAAAAGGAAGAGCTGAAAGCTTTCCTCACAGATTACCCAATTCCCAAACAGTTTAAAATCATGCTTCCTAGCAAACGTCAAGGCATCTATGATGCCCCATGTTAGGAATTATATTTGAGTTGATTATGAAAAAATATAAAAGATGAAGGACTTATGAAGACAAAGAAAGACAAGGGACTTACTTGTTAAAGAAGACTTTATTATTTAGTCCCTAGTAGTCAATTGTAACCCTCGACTCTCTAGTATATAAAGAGAGGCAGGGAATTAGGTTTTAGTGTGTGTCAAGATGTGAACACCATTAGTAAAGGGGTGTGATCCGTTCCAAACCGTCAAGTTTTCTCACACAAACCGGCCACTTGTGAATGGCCGACCGTAAGAAACTTAAAACGGTTTAGAAACGAACACAATGAAGATCAGGGGAGTATAGTGTTTCCCCGGGTCGTTATGTCCCAGAGCTATCTATGAAGAATCATCAAGCGAATAGTGATCGAGAGATTTGAACGGAAAAAGGGATTTGAATTATTATAACTACGGAAAAAGTACATAAACTACAAGGGCTTAAATGCAAATTAAAGAAAATTTAAAAAGATAAAAAATATTAAATAAACGCTATCACTATTTGCAAAATGATGTTTTTGTTTTTGTGTTTTTATAAAACTTAATTTAAAAACTACGTTACGTACAAATGAAAATGTGAAAATGAAGCAATATTAATCCTAAAAATATGAAAATGATATTTTTACAAACCTAATGATACAAGAAAATTTATAGAAAAAGAAAATTATTTTTATAACTATTTATCTAATTATTATTAATTAAAAACTATTTTTAACTATTTAATAATAGCCTAAAATACAAGAAAATATGAAATAAAGCTTGAAAAATAAAATTATGACTTAGAAAAATCTAAAATAACAAAAGAGAATTTTCAAAACTATTTTTATATTTTTCTAATTATTTTTCTATTTTCTATGAATTAAAAACTATTAAAAACTACTTAAATTACTTAAAAATACAAATTTAACTAAGAAAAATCTGAAAAAAATATTTTTCTGACTTTTTATATTTATCTTAACTTAATAAAAATGAAAAATTATTTTTTTGAGACTTTTCTGAATTAATGGGATTAAAAGCTATTTAAAAAGTGCTAAAAATTGATTTAAATGCAGAAAAATAGCAAACAGGCTTGGAAAAATATGAAAAATTCAAGATAAGTCTAAAATAATACTCTCAAACTGATAAAAATATAAAAACAGGTGCTTGTGTGCAATAAAATGAAACTGCTATGCAAAGTCTTTGTTAAATAAGCACTTAAAATAAGCAAATGGTCACAAACAAGCACCAAACAGAAACAAAAGTTACAATATGCTAAAACCACTTAAAAACAACTTATCTCAACTGCTCTTAGCCTCTAACTCACCATCTACACAGATTTGGTGTTTTGATCTCAAATCTAAAAACGACTTGAGGCCACTACTTTAAGACTAAGAATAAGCACTTAAATAAGGGAAACTTAAAAGCAGGATGTTGGATCTGAACTAGACACGGGTGAGAGCTTGTAAACCAAAAGGAGACCTAGACAAGCTCTATTGAGCTTTGACAAACCACGAAAGACCACGTGCGGACTCAGGTGTATCTTGAGTCAATGCCAGGCGTTTAAGCCCATTTGTCAAGCTTTTTTAGAGCTTATAAAAAATTGAGAAAAATCTGCAAAAATCACCATAAGAAATTAAACCAGTGGAAGTTTTTGAAACCACAAGATTCACATGATTTGGCCCAGAAATGAATCAAAGAAAATTCATCTCAGTTTAACTCAAAACTGATTTTGCAAGTTTGACTTTTGATAAAGAAATGGAAAGTTGACTTATTTGAGATTTGCAACCAATTCAAGGACTGATTATAATGTAATATGACCAAATAATGCTAATGCAATCTATATCTATGATATTTAAACACAAAATGAGCTTTTGCTTTTATAAAATCTCATCAGTTAAGCTGATTAAGACATTTTAATGTGATTTTGACTATTGAATGAATGCAAAGGTTATATGTAGACTGCAATGAGTATAAGTGAGTTTAATTAGCCTAAAACAACAATCCTTAATCACTGACCAAACCTAAATCACAGATTTGACAGCAAATCCAAACACACCTGTTATGACTGATAAGCAAATTTAGATGAGCTAATCACTGATTTAGCTAAAGCAAACGATTAAACTGACTTTGATTATCCTAAATACAACTTAATAAACAAGTTTAAACAGTTTATGACTAAAACATTTAATTGAAAAACGACATAAAGGAAAATTATAAAACTAACTAACTCCTTTCTCTTGCTATCTCTTGCTCTTTTTATACCCCACTCTGCTTCTCTCCTCTTTCTGAGCTTATCCCACATGTCTTTGAGACCATTAGATGAGTTAAGTTGATATTGGCCCTTGATTGCATTTTGGCGGGAAATTGGTTTATGCCAGTTGGGGGTTGAGTGTAAACGGAGGAGGGGCAAGAGAATTCATCTTGGTGGAGGAGGAGGGGACATGGAGTGGAGTAGGGTGGCTGGAGTTGGAGGTGTTGCAGACAAAATGGTCGGGGAAGACAGGAAAAAGGAGGGGTGGTTTGGCGGTTTTATTTAAACCGTGGGTGGTTTCGGGTTAAAAGGGGTAACGGGTTGGATATAAAGGTGGACTGGACCGGGTTGGATTATTTTGGGTGGATTGGGCTTGGGTTAGATATATGATTTGGACTTAGGATTTGTTTTGGATAAATGTATAGTTTAGGGATCAATCTTGCCAAACTGAAAAACCAGGGACCATGCATGTAATTTCTGAAAAGGTTTTCCAAGGACTATTATTGACATTCTCCAAAAATCCAAGGACCAAACTTGCAAATCTTTAATATTCCAAGGACCAAATCTGTCATTTTAAAAGTCCAAGGATCAAAACTGTAATTTCTCATAACTTTTGGACTTTTCACCAAAGGACTAATTGTGACAAGTTATGATTTAAAAAGGATCTTTGGTGACTTTTCTTTTAAAATAAGTGCCTAGGGACTAAATTTGACAAATTTTGAAAGTTGGGGGACTGAAACTGCCAATTATGCAATCTTAGCTCATTTTTCATCTGATTTTAAACATTTTGCATCTGAAACATATAAAACACAATTTTGAGATATTTTAAGTATTTTGATGCATTACGAGCGTTTTAAGCGTTTTGCGGTTGATTTGACCAAAATGATGAGTATTTACACACTCATCAATCCCCCACACGAAACTATTACTAGTCCCTAGCAATCTTTTGAGAAAAACTTAATGGATTTGAATCTCTTTACCAAAAGCCATTACTTACGGTAGCCAAATGTTTCAATTCAAGTAAGAACCATGGTACACCGATAACCATGTGATTTTGAGCAAACCACCAGCTTTCAACGGATTTGGTTTGTCTTTACCAGAAGCCGTTTGCTCTGGACTAGCCAACTCTTAGATAAATTATCAATATCATCTTTGGTGAGCTGATTACCAATTATGGATTTCCAACAGCCTTTACCACAAGCCATAAACTTGCGGGCTAGCCAACTCTTCACTAATTAAAGATATGGTGAGCTGAATACCATATAATTTTGGGAAAATTGCAAGCCGTCAACGGATTTGAGATATCTTTACCAAGAGCCATTTGCTCCTGTATTAGCCAATCCTTTTGTTTATTAGACATGGCGGACTGATAACCAATTGAGTAAGTGTAAAACACTTACTCCAAAAAAAAATTTTGGCCAAAAATGGGGGAATTAGGCGGTATAATTACATGACAAAATTCGTGAGAATTCCCCCCCACACTTGAAATGAATATTGCCCTCAATATTCAAAGTACCGGTGGTTATGCCGAAACATAGAACGTAAAAGGGAAATACTACGGCCATTATTTGAAAGGATTTTTTTTTTTTTTTTTAGAAAAGATTTTATAAACAAGTGGGGCAACTCCCCACTAGGGTGGTACACACGGTGAAAACCCATGTTTAGCTATCTTGTTTTTGATTACCGAATTCGCTAGCTTGACTCGACCCCGAATTCATTGGTTCATGGGGAAGTAAGTGGAAGAGACAATCTCCATCGGACTTTCATTCAAAATGTTTGGACAAACATTGAAGTACGTGAAAGTTCCACACCGATGAGATATACATAGAACCGGCTCAAAATGATAAATGAAAATGCCGGGGTCAAAGATAGTGTCTTCATTCCCGAAGGAGTGAAGATGAAGAGAAATCACAAGATATTTAAGGAAAGGAAGAAAGATTTTGATAACAATCAAGATCCATTCTTCATCCTCAGATGTAGACATATCGGGAGGAAGGGTGAGGGTAGATTCATTAATAGGCAAACTCGTATGATAGAGTACACCTTCCTCCGAGCCAATATCATCCTCAAGATCAAAATGGAAATGATCATGTTCCGGAGGAGATATGTCATGAGAGAGTTCACCGGAGAACTCTTTATGAAGAGAATCATTCACATGAAGTGAAATTGTGAACTCTTGTTCCATTGTAGGCTCATCACTATCCTCGGTCTGAGTATCAAAGAGTGGATTCTCAGAATTAAAGTGAATTGAGTGAATTCAAATAGAGGATTGGTGAAAGTAGCTTTGAATGTTTCGGGAACAAAGTGATCATCATTCTCTATTGGACTGTTGGGATAAGAAGAGTGAGCGATCATTATCAAGGGACTTTCAGTCTCCCCGTTGGCTTCGAAATCAAAGGGACTATCATTACTTTCTGATGAAAGTGGATTGATGTGAGTGAGTTCATCGGTGAACTCCTCAAGAAGATGATCAGACTGTGGGAGTGATGTTTCAACATACTCGATGTTTCCATAGGAAGCACAATCATCGCTAAGATCAGAGAAAGTTTCCAAATGATCATTTGAACACTCAAGAGGGAAAGAATCACATATGATCGAAGTTCCTGTGACTCTCTTGTGATTGGGACAAGGTTCTCAACACTAGACTTTATGAATTCGTCCGATTCCTTTTAGAACAGTGTCAAGATGCTCGTCCCCATGTTTAGAGAGTGAGTGGGAGCTTGGTGTGATAGAGTTGTTTGAGATGGAATCTCAATCGCTGGGATAACAACCTTGACTGAGGAGTTGAGAAATATTATCTTTAAAAGGATAAAAACTCTCCTCGTCATCGGCATATAGAGCTGCCTTAAGAAATTGGGAACGCCTTAGAGCTGCATGCTCTAGGGCTAATAATTCTTCCCTAGATTTGCGGGCCTCTCGTTATTCCTTAGATTCTCCCATGGTTTTCTCACCACTCACTTGATTCTTAAAGTTTTGAATCATATCATCAAGTGTTTTCATTGCGGTTTCAAAATCATGGGAGATTTCTTGAGATAACGGCTCAGGTGGAGTTTGAACCGTATGGTGCTGTGGAGGTTGGTCGTGATATGGATAGTCGTAATTGTTACAAGAAAATGGATTCCCTGTTTGACAATCAGAGCTGAAATGGGGACCTCCACAGTTCTCACAACAAAATGATTGTTGTGGTTGGTCATGTGAATAATATGGAATTTGGTCATTTCCAAAGTCCGAGTGTTACCGAAAACTGTTCGTAGACAAACGTGTTTCCGGGTTGACACTCAAATCCTTGGTGAGGACCTCCACAAAATTCACAGCAGGTATGTTGATTATATGAAGATAAGTCATTGTGGTGGATAATTGGAAAAGTTTGAGGAGTCGTTAAATGAGTTCGGATTAGGATCAAAATCAAATGAATTCCTCGAACCACAAAACAAACAACTCCCGTTATGAATATCATTACCACATTGTACACCGCATACACAACGACGGGGTGAACCAAAAAGAGGCTCACCACAACCGACACAAGGAATAAACGATTCTATTTGAGAGTTATGAGAAGAATCGGTTTATTCAAAGAATCAACAAAACCAGCATGGTGATCTGAATGACTATCAAGTCTCGAAGAACATTTTGAAAAATTAGGAGGTGGGACAAGTGGTGTGCTCTGAGAGCTAGCAATTTCCACCATTTCCGTTATGGTCTCCGGTTCTGGTTCTTGAGAAACATGAAGATTAGGCAAGTTATTCTTGCTAGTCACCGGTCTAAATTTTGCATGATTGCTTTTAACCGTAAATCGTGAAAGTTTAGGATCAATTTTAGACGGCTTAGGAGCAATCGAGGGGTTAGATCTTTGGATAACCGTAGGTTGGACATATTTAGCACTTCCATTATCAGAGGGAAGTGATGAGTGTCTAAATACTCATCATTTTTGTACCATTTAAACTGCAAAAACATCTGAAAACACTCAGAAATGCATCAAAATGATAAAAATATCACAAATAAGTGTTTTATGTGTTTTAAATGCAAAAATATCAAAATCTGGTGAAAAACGTATAAAGTTTGCATAATTGGCAGTTTAGTCCCCCAAGTTTCAAAAGTTGTCAAAAACAGTCCCTGGTAAAACAAAATAAAGAAAAATGTTATTCAAGGTCCCTGAAATATTCTAAATTGTCAAAAATGGTCCTTGAATAAATCTTTTTTAAATGGCGAAAAAAGGTCCACGAACTTTCATGAAATGTCAAGTTTGGTCCCTGGAAAATTTGAAAATGTCAAAACTAGTCCTTGTACTATTAGAACTTGTCAGTTTTGGTCCTTGTCACAACTTTGGAATAATGGCAGAATTGGTCCTTCAAGATTTCAGCAATTACATGTTTAGTCCTTGTCAATTAAGCTTAAAACCCATGCCTTGTCAAAACTGCCATTGACCCCTGCCATTTCACCCTTTGACCCCTGTCTTTGAACCCTGCCTGGTCAAATGAAGTCAAAAGCAGCAAAACGCGCCCACACTGTTTGTCCCTTCCAACTTGCCTCTGCAAACCACTTGCCTGCTCTCCTCCCATCACCTCACCTTTCCACCACCCTTATCATCACAAACCACTGCATTAAATGCCACCCCCCTAGTGCTAGTTTCAGAGCCCTATAAGTCAAATTTAGGTCTTCCCGCCAAAATGATAAAAATGGCCAATATGCTCATTACTCAACCATTGGTCAAATTGAGAAGTGGGATTGGCTCAGAAGACACGTGTAAGCCATTTTGAAGTATAAAAGAGGAGGAAGACAGAGAAGCAAAGTAGTACTTAGTTTTTTTAAATTCTTGTATGTCGTTTTTCTTTAAATGTCTTAAATATTTCACAATTCTGTAATATCAAGTTTTAGTGTATTAAGACTAAACCATTTAGTCATTGTAACTCAGTTTTCAAGTTCTAATTCAAAGTGTTACTGTGTTTTCAAATTTTACATTCACTGTTTACCATTTCAGTATAAGTATGCTAAAAACCAAGCTTCAATAAGCTTATTTAATGGTCAAACCAACTTATTTAAGCTTAAGATAGATTTTTGTAAGCTTGTTATTCAGTTTCAATCAAAAGTGCTAAAAGTCAACAAAAGTCAACAGAGAAGAACAATTGGTCAAATAGGTTGGAAATGGAATGGGGTTGTTGCAGAGATGGATTTGGGTTTGTTTTGGATTAGACTAGTGGTAATGGTTCTGGTTTAAGCTGCACAAATAGCTTGGGAACTTGTAAGATTGTTTCTCATTTTTCATTCAGTTGCAGTTTATGTTTGTGTTTGCAATCTGTGGTCGTTTCTAGTTTAATCTTGTTTAAATAGTAGTAATTAGTATAACTATAGTTAAATTAATCATTGGTCTGTGCTAGTTAAGTAGTTGGGTAATTTAAAATTACATATCAGTTAAAAAATTGGTGTTTGGATTTGCTACTTAAACTGTTATAGAAATTTGTTAAAGAGTTGAGGTCTGTTGTTTTATGTTTATTATGCTCATTTGTACTCAATTCAAGTCATAATTTGCACCTGCACACCTTTAAAAGTCAAAATCTAGTTTTAACTGTCTTAATCCATTAACTGTTAAGAGTTTGGGAAATCAAATGCTTGTTTCATGTTTGAAAATCAGTAGCATAGCCTAATATAGTTTCATTTAACCATATATCATCAACATCAGTCCATAAATTTAGTTCTAATCTCACCAAAGTCAACTTTTCTCAACTGTGTCAAAAGTCAAGATTTTGAAAAACCAGTTTTTTACCAACCCAAGGAGATTTTTCACAGGTTCATTACTGGTTTAAATCAAGTGAGATTTGTGGTCTTTAAAACTTCAACTGGTCTGTTTCCATATTGTCATTTTTTCATAATTTTAGTAATTTTCTAAAGCCCTCAAATAAGCTCATCAAGCAGGGCTTATTTGCCCTGCTCACACAATTCAGTATACACTGAGTGTGTCTCAGCTTATTGCAGAGCTTATCCAAAGCTCCACAGAGCTTCTCTAGGGCTGGTTTTTGGTTTGAAGGTACCTAGCCAGGTCTAGTACAAATTCCAACTTCTTTTTTTTGATTTCTAGCTTATTTAGTAGCTTATTATTACACTGCAAGTTGACCCCTAAATCTGTTTTTGCACATAAACTCAAATCAATCAAAACACAAGCAATTGCAATTCAGAGGTCAAGGTCATTTGTAATTTGTTGTTTTAAAGTACTTTTAGCATTTCATAGCTTCTGTGTTAAGTTGGTAGCTTGTGGTGATCATTTGGCTTATTCAAGTGCTTATTACATAAGCACTTATATTGCAGTTTCTTATTCCTCTACATAACCACATGTTTTTCTATTTTTCTTAGATTCATAACATTATTTTAGAGTTTTCCTGAAATTTTCATAATTTTCCAACACAGTTTGCTATTTTTCTTAATTAAAAACAGTTTTTAGGTAATTTTAAATAGCTTTTAATACAATTAATTCAGAAAAAGTTCAAAAAAATAATTTTTCATTTTTCTTAGGATAAGATAAATATAAAAAGTAAAAAAAATAATTTTCCCGATTTTTCATAGTTTAATTTGTAATTTTTAGTAATTTAATTAGTTTTAAATAGTTTAAAATTCATAAAAAATAGAAAAATAATCAGAAAAATATAAAAATAGTTTTGAAAATTCTATTTTGTTATTTTAGATTTTTCCAAGTCATAATTTTATTTTTCTAGATTTATTTCCTATTTTCTTGTAATTTAGGTTATTATTAATTAGTTAAAAATAGTTTTTAATTAATAATAATTAGATAAATAGTTATAAAAATAATTTTCTTTTTCTTAAAATTTTCTTATATCATTAGGTTTGTAAAAATATCATTTTCATATTTTTAGGATTAATATTGTGTAAGTTTCACGTTTTTATTTGTACGTCGCGTAGTTTTAATTTAAGTTTTAAAAAAACAGAAAAATCAAAAACATCAGTATAAAATTAGTGATAGCGTTTATTTAAGATAGTTTATCTTTTTAATCTCCTTTAATTTTCATTTTAGTCCCTGTAATTTATAAAATAACTCAAAATCCTTATTTGATCACTATCCTTAGTGATCATTCGACATCTGATTGTGTTAAACACCAGTCATCCTCCGTGGGACTTAACGACCCGGGAATCCACTGTATTCTCCTGATCTAAATTGCATTTGGTGTTTGAGCTGTTTTAAGTTCCTTACGGTTAGCCATTCACAAGTGGCTAGCTCGCGTGAGAAAACTTGACGGTTTTGCACCAATCAAATTTTGGCGCCGCTGCCGGGGAGGCTGTAAGCGTGTTCTAAGCATTTTTCAGACCCGTACTTGCACATATACCGCAGTTTGTAAAAAGTTTTTTGTAAAGTTATAACAAAAATCAAAAAGTTCATTAACACTTTTCCTAAAGTGTTAAAAACACCAAACAAAATATAAAACAACAAAACAATCGTAACGTTTTCTAGCTTGTGTTTCTTTTAAGGTGATTCTTAAAGTTATACGATTTGGTTAAACGAGACGATACCAAAAATATTGTCCAAAAGTTTTTAAAACCATCAGCACAAATCTATACCTACGTCTTTTAGGTGTTACTTAATATATACATAAAAATCAACCACCGCAAATCAAGGCAGTACACCTACTAACTGGGGGTGTGACCATAATAAGTTCCCGAACATCAGATTTAAAACTTGCCTTTGTGTCCTTGCGATTTGGTGTACCTTTTTCAAAGAAGCAATTTCATTTGTGATTATTGGTTAAGTTCACTTGTCGTTTTGCCTCGCATTTGTTTTGAAAAACTGATTTTTATACTTAGTGCATGCGCACTCGTTCTTCCAGTTCTACAATTCCACTTTCAGAACTTGGAAAGATTCCTCGTAGACGTAGAGGACGTTCGCTCCTTCAGCGTGGCCGAGGAACGTCTACCACCACCACCACCTGCCGTAATGGCAAAAGACAAGCCGATGAATGAGCTTCTCCAAGCACCCATCGAGGGTTACGGAGATGCCATTGTTGTCCCGCCATCGTGGCGATACTTTTGAGCTCACAACCGGGTTACTTAATCTGGTAACCCAAAGCCAATTCTATGGTTTTGAGCGGGATGATCCTCATGCACACATTCGATGGTTTAAGAAGATTGCATCTACCATCAAGTTCAAGAATGTCCCACATGAAGCCATCAAGCTTCTTCTGTTCCCATTTTCTCTAGAGGAACAAGCCCGGAATTGGCTTGAGAAACAACCCCTCGTTCCATTGAGACATGGGAAGATCTAGTCACAAAGTTTGTGAACGAATTCTATCCTCCATCCCGAACTACAAGTCTTAAGAATGAGATAATGAAATTCTCTCAGAGATTTGAGGAATCATTCGGGGAGGCATGGGATCGTTACAAATACTTGCTCATGTGTCCGCATCATGGTTTTACCGAGTTAATGCAAATGGATACTTTCTACAATGGTGCGAACCGGACTAATCAAGACTCTTTAAATGCCTCCGCGAGAGGTAATTTCTTGAGCAAGACCACAAAAGAAGCCTTGCAAATCATTGAAAACAAGTCCCAGTCCGTCCTTTCCGCCAAAGACATATCGGACTCAGTCTAATCTGGACCTTCTACTTCATCTCCCGTGAGTACATCTAGCACCGATGCTAAGATTGACAAACTTACGGATATTGTTCAAGCTTTGGTTCTTGCTAACCAAAAGAAAGTCACTTTCACACAAGCACCATCATATGGTGAAGTGAAGAAAGTTGAAGTTTGTGTTACTTGTGGTGGTCCTCATGCATACTACAACTATGCGCCACCGATGGTAGTTCGTTTGAAGCTAATGCTATAGCCGGTACTTCAAATCAAGGAGGTAATCAATACCGACCTCAAAATGAACCAAACTACCGTGCTAACACTTATCAGGCACCACCCGGTTTCAACCAGAATCCTAACCGAATCGAACCAATCAAGAATGAACCAAGGTTATCAAAACCAAGGTAATTTCTATTCCGGACCCAATCAAGGTTTCCAACATCAAGGAAATCTTAATCAACACACTTACAATCGAGGGAATCAATTTCAGGGGAATATGAATCCTAATCAAGGAAATTCGGCTATAATCGAACATACGGCCCCAAGTTATCCCTCCATCTCCTCCTGTATCAACATCTGATGAGCTTTTAAAACAATTCATAAAGACTCAAGAGGAGACAAACAGGTGTTGGTCAGATCGTGAATTAAAGAAGTCTTTAAATGATCGACCCTCGCTCGGGTACTTTACCTAGCAACACGATCGTTAATCCGAGGGGCGATGCAAAGGCGATCACAACCAAAAGTGGTACTTCATATGATGGACCCGCTATTCCTACTACCTCTTCTTCTTCTCTCCAGAAGGTAGTGGAAAGTGAACCTGAGGCGACAAAGGACAAGGAACTTCCTACTAATACGAAGTACCCAGCACTGTCCATCCTCAGTTGTCCAGAAACCAAAATCCAATCCAGGAGTTGTTTTTGAACCTCCAGTAGCTCCCGTTGAAAACCACAAATCCAAATCTTCTATTCCTTACCCATCACGTTTACATGAGCAAAGCTCGCGAAAGCCGGTCATCAAATGGAAAAATTCTTTCAAATTTTCCAAGAACTTCATTTTGACATAAGCTTCGCGGATGCTATCATGTTGATGCCCAAGTTTGCATCAACTCTCAAACACATGTTAAGCAACAAGGAAAAGCTGTTTGAAATGGCTAAAACTCCTCTGAACGAGAACTGCTCTGCAGTTATCTTGAAGAAGCTTCCGAGAAGCTGGAGATCTGGAAAGTTCCTCTAACCTTGTGTATTTCCAGGAATGGTTGAATGCTTTGCCTTAGCCGATCTTGGTGCAAGCATAAACCTTATGCCTCATTCAGTATGGAAGAAACTCTCTCTTCCGGATCTTACTCCTACATGCATGACTCTCGAGCTTGCAGATCGTACAATATCCTGTCCTCTTGGAATTGCCGAGGACGTATTTGTGAAAGTAGGAAAGTTCCATTTTCCAGGTGACTTTGTAGTTGTTGATTTCGATCTTGATCCACGGGTTCTCTCATTGTTGGAAGAGGATTCCGAGAACGGGCGTGCTCTCATTGATGCATTTGAGCAAGAAATCACATTACGTGTTGGTAATGAAGTTGTCACCTTTAACCTTGATCAAACTTCGAGGTACTCAGCAAACTATGATTCTGAGTCGGTTAACCGAATAGATATCATTGATGTTGCTTCTAAAGAGTACTCTCAAGAAGTTCTTGGTTATTCTCATAATTCTGTGAGTGGGGATCCCACCACATCTTCTCAACCTATCATAGCCAATTCTACTCCTTCTCTCACTCCTTTTGAGGGAAGCGACTTCATCTTGGAAGAGATTGAAGCATACTTGGCTAGTGATTCGGTTCCATGGGAAATTGATCACGCTCCAATTGACATCGAGGGGACATACTTCTCATTGAGAAATTGCTTAAAGATGATCATTCATCAACCCCTCACATTAGTGATGCAATTCTTGAAGAGATTAATCACCATGAGATTAATCCGGAGGGAGATATTCTTATTCTTGAGGAGTTGTTAAATCAGGACACTTCTCCTCCACTCCCTCCCGTCAAACTTCATTACAAGGAAGTCAAGTCGTTGAAAAATCTGAAGAATTTCTGAAGTCGAACTCAAAGACTTACCACCTCATCTCGAGTATGCATTTCTTGAAGGTGATGATAAATTGCCTGTCATTATTGCTCGAGATTTGAGTAAAGATGAAAAGACTGCTCTCATAAAGGTCTTGAAGTCACACAAGCAAGCAATTGCTTGGAAACTCTCCGACATTAAGGGTATCAACCCTGAATTTTGTACTCACAAAATCTTGATGGAGGATGACTTCAAACCAGCAGTTCAACATCAGAGAAGAGTAAATCCAAAAATCCATGATGTTATCAAACAAGAGGTTATCAAACTTCTTGATGCGGGATTGATTTACCCAATCTCAGATAGTCCTTGGGTTAGCCCAATTCACTGTGTTCCAAAAAAGGGTGGCATAACTGTTGTCACGAATGAAGAAAATGAGTTAATTCCAACTCGATTGGTTACGGGATGGCGTGTATGTATTGACTATCGTAGGTTAAATGACGCCACCCGTAAAGACCATTTTCCTCTACCCTTCATGGACCAGATGCTTGAGAGATTAGAGGAAACAGTACTATTGTTTCCTTGATGGTTTCTGGGTTACTTTCAGATTCCCATTGATCCACAGGATCAAGAGAAGACCACATTCACCTGCCCATACGGAACTTTTGCCTACAAACGTATGCCTTTTGGCTTATGTAATGCTCCCGCACTTCCAACGATGTATGAGGGCCATATTCCACGACATGATCGGGGAAACAATGGAGGTGTTTATGGATGACTTCTCAGTCATTGGGGACTCATTTCAGACTTGTCTCTCCCATTTAGACAAAATGTTAAAAAGGTGTGAAGACACCAATCTCTGTCTAAATTGGGAGAAGAGCCACTTTATGGTCAAAGAAGGCATAGTCCTTGGCCATAAGATTTCAAAAAACGGGATTGAGGTCGATAGAGCAAAAGTTGATGTTATTGCTAAACTGCCTCATCCTACTACCGTCAAAGGTATTAGGAGTTTCATTGGTCATGCCGGGTTTTATCGTAGATTCATACAAGATTTTTCTAAAATCGCTCGGCCTATGACCTATCTTCTTGAAAAAGAAGCTCCTTTTATCTTCTCTCCTGAGTGCGTCGAAGCTTTTGAAACACTAAAGAAAAACGGAAGCACCCATTCTAGTTGCCCCCGATTGGGATTTACCCTTTGAGCTCATGTGCGATGCAAGTGATTTTGCTATCGGTGCGGTCTTGGGGCAACGAAAACCAAGCATTTTCACCGATCCACTACGCAAGTAAGACTATGGTGAAGCTCAAACCCATTACACCACTACAGAAACAGAACTATTAGCTGTGGTGTATGCGTTTGAAAAGTTTCGGCCATACCTCATCTTGACCAAATGCGTGGTGTATACGGATCACTCGGCTCTCAAATATCTCTTTGCAAAACAAGATGCAAAGCCGAGATTGCTCCGTTGGTTTCTCCTCCTGCAAGAATTTGATATCATTATACGTGATAAAAGGAGCGAGAACACGGCTGCGATCATCTGTCCGATTAGAAAACCCTCACCAGGATGTGTTCTAGAAAAAGGAAATAAATGAAACATTTCCTCTCGAGACACTCAATGCGTTTCTTTTCGTGGAGACTCTACTACCCTATGGTTTGTCGACTTCGCAAATTACCATGCGGGTAACTTCATAGTGAAAGGGATGTCGTCCCAACAGAAGAACAAATTCTTCAAAGATGTTAAACATTACTTCGGGGCGACCCTACTTGTTTAAAATTTGCGCGGATCAAGTCATCAGGTGATGTGTGTATGGTCAGGAAGCTATTGACATTCTCAAAGCTTGCCATTCTGGACCTACTGGGGGACATCATAGCCCCAACTACACCGCCAAGAAGGTGTTTGATTCCGGATTCTATTGGCCCACGATTTACAAGGATGCCCACGAATTTGTCAAAGCCTGTGACGCTTGTCAACGTCACGGGAATATCTCACAAAGGAATGAATTGCCACAAAACGCCATTCAAGTGTGTGAGATTTTTGACATCTGGGGCATTGACTTTATGGGGCCATTTCCTTCTTCTCGCGGTAATAAGTACATACTCGTGCCCGTTGACTACTTGTCAAAATGGGTTGAAGCTAAGGCTTTACCTACCAACGATGCCCGAGTTGTTGTGAAATTTTTGAAATCTCTCTTTGCTAGGTTTGGAACTCCACGAGCTATAATCAGTGATCGTGGTACGCATTTCTGCAATGACCAGGTTGAAAGAGTCATGCAGAAGTATGGTGTAACTCACCGTCTCTCTACTGCGTACCACCCCCAAACAAGTGGGCAAGTGGAAGTTTCCAACCGGGGAATTAAAAGAATTCTTGAGAGGACGGTTGGCGAAAACCGTGCCTCTTGGTCAGATAAGCTAGATGACGCACTCTGGGCCTTCCGTACAGCTTATAAAACACCCATCGGGTGTACTCCATACAAGCTTGTGTACGGAAAGGCATGTCATCTGCCGGTTGAGCTTGAGCACAAGGCTTATTGGGCCTTGAAGCATGCCAACTTCGATATTCAGACAGCTGGTGATCGCCGGAAAGTTCAAATGAATGAATTAAATGAACTCCGTGATCAAGCGTACGAGAACTCTTTGATCTACAAAGAAAATACAAAGAATATTCATGACTCTAAAATCAAGAACCGCGTTTTCAACGTTGGTGATCGAGTCCTTCTTTTCAATTCAAGATTGAAGATTTTCTCGGGAAAGCTTAAGTCCCGCTGGTCTGGACCATTCACCATCACTAAAGTATTCCCATATGGAACCATTGAGTTATCTCAACCCGATGGTCCAAACTTTAAAGTGAATGGTCATCGGTTGAAGCATTACTTTGGAGAGGACATTCCTCCTGTGATTGTCCCAGATCTACAAACTTTCCCCATGAACCAATGAATGCGGGGATCGAGTCAAGCTAGCGACTCGGGAATCAAAAACAGTAGCATGCCATATGGGTTTTCACCCATATTTCTGAGCTGTCTGAAGTTTGTTACGGTTAGCCATTCACAAGTGGCTAGCTTGTGTGACAAAACTTGACAGTTTAGTTTCTTCTTTCTACTTTCTACTAACCTAGTGTGGGGGAGTTGCCCCACATGTTGTGTATATATAAGAGTTTCAAAAAAAAAAAAAAAAAAATCTTGCTAAATAATGGCCGTAGTATTTCCCTTTACGTTCTATGTTTCGGCATAACCGCCGGTACTTTGAATATTGAGGGCAATATTCATTTCTAAGTGTGGGGAATTCTCACGAATTTTATCATGTAATTATACGCCTAATTCCCCATTTTGGCCAAAATTTTTGGAGTAAGTGTTTTACACTTACTCATCTTATGGTTATCAATCCGCCTTGTCTAATAAACAAAAGGATTGGCTAATCCAGGAGCAAGCGGCTCTTGGTAAAGATATCTCAAATCCGTTGACGGCTTGCAATTTGCCCAAAATTGTATGGTATTCACCTCACCATATCCTTAAAAGTGAAGAGTTGGCTAGCCCACAAGTTTATGGCTTGTGGTAAAGGCAGTTGGAAAACCATAATTGGTAATCAGCTCACCAAAGATAATATTGATAATTTATCTAAGAGTTGGCTAGTCCAGAAGCAAACGGCTTCTGGTAAAGACAAATCAAAACCGTTGAAAGCTGGTGATTTGCTCAAAATCATTTGGTTATCGGTGTACCAAGGTTCTTACTTGAACTGAAACATTTGGCTACTCCAGAAGTAATGGCTTTTGGTAAAGAGATAAAATCCATTAAATTTTTCTCAAAACATTGCTAGGGACTAGCAATATCTTAGTGTGGGGGATTGATGAGTGTCTAAATACTCATCATTTTTGTACCATTTAAACTGCAAAAACATCTGAAAACACCCAGAAATGCATCAAAATGATAAAAATATCACAAATAAGTGTTTTATATGTTTTAAATGCAAAAATATCAAAATCTGGTGAAAACCGTATAAAGTTTGCATAATTGGCGGTTTAGTCCCCTAAGTTTCAAAAGTTGTCAAAAGAGTCCTGGTAAAACAAAATAAAAAAAATGTTATTCAAGGTCCCTGAAATATTCTAAATTGTCAAAAATGGTCCTTGAATAAATCTTTTGTTAAATGGTAGAAAAGGTCCCTGAACTTTCATGAAATGTCAAGTTTGGTCCCTGGAAAATTTGAAAATGTCAAAACTAGTCCTTGTACTATTAGAACTTGTCAGTTTTGGTCCTTGTCACAACTTTGGAATAATGGCAGAATTGGTCTTCAAGATTTCAGCAATTACATGTTTAGTCCTTGTCAATTAAGCTTAAAACCCATGCCTTGTCAAAACTGCCATTGACCCCTGCCATTTCACCCTTTGACCCCTGTCTTTGAACCCTGCCTGGTCAAATGAAGTCAAAAACAGCAAAACGCGCCCACACTGTTTGTCCCTTCCAACTTGCCTCTGCAAACCACTTGCCTGCTCTCCTCCCATCACCTCACCTTTCCACCACCCTTATCATCACAAACCACTGCATTAAATGCCACCCCCCTAGTGCTAGTTTCAGAGCCCTATAAGTCAAATTTAGGTCTTCCCGCCAAAATGATAAAAATGGCCAATATGCTCATTACTCAACCATTGGTCAAATTGAGAGGTGGGATTGGCTCAGAAGACACGTGTAAGCCATTTTGAAGTATAAAAGAGGAGGAAGACAGAGAAGCAAAGTAGTACTTAGTTTTTTTAAATTCTTGTATGTCGTTTTTTCTTTAAATGTCTTAAATAGTTCACAATTCTGTAATATCAAGTTTTAGTGTATTAAGACTAAACCATTTAGTCATTGTAACTCAGTTTTCAAGTTCTAATTCAAAGTGTTACTGTGTTTTCAAATTTTACATTCACTGTTTACCATTTCAGTATAAGTATGCTAAAAACCAAGCTTCAATAAGCTTATTTAATGGTCAAACCAACATATTTAAGCTTAAGATAGCTTTTTGTAAGCTTGTTATTCAGTTTCAATCAAAAGTGCTAAAAGTCAACAAAAGTCAACAGAGAAGAACAATTGGTCAAATAGGTTGGAAATGGAATGGGGTTGTTGCAGAGATGGATTTGGGTTTGTTTTGGATTAGACTAGTGGTAATGGTTCTGGTTTAAGCTGCACAAATAGCTTGGGAACTTGTAAGATTGTTTCTCATTTTTCATTCAGTTGCAGTTTATGTTTGTGTTTGCAATCTGTGGTCGTTGCTAGTTTAATCTTGTTTAAATAGTAGTAATTAGTATAACTATAGTTAAATTAATCATTGGTCTGTGCTAGTTAAGTAGTTGGGTAATTTAAAATTACATATCAGTTAATAAAATGGTGTTTGGATTTGCTACTTAAACTGTTATAGAGATTTGTTAAAGAGTTGAGGTCTGTTGTTTTATGTTTATTATGCTCATTTGTACTCAATTCAAGTCATAATTTGCACCTGCACACCTTTAAAAGTCAAAATCTAGTTTTAACTGTCTTAATCCATTAACTGTTAAGAGTTTGGGAAATCAAATGCTTGTTTCATGTTTGAAAATGTTAGCATAGCCTAATATAGTTTCATTTAACCATATATCATCAACATCAGTCCATAAATTTAGTTCTAATCTCACCAAAGTCAACTTTTCTCAACTGTGTCAAAAGTCAAGATTTTGAAAAACCAGTTTTTTACCAACCCAAGGAGATTTTTCACAGGTTCATTACTGGTTTAAATCAAGTGAGATTTGTGGTATTTAAAACTTCAACTGGTCTGTTTCCTTATTGTCATTTTTTCATAATTTTAGTAATTTTCTAAAGCCCTCAAATAAGCTCATCAAGCAGGGCTTATTTGCCCTGCTCACACAACTCAGTATACACTGAGTGTGTCTCAGCTTATTGCAGAGCTTATCCAAAGCTCCACAGAGCTTCTCTAGGGCTGGTTTTTGGTTTGAAGGTACCTAGCCAGGTCTAGTACAAATTCCAACTTCTTTTTTTTTTTATTTCTAGCTTATTTAGTAGCTTATTATTACACTGCAAGTTGACCCCTAAATCTGTTTTTGCACATAAACTCAAATCAATCAAAACACAAGCAATTGCAATTCAGAGGTCAAGGTCATTTGTAATTTGTTGTTTTAAAGTACTTTTAGCATTTCATAGCTTCTGTGTTAAGTTGGTAGCTTGTGGTGATCATTTGGCTTATTCAAGTGCTTATTACATAAGCACTTATATTGCAGTTTCTTATTCCTCTACATAACCACATGTTTTTCTATTTTTCTTAGATTCATAACATTATTTTAGAGTTTTCCTGAAATTTTCATAATTTTCCAACACTGTTTGCTATTTTTCTTAATTAAAAACAGTTTTTAGGTAATTTTAAATAGCTTTTAATACAATTAATTCAGAAAAAGTTCAAAAAAATAATTTTTCATTTTTCTTAGGATAAGATAAATATAAAAAGTAAAAAAAGTAATTTTCCAGATTTTTCATAGTTTAATTTGTAATTTTTAGTAATTTAATTAGTTTTAAATAGTTTAAAATTCATAAAAAATAGAAAAATAATCAGAAAAATATAAAAATAGTTTTGAAAATTCTATTTTGTTATTTTAGATTTTTCCAAGTCATAATTTTATTTTTCTAGATTTATTTCCTATTTTCTTGTAATTTAGGTTATTATTAATTAGTTAAAAATAGTTTTTAATTAATAATAATTAGATAAATAGTTATAAAAATAATTTTCTTTTTCTTAAAATTTTATTATATCATTAGGTTTGTAAAAATATCATTTTCATATTTTTAGGATTAATATTGTGTAAGTTTCACGTTTTTATTTGTATGCGTCAGTAGTTTTAATTTAAGTTTTAAAATCAGAAAAATCAAAAACATCAGTATAAAATTAGTGATAGCGTTTATTTAAGATAGTTTATGTTTTAATCTCCTTTAATTTTCATTTTAGTCCAGTAATTTATAAAATAAACTCAAAATCCTTATTTGATCACTATCCTTAGTGATCATTCGACATCTGATTGTGTTAAACACCAGTCATCCTCCGTGGGACTTAACGACCAGGGAATCCACTGTATTCTCCTGATCTAAATTGCATTTGGTGTTTGAGCTGTTTTAAGTTCCTTACAGTTAGCCATTCACAAGTGGCTAGCTCGCGTGAGAAAACTTGACGGTTTTGCACCAATCAGAAAGTACCTGGTCCTTTGTCACCCCGGTTTCTCGTTCCATTTCCCTACGCAGAGTTAATGGATCATCACGAACAACACGAATTCTTGACATTTGTGATAAAGTTTGAAGTTTTTCAACTTCGTCCCAGAATTCGTCCTCAAGAGATTCCATGAGAATAGAAGAAGTTAGAATCAAATGGATAGAGGGTAAAGGGATAAAGAATCAAAAGGGTAAGAGGGTAAAGAGGATTATTTTTGGTATTTTTGAAAAACATGATGTGAAAACAAAGAATGAAAATCTTTTTGGGTTTTTGATTTTTAAAAGAAAATATAAACACACACAGATGGTATAAACAAGGAGTGAATATTCAAATCACTAATCTGCTAGACGGAAGATAATCGACAGCTCCCCGTGGCGTATTGCGAAAATTTGATCCGTTCCAAACCGTCAAGTTTTCTCACACAAAGGCCACTTGTGGTGACCGACCGTAAGAAACTTAAAGCGGTTCGAAACGAGCCAATGAAGATCAGGAGAATATAGTGTTTCCCCGGGTCGTTATGTCCCAGCGAGCTATGCGAAGAATCATCAAACGAATAGTGATCGAGAGATTTGAACGGAAAAGAGGGATTTGAATTATTATAACTACGGAAAAAGTGCATAAACTACAAGGGCTTAAATGCAAATTAAAGAAAATTTAAAAAGATAAAAAATATTAAATAAACGCTATCACTATTTGCAAAATGATGTTTTTGTTTTTTTTTGTTTTTATAAAACTTAATTTAAAAACTACGTTACGTACAAATGAAAATGTGAAAATGAAGCAATATTAATCCTAAAAATATGAAAATGATATTTTTACAAACCTAATGATACAAGAAAATTTATAGAAAAAGAAAATTATTTTTATAACTATTTATCTAATTATTATTAATTAAAAACTATTTTTAACTATTTAATAATAGCCTAAAATACAAGAAAATATGAAATAAAGCTTGAAAAATAAAATTATGACTTAGAAAAATCTAAAATAACAAAAGAGAATTTTCAAAACTATTTTTATATTTTTCTGATTATTTTTCTATTTTCTATGAATTAAAAACTATTAAAAACTACTTAAATTACTTAAAAATACAAATTTAACTAAGAAAAATCTGAAAAAATATTTTTTTGACTTTTTATATTTATCTTAACTTAAGAAAAATGAAAAATTATTTTTTTGAGACTTTTCTGAATTAATTGGATTAAAAGCTATTTAAAATAAGTCTAAAATTGATTAAAAGCTATGAAAAATTGATTTAAATGCAGAAAAATAGCAAACAGGCTTGGAAAAATATGAAAAATTCAAGATAAGTCTAAAATAATACTCTCAAGCTGATAAAAATATAAAAACAGGTGCTTGTGTGCAAGAAAATGAAACTGCTATGCAAAGTGCTTTTAAATAAGCACTTAAAATAAGCAAATGGTCACAAACAAGCACCAAACAGAAACAGAAGTTACAATATGCTAAAACCACTTAAAAACAACTTATCTCAACTGCTCTTAGCCTCTAACTCACCATCTACACAGATTTGGTGTTTTGATCTCAAATGCTAAAAACAGCTTGAGGCCACTACTTTAAGCCTAAGAATAAGCACTTAAATAAGCTGGAAACTTAAAAACAGATGTTGGATCCTGAACTAGACCTGGGTGAGAGCTTGTAAACCAAAAAGGAGATCTAGACAAGCTCTATTGAGCTTTTGACAAGCTCGAAAGACCTGTGCGGACTCGTGTATATCTGACTCAAGCACAGGGCGGTTTAAGCCCATTTGACAAGCTTTTTAGAGCTTATAAAAATTGAGAAAAATCGCAAAAATCACCATAAGAAATTAGACCGTGGAAGTTTTGAAACCACAAGATTCACATGATTTGGCCCAGAAATGAATCAAAGAAAATTCATCTCAGTTTGACTCAAAACTGATTTTGCAAGTTTGACTTTTGATAAAGAAATGGAAAGTTGACTTATTTGAGATTTGCAACCAATTCAAGGACTGATTATAATGTAATATGACCAAA
The DNA here is from genome assembly GCA_910596185.1 of Chrysanthemum makinoi. NCBI lineage: Eukaryota > Viridiplantae > Streptophyta > Magnoliopsida > Asterales > Asteraceae > Chrysanthemum > Chrysanthemum makinoi. The sequence continues at coordinate 124,840,777 of OU343216.1, read as the reverse complement.
TAAAGCTAATGCAATCTATATCTATGATATTTAAACACAAAATGAGCTTTTGCTTTTATAAAATCTCATCAGTTAAGCTGATTAAGACATTTTAATGTGATTTTGACTATTGAATGTATGCAAAGGTTATATGTAGACTGCAATGAGTATAAGTGAGTTTAATAAGCCTAAAACAACAATCCTTAATCACTGACCAAACCTAAATCACAGATTTGACAGCAAATCCAAACACACCTGTTATGACTGATAAGCAAATTTAGATGAGCTAATCACTGATGACTTTGATTATCCTAAATACAACTTAATAAACAAGTTTAAACAGTTTATGACTAAAAATACAAGCACAAACAAAATATGCAAACTGACTTGAAAATTGAAATTGAGATTAATACTCACAAGTGTTTCAGCTGATTAACCACTCATACTAGAACCATAACTAAACTATTTGAAGCTATTCCAACCCAAATCAAGGCTCTGCAACACCCCAAACCATTTCCAATTCCATTTGAGCTCACAGTTGACTTTTGTTGACTATAAGTGAAAATGCTTGAAAATGAAATGTAAGCTTACTCAAAGCTTATAGAGAGCTTAAATAAACTTGTTTAAGCTTAAAATAAGCCACTAACAACTTGGACAATAGAATTTTGAAACTGAAATTGCAACAGTGAAGAATAAACTTGGAACTTAGATAAAAACTTAGATTGTTACTCAAAAGCACATTACAAAGCTGTTTTAACTTAAATGTGATACATAGAAACTAAAATTACAACATTTTAACTTAAACTAAAACATTTAATTGAAAAACGACATAAAGGAAAATTATAAAACTAACTAACTCCTTTCTCTTGCTATCTCTTGCTCTTTTTATACCCCACTCTGCTTCTCTCCTCTTTCTGAGCTTATCCCACATATCTTTGAGACCATTGGATGAGTTAAGTTGATATTGGCCCTTGATTGCATTTTGGCGGGAAATTGGTTTATGCCAGTTGGGGGTTGAGTGTAAAAGGATGAGGGGCATTAAATGCTATTTGGACATTGGTGGAGGAGGAGGGGACATGGAGTGGAGTAGGGTGGTTGGAGTTGGAGGTGTTGCAGACAAAATGGTCGGGGAAGACAGGAAAAAGGAGGGGTGGTTTGGCGGTTTTATTTAAACCGTGGGTGGTTTCGGGTTAAAAGGGGTAACGGGTTGGATATAAAGGTGGACTGGACCGGGTTGGATTATTTTGGGTGGATTGGGCTTGGGTTAGATATATGATTTGGACTTAGGATTAGTTTTGGATAAATGTATAGTTTAGGGACCAATCTTGCCAAACTGAAAAACCAGGGACCATGCATGTAATTTCTGAAAAGGTTTTCCAAGGACTATTATTGACATTCTCCAAAAATACAAGGACCAAACTTGCAAATCTTTAATATTCCAAGGACCAAATCTGTCATTTTAAAAGTCCAAGGATCAAAACTGTAATTTCTCATAACTTTTGGACTTTTCACCAAAGGACTAATTGTGACAAGTTATGATTTAAAAGGATCTTTGGTGACTTTTCTTTTAAAATAAGTGCCTAGGGACTAAATTTGACAAATTTTGAAAGTTGGGGGCTGAACCCATTATGCAATCTTAGCTCATTTTCATCGATTTTAAACATTTTGAATCTGAAACATATAAAACACAATTTTGAGATATTTTCAGTATTTTGATGCATTACTGAGCAGTTTTAAACGTTTTGCAGTTCAGATTTGACCAAAAATGATGAGTATTTACACACTCATCAGGGTGTGTGTGTGTTCCTAGACGTATGTTCATGTAAACGCCTAGGTTAGTATTTAGTATATTAGTGATTAGTAGTTAGTCGATTAGTATTATTGTGTTTAGTGGTAGAGATGATGACGAAGAACCTTTAGCAATAACATTGATGTTCTTATTATTCCGTTGTGCATTCATGTTATTTATCATTGTTATTGTTATCCCTAAAGGGCTTTTAAACGATCTTCACATTTGGTATCAGAGCGGGGAGCTCTTGATATAGGGATCTACAAGGTTTTCGAAGAAAAAGGTAAAAATTCGAATTTGGAACAATTTTCGTAATACTTCTGCAGTCTTTGTTTTCAAGAGGGCATTACTTTTCAGTGAACCGTTGGATCAAGCTTCAATTTTTTCTGGTGCATCTCCGTATATCTGTCTAACGTTTCATCGGAGGGATTTTCATTTAGAGCTCTCACTCAAAAGTTATAAGCTGTCGAAGCTTGCTGCAGAAACTGAAAAAGTTTCGTAAGGTTACTTCAGCACTGTTTTGAAACGATCATAACTTTTTCGTTAACCGTTGGATCGTGATGAAAATTTTGGTGGACGTTCTCTATATAACCATCTAACTTTCCACTGGAGGGATCGTCGATCTGAGCATTTATGAAAAAGTTACAGGCTGTCGAATATGGCTGCTGACAAAGGTACTGCTCCTTGTCAAAGTATTGCTCCTTGTCAAAGTGCTGCTCGTTGTGATCGTTTATGCTGTGACGAGTTTAGATTACTGCCTTTGATACGGTTACCACTGCTACGCTTCTTGGTTCCTACTGCTACCTTTGTTTGATTAGTACTGTTCAAGCGAAGATGCATACGTTGGTCGAGAGTTTCTAACGATTACAGTTGCTACTATTTTTGGTACTGATTCTTGAGATTTTCTTGTCAATTACTACATGCTTAATGATTATTTAATTTAATATATAAGGTAGACCATTATCATATGACAAAATGATTAATTAATCATGACATATACATTGGTGGATCAAGTATTCATGACGTTTTATTATATCATTATATGCATGGTAAAAGGAATATATGCATGGTATGAAATTTTTTTAAAGTAAACAGGAGGAGTTGTTTTAAACGAATGGCATATGTTTTGAGGAGAACTCGAACATTGATTTGGTTCTTGGTTTGATATCGGATAACGCACACACGTAATTAGTTTTGTATTTGGTATTCGATATTGGACAGTACAAGATTTTTGGTTTTCGGATGAGATTGGAAGTTATTGGACGACACACACATGGATGTTTTGAATATTTTTAATGCCTAACTTGAGCAGCCTGTTGGACGAGAAAAATAATGAATCATGGATATATGGATTCGGACTTGGGCTTCATGGTATTTGTTGATACTAGTAACATTTATGGGCATGAGTTACAAAAATTGAGGGGAAGCTCGTATGATTTTTAGCATTGATTCGATCTCAACTGAGTTTGTGATTAGATTACACACACCGGAATTATTTGAGGGGAAGTCGGTTTGGTTTTCGGATTTGGTTGTTATACATACACGAAAGTTTGGTTGATTTCAAAGTTCAAGATCTCAGATATTGTTATACTTATTTGGATTTTAACGCTGATTGAAAAAATTGGTAAACCTTTGAACTATTCTTCATGTTACTACTACTTGGTTTCAAATGCGATTATAGTCATCTTTATTAGTATTTTAGGAGGTGCTATGTTCTTTATGGCTGGAACTACAACATATTTATGACCATGGTGGTTAGTTGTACTCCTGGTTATTTATGGTTATTTACATGCATCATTCGAGGGGAAGATTTTTACTACTACCTGTTGGTATTTATACTCCTGGTTCAGATTTCTTTTGCCTTAATTTCATTTTTAGCAAGCTTTTTGGTGATCTTCATGGCGAGTATCTTGAGGCACTAGAAGGATGGATTAGTCGTATGATATTAGTTTGTGGTGGTTGGAATCAAAGTTGCTTCTACTTAGCGTCTCCTAGTGGATTATGACAAAAAGGGGAAGAAGGCATTACATAGAAGATTTGCAACTTGAAGATCCTTGGTGATATTGCATGTTTAAGGGGAAGTTCGCTTATCTTTCATGACATCTTAACTTCAGGGGAAGATCGTGCTTATTTTGTTTTGTCATTATCAACTAGGGGAAGATTGTTAGGAATTATATTTGAGTTGATTATGACAAAATATGAAAGATGAAGGACTTATGAAGACAAAGAAAGACAAGAGACTTACTTGTTAAAGAAGACTTATTATTTAGTCCTTAGTAGTCAATTGTAACCCTAGACTCTCTAGTATATAAAGAGAGGCAGGGAATTAGGTTTTAGTGAGTGTCAAGATGTGAACACCATTAGTAAAGGTGTGTGTGTGTTCCTAGGCATATGTTCATGTAAACGCCTAGGTTAGTATTTAGTATATTAGTGATTAGTAGTTAGTCGATTAGTATTATTGTGTTTAGTGGTAGAGATGATAACGAAGAACCTTTGGCAATAACATTGATGTTCTTATTATTCTGTTGTGCATGCATGTTATTTATCATTGTTATTGTTATCCTTAAAGGGCTTTTAAACGATCTTCATACCCCACAGAATTATGTACGCTTGTACACACATGCATTCACCAACTCAAATTTAAGGATACCCTTGCATCCCCTATTTCTAGAGCTTCTCCAATACTATGAAGTACACATATCTAGGTTTAACCCATTTGGCTTAGCCAAGCTCACTACTTACATTGTCATGTGTAAAGATTATGAGTTTGAACCATCCTTGACCGTGCTTAGAGGGTTTTTAAATATATACCCTGGAGGAGATTGGTTGAATCTAGTCAAGAGGGGTGAACATGATGTGCCTATTTTGATTAAGAGGCCATTCACTAACATCAGGAATTGGAAAGGGAAGTTCTTTTATATCCAAGATACCATTGTGCCTCCCGAATACCCTGCATTGTTGAACCCAAAGTTTCGTTTTGATGAGAATAGATTCAATGATCCCTTGCCCTATACTGTGAGGAGGGACCCCCTGTACCAACGTCTGTGTCGTCATCCAGCTGACTGCCAGACTTTTCCACAGCCAATCTTGTTCATGGCTGGTATTGCTGAAAGTTGGGAGGGTTCTCCGTTACATCCTAAAATAATGTGTTGTGGAGAAAGTATGTAAATTTCTAATTGAATTAAGATGTAGGAACTTATCTTGCTGATATTTATCTTTCTCCTTTCTTGTTGCAGGAATGGCTTTCCGTAATTTTGTTGTGGCTGGTGGTGCCAAAGAGGTGAGCTTCAACCCTAAGGAGGCTAAAGAAGTCAGTTATGGTGTTGGCTCTCCGTCTGTTTCAGTGAACAACAATGATGTGGATGCCCAAAGGATCGAGCCTATATCATCTACCCAGCCTATGAAGGGGAAAGAGCCCGAGGAAGAGGATTAGTTGGTGGAGAATGTTGCAGATTCTGATGACCCTGCTTCGGAGGACCAGCTTGCAATCATAGGGTCCTTCGGCATTGCTAATAGGGTTCGAAACAGGAATATTACTAGTTCTAAGGCTGCAAAATCTGCCTCTAAAAGGAAGCTTGTATTGCCAACCCCTCCGTCTCGTACGACTCGTCAGAAGAGTACCCATGGTAAGGCAATCGTTTTTCCAGCCATCGAAGGGCCTAGCAGCGAAGACATCCATGGTAATTCTTCGTTCCTGTTAAAAAATTTCTACATATTGTATTAGTCAGACAGTTATACTGCTGCTACAGGTCTTCCTGATACGAAGGAGCTTCCATCCCCCTTAGCCTGTCACTTGCTCGTGGAGCGTGTGACCCCACCTGGCTGGAAAGGGGTGATAGACAACATGTCCTTGGAGAATCTTTGTGACCTGCATGATAAGAGCTATGTAAGGCAATGCATTCTGGATAATCATCTTAATACTCGAATAAGGGAGCTTCTTCGTGCTGTGAAGACTGCTATGGAGGAGATGGATGCCATGCTTGTGACAGAGAAGGCAAGAGACAAGCAGTACACAGATCTGCAAGCTAAATATGAAGATGCTATGGAAGACTTCAACAAGAACCCCCTGGTCCCAAGATCTCCAAGCAGATGTTCAGAGGCTCGAAGGTCAACTTGCCGAAAGTCGTGCCGAGTGCAGTTATTTATATCAAATAATCCTGAATATTAAGTGTCAATTTCCCCCGTTAATGCTCGTTATTTATATCATTTATATGGATTTACGCTTGTTTTCCATTGTTTTCCTCTTTCAGGTAAATTACGAGCATTTGAGCTAAAGAGACGCGGAAATGGAAACATTACTAAAGATTTATCACAGTATGCTTATTTTGAAGAAGTTACGGCGTAACTCATCTCTCACATTACGCCGTAACTATTGTGTGACCCAGAAGTCCAACTTATCAAGAGGTTACGGCGTAATTCTTCCCAAAGGTTACGACGTAACTCCATTAGGTCAAAAGAGGTTTGGTCAGCGATACTTACGTCGTAACTACTGCATCACTTACGACGTAACCGAGTTTATTGAAGACTACGGGGTAACCACTTATAAGGTTACGTCATAACTAGCAGATCTAGTGCATTTACGGAGAAATAGAAGGTTACGGCTTAATTACTCTTTAGGTTATGCCGTAACCCAGACATGGCCTATAAATACCCCACGAATTACAGCATTTCAAAGTATCCCATTCAACACACAACACTCTGAGAACGTGGGAAAAAGCTCAAGGGAGGTCTAGGGAAGCATACGGAGCTGTTTCCAAGGGAGAAGTCACACCATTACGATAAGCTTTAGCGTTTATTATTTCTTTTACTTTCAATTCATGTATTCCGTACCTTTGAATATTGAATTGATGTGCATGATTAATATGAGCGGCTAAGCACCTTTTGGTGCTAGCCTAGTTATGATTCCTTAATTGTTTTGTTTTCGTTTACCTTTACTTCCGTACAATTCTTTCTAAGTTTATGCATGCATAGTTCTTTGGTAGTCACCCCTGGTTCGGTAGTTTTGAATGGCGATAGAGGCCAATTTCCTAGGAGATATGACCAACTGACCCTAGGTGAGCGGTCTGAGACGGGAAGGGTAAGATATGACCAACTGACGACCCTTTCTACTTGTGCGATTTGACCAATTGATCACCTATCGTTTGGATGAACTTAAGAATGGGGGGTGTAGTGTCTAAGTTCCTAACGGCCGGGCACTCACTATTTAGAATCTAGCATGTAGCGATACTTAATGACTTCGGCTTAGAGGACCGAACAACATGACTTATGACGGTGCTGATTTCTCCTGTGGTGGCATCTTTGCTGATAGGTTAGGCGAATTGACCAAATGTTGTCCTCTCGAATTTGACCCCACCTGAAGTAATTGGAAGTAGGTAGGCGTAGACATAACTAGCTAGGAGGATTAACTAGGTTAGCACCACTATTCCTCTATTGGTTTCCCTTCTACCATTTATTTGCTTTTATATTCTGCATAAGTAGTTTAATTAATTAAAACCCTATCAAACCATTAATATTCCGTGACAATTAGACTTAGTAATTATCCGACACACATAGCTCTTGGGGCGACCTCGGCTTTACCATTTACTACACTACACACGACCGGGTACACTGCCCGTTAGTGCATTAGGGTAGACCATAGGTATAGCGAGACACTATAAATATTAAGACCTGGTCAGTAAAACCTGCATCAACTACCAAGTGTGCAGGTTTCGAAGCAGAGAGGGCAAGGCTTTTTGATCAATAGATTAAGCTCAGGGAACAGGTGGATGGTTTGGAACTTCGTCTCAAGATGCTGAAGAAGGATAGAGTCAATCTGGTGACCAAGGTTATCCCTTATATTGCTATGGAGCTTTATCACAGCGACGAGGTATGTGCATTGGATGGGAGCCTTGTGAATGCAGCCATGTTCCATGGTAAGTGCACTCCTCTTGGAAGTTTTTAACATCGATGACCTCACTCTTGAGGAATACTTGGCGTTGACTAGAGCAGATCAAGGGCCGGGTCTCGTAAGACCGGCAATCGGAGCGGATGTTCATTTCGAGATTAAAGACAAATTTATGAGGGAGCTTCGCGCTAACCCTTTTGAGGAAAGCAGGGGCGAAGGCATATGAGCACGTTGAAAATGTCCTATACATCGCTAGCCTTTTCAACATTCCAAGCGTATCTCATGATCTTTGTTATGCTCGGGGTCTTCCCAATGACTCTCGGAGCGACGGAAGATGGATCGAAAGATTGCCCGGCGGGCAGTTAATACTTGGGTGCTACTAAAGAAACACTTTATTCAAAGATATTGCCCGCCATCAAAGATTTCTAATCAACTCTTGGAGATCCATAATTTCAGACAAGAAGACGACGAAACTCTGTATCAAGCTTGGGACAAATACAACGATCTTCTTTACAAATGTCCTACCAATGATCTCAATAACCAGCAAAAGGTCAATATTTTTTATAAAGGAATAAATATAACTACAAGACAGATGTTGAACTATCAAGGACCTATTCCAAACATGACTCCTACTATTGCAATGGAAGCCATTCAAAAAATGACGGACCATTCTCAAAAATGGCACGACGATGGAAGAAAAAAGAAACCAAGGCGGAAGTTTTGACGGAATTGCAGCAATCGCTAGTAAAATTGAAAGTCTCAGTCGAGATATGCTAAAGGTCAGAGAAACCGTTCATGCCATCCAAGTGGGTTGTGAAAGCTGTGGAGGAGGACATCTTACAAAAAAATTGTCCTCATATGGACGAAGAGAATACTGAAGAAGTTAAGTATGGAGAAAATCGACCATTTTACGGTGATAATCGAAATATTAATGGTTATCGTGGAAATTACAACCATGGGCCTTATGGAGAAAGAAAGCCCAGTCTGGAAGAAACAATTAACAAATTCCTAGAGACTGCGGCCCAGAAACAAAAAGAACACGATATTTGGTTAAAGGGTTTCCAGGAAAACACTAACAAGAATCTTTCCAAGCATGACGAAACCCTAAAAAATCTTGGAGCAATGATCGAAAAACTCAGTGCTGAGATCGATGGAATGGAACTTAGTAAAGCCAAGCGCAAGGAGGAATGCAATGTTGTTTTTACCAATGACTCTCAAAAAGTAATTGAGGAATGTATCGACATATTGAATGTGGCGAATACCGACCAACAGGAAGAGTTACGCCGTAACTACTTCCATAAGTTCCGGCGTAACCATACTCCGGAAGGGATATCCAAGTTAGGATCCAATTTATTCTCGGTTAAGGATGTTAGCGAAAGCGAGGTAATCATTCCATGTTCTGCTGGTAAAATTGATATTTTAGGGATAGTAGACTTTGGGTCCTGTGTAAACATCATGCCTCTATCTATATTCTTAAAACTAAGGATAATCCACCTTTGGGAAAGAGATATCGTGATTGATTCAGGTACTGAAACTAAGATTACCCCTTTAGGTATTACAGGTGGTATGTGCGTTAAGGTTGATAAATTTACCTCAGTCCCTGAATTTGTGGTAGTCGATAATATGAACAACAAAAAGGAGCATTTGATTCTTGGAAAACCATTCCTTGACACATTGGCACAATACAGTGGAATCTATGGATATATTGTGGAGTTTAAATTGGATAAAACCTTGAGCCTTGAGCCAGAAAAAATCGTTACAAAGGAACCACCAAAAATAAAATTAGATGACTCCGACAGGTTTCCACCTTCATATTTTAGCCACTTGCAGGAGTCCGAATCCAGCAACAATGAAGATGATGAGGAAGAGGATCCGTTTTCTGTTCCCAGTTACGTTGTAAAAGGAAGAGTTCACTGTTGTGTTCCTTTACCTGAAGGCACCAAAGTAATATTTCCCACATGTTCCCCTTTCCAAAAAGGATGTAATGGAGGAGGGGAGTATCTCATTCGGACGATTAATTAAGCTGCAAAATTTTGGTGGTGCTGGGAAAAAGAAGATGATATCAGAAAAAAGTGGTTACAAAAGCATAATGCTTTTTGCGAATGGTTCTCCGACATTGAGTGGACCATTCATTTCTGCGAACCAGTTATGATGCACGATGAATACACCTTGGCATGGCCTACATGTAACCCCAATCGCAAGATTTGCGATGGAGGAAAATACCCTGAACCTAAATGGCTCAAACGCAAAGAATGGGCATGTTTTGGTTACTAGTAAAGTTTAGGTATGTTCAAATTAATGAGGAAGAAAAGGCTAGGTTTCATTTCGAATGGGCACGAGCTAATTTTCTACAAAAAAGATACTCCATGACTCGTTATGTTTCACCAGATGTTTGGGACCAACCTTATTCAATTAAAGACATGGAAGAAGTCGAGGATACCCAAAGACCCCCATAGGAGCCCCGCGGCTCTAAGACTAACTTAAAGACTCGTTAATAAAGAAAAGTGCTCTTTCGGGAGACAACCCGAATTATCCCTTTCTTCTATTTTTATTTCATTTTTGTTGGGTTTTGTGTTTTCTAACCATTTTTGCTGGAGACAGGAAGTAATTACTGCTGCAGTTACTGATAGAACAGAGTTACAGCGTAACTCATCTTGGTGATTACGCCGTAACCAACATTTTAGCAGCAAAATTCTTGACGCATTACCAATTACGGCGTAATACCATCTCAGTGGTTACGCCGTAACTATTCGCTTCACGGCTCATACCGGTTTTGCCGTTACGGTAACTCTCTCATAGGAGTTACGACGTAACTCTCCTACTTTTTAATTCTTTCATTTTAAAACACGGTAACCTTGTATTAGTTTTTAATGAAATTTTTGGGTGTGCTTCCTGTAAACCCTCACAAGACTTCACTCGTCCACTTGGGACACCAAGTGGTTTAAAAGGCTTGTTGCATTCGCTAAATGCAACCATGATTCCTACGAAAGTGAGTTAGGTTTGTTTTTCATTTTAATTTTTTCTTTTTAGAATTATGCTTGTCGGTATTGTGATTTCAGGGATTGAAGTTTGTTCATGACGCTTAAACGAAGGCACGGTTCTTTCTCGTGGGCCTTCTTCTTTTTGAAGCAAATTTCATGGAAGTTCTCGCTCTAATTCTACCTTTCTCTTCACCTTTATTTTAATGCCTAATACAAAAGGGACTTTGTACAATTCAAGTGGGGGGACGGGAGTAGAATTATCTCTTGAACTTTATTTGCCCTCATTTTTCTAGTTTATTTTGAAAAAATTTGCCATTTTTAAAATTTTGACATGTTTTTCCGAACCTAACTAGATTAGACCTTAGCCGAGCACATACAACCCTTGATATTAAATGGTGAGATTAGCCTTATCCGTTTCCAATATTTTACCCCAAATCCACCAAATTATGAGTGTGCCGGTAGCTTGTAAACTTTAGAACTTGGCCTTTGCATCATTTCGAGACCATAGACGAGGTATGTTGAGTTAGCTCGATGTATTTGGACTTTTCAGGTTTTAGAAGGTAGTATTATAGGATTATCACCCAAACAGCCTACCATTTTGAGTCTATCGATTAGTCACCTCGACTTTTCGACCCCCATGTGAAACCCTTTTGTTGCACTCCCCTTTAGTTCAAGATACCCCTAGATACACCCTTCTGAGCTATTCCTTTCATTTTGTCACCCCAATATATTGTTTCGTTACACCCTTACACCTTAGCCTACCCTGTATTCTTTATTTGTAATTAGGAAGTCATCATTTTCCTAAGTTCAAGGTTCGAGTGGAAAGGTTTGGAAATCACGCTTTCATCGACATCAATTATGAAGATCATTGAAGACCCCCCGAATTCCCATTGTTCATCTCAAGTGGGGGATGTTATGTTATTAAGTTATGATTAAAAAAAATGATGGGTTGATTGATTTATGTAAAGTGTGATGTTATAAGCACTATAGTACGAGCTTTATTGTTTAGTATCGAGGAGGACACCTCAGTCACATTTGAAGATTGGAGTTGGAGTTATACCAACTGAAGAAGAAAAGGTACTGTTCCCATCACGACGTCCTCTAATGACACATCTACCTTGCATTTCATGATCCGGTCTCTAGACTTCTAAGCTTGAACTTTGGGCGGACGGTGAGTGGTGATGACTTAGTTATAGATATAGACTACCTGCTTGTTTTTCATTTTACAAAAATTAAAATATCTCATGTCTTATCCTACCTCTTAGCCATGGATTTGGTCGTGTATCATTGATTTTGTCCACTTCGCCGTGACATGTTAGTAATGACGAGTCACCCCTTAACCTTTGTCGTGTTTACCCATATTGCCATCGATAATTGTTTAGCCCTTAACTCTAGTGGTGGAGATTTGTGTAACCGCCAAGCTTATGAGAGAATACATGCTATGACTGTGGGATTGAGTGATCACCCCGAAATTGACACTTAGAATAGTTGAGAGATTTGAGTGTTTGTTCCCCTTTCGTGAGGTGTTCGGCTTTATTTTATTCTAGCATAAGGGATTTTTAAACTCATATTTTCCAGGTTTTGGGAGATATCTTTTTAGGAATCTATCTAATAAGGTCTACTTGAGGGCAAGTAGAGTTCAAGTGGGGGGATATTTGATAACATCAAATAGTCCTAAATATTAAGAGTCAATTTCCCCCGTTAATGCTCGTTATTTATATCATTTATATGGATTTACGCTTGTTTTCCATTGTTTTCCTCTTTCAGGTAAATTACGAGCATTGGAGCTAAAGAGACGCGGAAATGGAAACATTACTAAAGATTTATCACGGTATGCTTATTTTGAAGAAGTTACGGGCGTAACTCATCTCTCACATTCACGTAGCCGTAACTATTGCGTGACCCGAAGTCCAACTTATCAAGAGGTTACGCGTAACTCTTCCCAAAGGTTACGACGTAACTCCATTAGGTCAAAAGAGGTTTCACACCGCTGATACTTACGTTGTAACTATTGCATCACTTACGACGTAACCGAGTTTATTGAAGACTACGGCGTAACCACTTATAAGGTTACGCCGTAACTAGCAGATCTAGTGCATTTACGGAGAAATAGAAGGTTACGGCGTAACTACTCTTTAGGTTACGCCGTAAGCCAGACCTGGCCTATAAATACCCACGAATTCCAGCATTTCAAAGTATCCCATTCCACACACAACACTCTGAGAACGTGGGAAAAAGCTCAAGGGAGGTCTAGGGAAGCATACGGAGCTGTTTCCAAAGGAGAAGTCACACCATTTCGATAAGCTTTAGCGTTTATTATTTCTTTTACTTTCAATTCATGTATTTCGTCCCTTTGAATATTGAATTGATGTGCATGATTAATATATGGCTCAGCACCCTTTGGTGCTAGCCTAGTTATGATTCCTTAATTGTTTTGTTTGCGTTTACCTTTACTTTCGTACAATTATTTCTAAATGTATGCATGCATAGTTCTTTGGTAGTCACCCCTGGTTCGGAAGTTTTGAATGGCGATAGAGGCCAATTGCCTAGGAGATATGACCAACTGACCCTAGGTGAGCGTGATGAGACGGGAAGGGTAAGATTGACCAACTGACGACCATTTCTACTTGTGCGATTTGACCAACTGATCACCTATCGTTTGGATGAACTTAAGAATTGGGGGTGTAGTGTCTAAGTTCCTAATGGCCGGGCACTCACTATTTAGAATCTAGCATGTAGCGGTACTTAATGACTCGGCTTAGGGGACCAGGGAACAACGGGACTTATGACGGTGCGTCTGATTTCTCCTGTGGTGGCATCTTTGCTGATAGGTTAGGGCGAATTGACCAAATGTTTTCCTCTCGAATTTGACCTCACCTGAAGTAATTGGAAGTAGGTAGAAGTAGACATAACTAGCTAGGAGGATTAACTAGGTTAGCACCACTATTCCTCTATTGATTTCCCTTCTACTATTTATTTGCTTTTATATTCTGCATAAGTGGTTTAATTAATTAAAACCCTATCAAACCATTAATATTCTGTGACAATTAGACTTAGTAATTATCCGACACACATAGCTCTTGGGATGACCTCGGCTTTACCATTTACTACACTACACACGACCGGATACACTGCCCGTTAGTGCATTAGGGTAGACCATAGGTATAGCGAGACACTATAAATATTAAGACCTGGTCAGTAAAACCTGCATCAACTACCAAGTGTGTAGGTTTCGAAGCAGAGAGGGCAAGGCTTTTTGATCAATAGATTAAGCTCAGGGAACAGGTGGATGGTTTGGAACTTCGTCTCAAGATGCTAAAGAAGGATAGAGTCAATCTGGTGACCAAGGTTATCCCTTATATTACTATGGAGCTTTATCACAGCGACGAGGTATGTGCATTGGTTGGGAGCCTTGTGAATGCAGCCATGTTCCATGGTAAGTGCACTACTCTTGAGGAGGTGGCCACCACAGTGCTTGCAGATATTCCCTATTACAGGTCAACCCATGAGAAGGAATATGATGAAGCGGGTAACGCTTTTTCCACTGCTGAGTTCCCTTTCCTTGCTAAGGATACAAAGGACCCTACGGCATCCATTGAGGATCTATTTTCGAAGAAACCTATTAAGGTTCAGCCTGTTTCCCCCAGCAAGAGGTCACCATCTGCAAAGGTTCCATCTCCAAGATCCGCCGATCCTACTCAATCAAAGGTTTGAAGAAGGCTACCATATGGTAGTAATTTGATCCCCAGGGTGGTGTGTACCCTGTTAAAACAATTTTCCTATGTTCTGTTCCAGGCTTGATGCCTGATGAAACAATTTTCTTGTGTGTTTGGTGAACGCTACGGCCTAAAGACAATGTTTTTTGGATGATCGTTAAGGCTTGAGAGCAAAGATTGGATCTGGCTTTGTCCGTTAGGTGCAGGTACTACGGTGAAGGCCCTAGTTTTAAATGGAATCAAGTAGGGAAATATCCCTACGCACTTTCAAATATTTATCTTGTGCACTTCTCGTAGCGCCATTTTCGGCGCTTAAATTTTACAACATAAGGTGTAATAACCTCATTGTGTGTAAATTACAACACCAAGAATATTGTGACCAAATTTGATCACTGACAGAGGGTCGCGACCCACTCTATCTTTAATCCCTTAAGTCTTATGGTTTTTTTATATATACCATAAACTATTAGGAGAGTTAATGTGAATGTGTTGGTAGGCTTTAGTAGTGGTGTGAGGCTTTTGTTACACCTTATGCCTTTCCTTTAGACATTGAAACTCATAAAAAACTTGGCTGAACAAATCTTTGTGTTTAAGAAATGGAGCAAGAGATTTTTGGGAAATATATTATATCATTGAATTGGTAAAAATGATTACATCATTTTGAAATGAACACTAAGAAAACTACCAATAATGCTTGTTTTCCCATGAGAAGCTTTTAATACAAGAATGAAAAGTAAAAAATACTTCTTTAAACATAGAACTTTTGGAGGTTCGTACCATTCCATGTTATGTCGATGGGTTCTCCAAGAATAGCGGCAAGCTTGTATGCACCATTGACGTAGGCTTCAGCTATGACATAGGGTCCTTCCCAAGTAGGTCCTAGCTTCCCCTGGTATTCTGCCTTGCTTGCACTATACAGGCGTAGCACGTACTCTCCGGGCTTGAACATGGAGGGCTTGACCCTCTTGTTATAATAGCCTTCTATCTTATGCTTGTGCATGGCCTCTCTGATTGAGGCTATTTCTCTTCTTTGTTCCAACAAGTCAAGGTTCTCCCTGATCCCTTCGTCATTCATAGAGGTCTCAAATGTAGCCACACGCTCTGTGTGCACACTTAGCTCTGAAGGGATGACAGCTTCTGTTCCATATGTGAGGCCGAAGGGGGTTTCGCCATGGCTTGACTTGGGTTGGGTCCCATAAGCCCATAACACTTGAGGAAGCTCGTATACCCACCCATGATGGCTTTTTCCCAGCCTTTTTTCGTTTCCCTTGATTATGTCCCTATTGGTTACTTCCACTTGCCCATTACCTTGTGGATGATAGACAGGAGTGAAAGACTGCTTTATCATTAATCCTTTGCAGAAATCATAAAAGACTCCTCCGGTGAATTGCTTGCCGTTATCAAATACGATGATGTGGGGCACTCCAAATCTGCATATTATGTGCTCCCATACAAATTTCTCTATGTGCCTTCGCGTAATGGAAGCTAAAGGCTTAGCTTTGACCCACTTTATGAAATATTCAATAGCCACCAACAAGAATTTGACTCCACTAGGAGCCATAGGCATGGGCCCCACGATGTCGATTCCCCATTGGGAGAAGGGTAATGTGGATGTAACACTTGTCATGTCCTGTTTCAGGAGCTTGGGGACCTTGGAATGTATCTGAAAAGCTTCGCATTTTTGTATGATTTTTGTAGCATCCCTGTGCATCGATGGCCAGTAGTAGCCTAACTTCATTATTTTCGAGACAACCGAACTTGGTCCTGCGTGAAGGCTACAGGACCCTTCGTGAACCTCTACGATGATTCTCGATGCCTGTTTAGGCCCAACACATCTGAGCCAAGGGGACAGGAAGGATCTTCTTTACAAGTTTTCTCCTATCAGTCGATATTGTGGAGATTTGACCCATACTTTCCTTTCCTGCTTTGGGTCTTCAGGGAGAATGCCACTTATCAAGTATTCCTCCTTTGTGAGATTTGACCCGCAACTTCCTTTCGTACAATTGACCTTTCAGGCAAAGCTTCTACTAGTACCTCCTTTGTGAGATGGGCGAAGGCCATAGAGGCTAGCCTGCTCAATGCGTCCGCTTTCTTGTTCAGATTCCTGAAAACGTCTTTGAATGGTGTAGGAGTCAAACCCATCCAGCATTTCCCTTGTTTTATCCAAGTATTGTTTGATGACGGGCTGCCTAGCTTCATAGATCCTTGACTTTGTAACATATTGGATTTCACAAACACATCATATCATAAACACAAGTAGGCGTTTAATACAAGGTTTTAGAGAGAGAAAGAGTTAGAGGTTTGGGAACTTAGTGAGAGAAAATGAAAGTATTATTATGAGCTCCAAATCTCTACCTTGGGAGGTAGAGAGTATTTATAGTCTTACACAAATCGCCACCAACGGGCTGTGGATCAGGCATACAGTGGGTAAAGACCCGTCCGTCCTCCACGGTGTTACTTAACTAAATACTACTAAACATTAAATAATCTACGACTACGAGCTTTCTAACGATTACATATACTTGAGGTGACCGACTCTTTAATAACTGGATTTACTAAATTCTAACAATCTCCCCCTAAGGGTGGTTACCTCAAAAATACATTGAATATAAATAGATATTACAATAAGATTGTTCTTGGATTCTTGTTAATGTTCTTTGCTCTGAAGCTCGTAGTCATTGATTCTTCATTATTGCATGTTTGGTTAATCCAAGTGGAGGTATTTAACAGATCCACGTGATAATGAGTGTTGAGCCAGCTTTGAGATCATCAGCTAACATAAATCTCTGACTCTTCCATTGTGGTGTTGGTATTATGTGATGTTGTGACATTTGGACCGACATGCTCACATTCTGGATCATGATATATTCTCATCAGAGTAGCGGAAGCTTTATTTGATTCATGATATTTGCAGCAGCGTAGCATAAGCATGGAGTGAAGATATCAGAGTCATTTGATGCACTAATCATGATTTCTTTAGAAATGAATGTGTTGTGTGAGCATGCGGCTATGGATTGACGCTTCATTACGAACATTTGCATACGTCGGGGCGTACTGCATACAATACGATTAGCAATAAAACACATAAAAGTGTCTTTGATCACTTTCGTTGAATTGAGGTACACGGCCCACGGTTCCCCGTTGATCGGTACAAATCTTTTGTGATCGGTATAATTCGAAGAATTTCCTTGACAGGGGTTTTTGGTACGGCTAAATTTGTGTTCTCAAATCGGGCGTCTCAAAGAAGACAACACGGAGGTGAGTGAACCCGTGAATTGAGATTCACTAATTGATGAAAAGATATTTGAAAAAACCAATCGTGTATACGCACAATAGAAATTGTATTTGCAATACAACGAAGGTTTTAATGAAAATCAATTATCAATCATAAACACCTTTTATTTTGAAATATTAGTACACGGTCGATGTGCTAAAGAAAAGAGTTTTTAAGCAGAACAACCGGTTTTTCAAAGGTATTCGTCAATCCATAACCTGAACCAGGATTGATTCAAAAGATTGAATCGCCCCATTGTTTCTGTTCAGTTTTCACATGGTTGATCTATTGGATAGATCTCACATGCCACCCACCAGAAGCTTGTTTGATGTTGGCTCCAAAAGGCTTTCCATCTTCATTGTGAATATGTTAGCATATCACTCAGATGTCCTGGCAATACCACAAGGATAATGCGTAGGACTCATAAGATATAATCTCTCTTTCCACATTGTGTAAAACAGAGAGTCTTCATAGACAGTGTCCTAATGAGATTTATATGATGATCTCGTGGCTCTAGACTCAATTGTGCATATTTGGTTCCTATGCCGGAGACTAGGGAGAAGGTCTCCTTCTTCAATATCAACAAACTCTAATAGAAAGTCGATAGATAATGTCGGTTCCCCGTGAGAATGAAACAAGCCCTTTTAAGAGGAACTTGAGTGGTTTGGGAAGTTGTAGTGCAGTGCGTCACTGGGTCCATGACGTCTTGTCTTCAATACCGATGTTACCACCAGTAGCATATGAATTGAACCCGGTATCTGCCCTAAGGTTGAATAAATGGAGGGCTATTTGTTTTCACCCTTTTCACATTTAATACTTTTTTTATTCTTCAACCCCTTCAGTGCTTACAGAGACTTCATAACTAGAACCTTGTTGGGTTTATTCCAGTACTAGCTCTGTCTCAGTCCGCACTCTTCCCATATCTCACTTTTCTCCCCCCTTTTTTTTCATCATGCCTAAGGACTTCTACACTATCTAGTGGATTGTCCCTGGGTAGATCCCTCCGGTTCTGGCGGATCATGGGAACATATACCTAACCTTATCATCCTTATATCATCATACATAAAGTAAATTTGGTCGGTCTATTTGGTATTGTCCATCTGCCATTGGAACCAATTAAAAACCATTTGAAAATCAATCCAGATACTTGTGATATATTATCAAAGCATTTTATACCTGAATTGTTTTTGATATTTTTAGAAAAAGACCTCCCCCTCAACATGTGCATCATGTATTTGAAATAGTTTTAGCACACGGAGGCAAGAGGAAGGATTAACTTCTTTGATTACCATTTTCTAAAAGATATCAACATCACTTCCCTGATTAAATCAAGTAGATAAAGAATATTGGGGAATGATGAGGTTTTCAAAAGTTTGCTCCCCCTCAATATATGCCTCAAGGTTTGAAAGAGTTTTGCACATACTAGAGGGAACCTGCACTTAGATACAAATCAATCACGTTTCAATTCTTTGTGGTTTAAAATGGAAGCTCCCCCTCAACATGTGCATGGAAATTTTGAAATCGTTTGGCACATGTGGGTAGGAAAGCTTGCTAAATACGTATAAAACCATTTATCAAATTATCAGTTTAAATCCAATTTAAATCACAAATTCTCCCCCGATCACAATTTTCAAATCATTTGAGATTTGTGATCTCTGTAGATTTAAATTGATTTTGAAAGCTTTTGAGGAGAATTGTGACTTGATTATGAAAAACATTTTAACTGATATGGATCGGATTTTGAGACTTTACACTCCATTGATTAAACATGCATGATAATCTTTTGAAAACAATTTTATGACAAATAACCTTTTGATTTAATTGAAATCATTCTCCCCCTCAATCAATGACATATGTTATCGATTGAAGGATAGCGATTTTGACAAATGTTAAGTCCAGATGATTTTCAAAATTTAAGTCCGAGTTATTTTTCAAAGCAATTAGTTTTCATTAGATGGTAAGTAATTGTTTATAGAATCAGAGCATGAGATTTGAAACACAAGATAAAGCATGGCTTTGTTCTTTCTTTGAAAAAAAATACGGGAAACTGCTTGAAATGACAATAAACCATTGTTTCACTTTCTCCCAAAAATATATATATATATATATATATACTAGTGTCAAAACCCGTCCGATGGACGGGTATGACTTGTGGTTTTTATTTTTAAGTTTTAGTAGAACAAATATATATTAAAAAGTAATTAAAAGTTAAATTAAACAATTTACAACTATAATATTTACCATAGAGTGAGGAAGGACTAATCCACTTGGCAAGAGTAGCAATGCTTAGACTGTAATATTTACCCAAATCACAGATGCAACAGTTGTTGATAGTTTATATAACTAAAAGTAATTCATATAAACCTCATAAACCTTTTCTTCTATGTATGTATATATGATGTACATGTTAGAAGTAGGATTTTTGACGCATTAAGTTGTGTTTGGGTCGATTCAGTTCTATATTTTTTTAATGAGTCAAACATGTAAAAAGTAAGGAAAAGTTAGCTGATAAAGGATCATGTCAAATTACTAATTAATATTTTCATACCAGATGTCGTCACTTGTGTGGAAAGGTTGCTGGTCATTTGACCTATTCTATCGAAAGAGAGATTACCCGTTTTGACCTTTTACGTATCTGGTCATTTTGACCCGTTCTACCCGCACAGAAATTACCAATTTTGAATTATTCACCCCACCCAACTTGATGACCTACCCTACCCATTTGTCAACTTCTAATAGTAATAAATGTCCACTGTTACTTGTTAGTTAATTACATAGACCTCTAACTCTTGACAATATAGTCGGTAATGGTACATGCTCTTTGGACCAACACTTGAAGCCAATGATGCATTCGCCTTACGCCTTACAAATTTACAGTTAATTCTATCAAAATATACAGCAATGTATTCATTACTAATTTATCATAATTCTACAATAGAATCACTACCGAAACTGAGTCTAACTACATTACTTGTCTCAACTGTCATTTTTTTTACCATCACCTTATTCATAAGTTTTCACAAGATTCAATGAAAATAAATGAAGTTTCCTGCTAGAGGTTTTATCTCAACTTCTCTTGACTTTGATTCCTTAGGGTCCAATAGATCTCGTTTGACCTTATTACCATATTATACTAATAAGCCAACAGGAAGGGTTAGCCGATCACCTTTACCACCCTCAATTTACCTACAGGTACTAAAACTTAAGAAAAACAAACATGAGTCGTTTCTTAGTATTTTGTTGAAGGATTTTCAGGTGATACAAAGCAAGGTCGTTACCAAAAACTATAGGGTATTCAAGCAACTGTTCAAAATGAGTAGCCAGGAGCAGCTCATATGTTTGGCAAAAAAACCTATTATCAAAAAGAGCATTTGTCAACCACCTGGTTTGTGAATATTATCTTCTTTGGAACAATGTTACAAAACATGCTCAAGTGACTAATCAAGTATGGGATCTTAAATATCATATCCACTATTGAGCATTTTAGTTGTATTTCTCCATCTACATGGGAAGTAAATCTTAAACGCTGATGATATGACTAAATAAAGTTTAAACCTACATGCAGTACAATAATATTTAGTCAAAGTATAATAACTTTCACTGTTTTAGCTGCTCTACCCATTTGTAAATCGGTTGATAAGGACCTTATTAGTTTTAGGTGTTTACGAATAGGGATGAAAAGAGGCTGAATTTTACTCTTTAAACATTAATAGTTTGACAAACCTCAAGAACCCATCCAACATGGGTAACATTATTGACATGCTTGTTCATATCTAAATCAGCTCTTCTTGGCTATATATTGTGTACAAGAAATGTTATTTTAATGGTTATATCGAGAAATTAGACCTTGTACAAGGCAAAAAAATGAGGCCATACCATAAGTCCTAGCCTCGAATGTGCAACTGATCTTCCAGTTTCCCTATTTTCTTCAGGCTGTTATTACTATCCTCAGGAAATGCTAATCTGAAGCCACAACGTAACCAATCTTCAATAAATATATAAAAGTTCCAGGAATAATGAAATATCTCCGAGATGAAGAACTACCTCAATGCCTTTGGACAAGATGCTAAGTACTCGTTTATGACATCATCTTTGACTTTCTGAAGTCTTATAGTATCTAACCATGTGTAATCAAACACCAAGTCACTAACCATGTGTAATGAGTTTCGTAAATCCTTTTAGAGGCTTCACGTAAATAGGTATATGACTAATAACATCGCTCTCTGAAACGTTTGAGCACTTTCTGAAACGACACCCCACTATATACATATTCATGATCATAATGTTGACACATCATCTCCCTAAACACGAGTGATTGTCTAGTTTGCATAAAATTTTGTTTCAACACTGAAACTATGCTGGACACAAGGCCTTATTCATCTAGCGGTTATTATATATAACTATAGACTAAAGATTAGCAGCCTAACACATTACACGATAAAAATAAATAAATAAATAAAAATAAAGAAAAGCATTAATATAACTAAGCTTAACCAAAAAAATTGGTCCTTGTCTGCGTATGATTTACTCAAACATCAGTTTGCAGAATATTAAAGATAAGGTAACCATCCACAATCAAACTTCAAAAACTAAGACATATAGTAATTTTATAGATGGAAAAAAAGCCGTAATAGGGACAATCGTCTCACTGGTTTACACATCTTGCCCTTCAAATTATTGTTTTGATTCCATTAGTAAGCAGGTCCACATCCGCATCATAGTCCATTATGGATTTATTTAAAAGGATAGGCGAGATATTTCACACATTTGATCTGTTGTAAACATCTTTTTTTTATGCTCTACTGTGAGATTAATAGGATAGCAATTATTCAGGTATAGTACTTGAAGGTGACAACACCTATCAAGAATCGTTTGCAACCCGGTATTGGATAAGTTGCACCAAGTGAGTTCAAGATGCCTCAACCCGGGTAGGTTTTCTGTGCTAGCTAATCCCAGCGCATCATCTCTGATGCCGGATCGATTAGTGAGTTTTATTGTTTTTAACATGGGGCAGTCACGTCCTAGTGTTCGGATAGTTTCTTCCCTAACTTCTATAACTTCAAGGCTGGTTCCTCCAATAACGGAAATTTCTTCAAAGTACTTGATGGATCCAATTTTGAGACGTCTAAGCTGACTTGATCTGTTAAATAGCAAATTAGCAACAAATAATATAAGCTACTCTAACGTATTCTAAGGAAGTTATAAGTCTGCTAAGATATTTAAACAAACTTCAACGTCCATGTTTTTTAGGGTGTTTGATGCTTAGTATTTTAATGGTTATACATAAAATCGGATAAGCACCTTATAAATAAGCTTTGGATGGTAAGAATAAGACATGAAAAAATGAATAATTCGTTAGAAAATCCAATGGGTTCCATGTTATCAAAAGGTTTAGTTACATATGAGAGTAGAAAGGTAATTGGATGTCATCTCAAATTAGCGTTTTGAAATTAGCTGAAACGAAACCTGCTTATTAGAATCTAACCCAAAATAAGTAGATAAGAAGCACAATCAATTTGTTTATCCAAAAGTAAGCAATCCCAAACTCCCTCTTAAAACACTTACTTGGATCCACATATAATAAGATATATGTGAGGCTCAAAGTTTAACCAAACGGCTTTTACCGTTTTCCTGAAGAAATGTTTTTCAAGGCAACTAATAAAGATATGAAATAAGTGCATTTTCACTTATCTTTAACTTCGTTACCCATAACTTGCACAATACAAATCACTTTAAAGCAGACATGTTTGGTTTTTGTACAAGCACAAGTCATTAAAAAGTAGATTAACATAAGCTACATATACCTCAGCAACATACTGAAGAAGCTCGTCATCACAAAAACCTATTATAGTGATATCAACTAATTAGCCTTGGGTTCTATCCACAAAAATCTTACAAATCTTGTTCAAGGTCATGTAAAAAAGTGGCTTAAACTTATGCATGATGTGGATATCATAGTCCAAATAAATGACCCTCAACGTACACGGATCCTTGCAGATTTGTTGCCAATTAGTGCACGATCCGAGCTTTTTAATTCATCGTACATATATATGTTTAATATATGTACTGATTCAAGTAAAAACCTGTTACTGGTCGTGTGATGAATGGCACGGTCTTCCCATTTAGCGTATTAAATGACTGCAACAAACCAGTTTCACTCTCCGCATGATCTGTTGAAAGATATATTACTGGTATATTGGCTCTTTCAACAAGATGACTAATACATTCTGCTGCTTGAGGAATTGGGAAAAAGCAGCTCGGATTCTTGGCGTTGCTGGAAAAAATATGTGAAAGTGGTCATGCAACAGTTATCTAAAATTATATTGTTCCCTAGTAGTGAACACAGACAAAACACTATGTACATCAACACACTCTTCTCTAGTTTCTTCGGAAAATGATATTTGTTTCTAACTTATGTGCCTAAAAATCCTCCTAACTATGTGATCATGACACATGAAGAAATGAAACGGAGACTATGAGGATATAAGCAACTGCTCCTTTTTTTAGGTCCGCGTGTTCTTTCCTGAATACCATCATTGGTGTCTCGTCCATATTATTCTTTTCATTGTCGCATCCAAGAAGTGTGAATTTCTCCACTTTCTATAATGATTCAAGGTACAATAGCTGTTTACGCGAGTTAATTGTTACTGGACTACTATAATATATATACTTGATAGGAAAACAGTTCCAAGCATCTATAAAGAGATATAACATATTTACCTTAAATCACTTGACCTCTTTTCGCATCTGTAAAGATGCGCCCGAATCCTTATCAAGTTTTTCTGTAGGCGTTAATCCTCCAGCATAGTGCAATAGACTGGTTCCAAATTTCGGTTTAACTTTGATGAAATAAGTTTCAACCTTCGTTTCATAGGCCAAAAAGTTGAAAACCTTTTCGGAATGATATTTTATGACCATTACTCAACCGAACTGACCCGTTCAATTCCCCACCTTCGTGAAGCTATATATTACCAAAGTGCGTCTTTGTAGTGATTGTTTACCTTTAAAGCCTTCCAACGGATCCAACTTACAAAGCATCAGGGCTACAAATGCATGTAGACACAACCTCTGTAAAAGGTAAAACAAATTTTCACATAAAGAACATTTATCATATCTTTGCAATATTGAAAACAGAGAAAGTGCAGAAACAGACCGTAATTGGAGATGGATTACCAAGAACTATAATTGTGCATGTTTCCCCTGAATAAAACTTTGAGATAGCATGTGCACCTATACTGATACTTTTGTGATCATACAGATCCATTAAATAATTATACAAAGTATAGGAAGCCCGTCATAGTTACTCTTGTGGTGCACCACTCGTATAGGAAGCCCGTCATAGTTAGGCCTATGATTCAAAATGGCTCAGGTTGGCCTCTACAAGGGTAAAATTGAACTTTTTAAAACGTCCTAATCTGCATAAATGAGTTAGGTCTGTATTAAAGCTTCATTTTAACTTGGTTAAAGTAATTGCTTCATTCCATTTTAAGCTAAATCCAATTCATTTTACCCGTAGGACCATTGCTTAGTTGGCTTATCAATGGATTTACCGGATTAGAACTTGCTCTAGAAACGGCAAGAGCCATCAACTTCTTGACCATCGCAAATTCACTGGTCAAAGTTTGGGTCATACATGATTTGAATTGATGGCATCTGGAAAAAACACCATGACATTAAATGGTAAAAATCATGTCAAAGCGGGTTGTTTCATCGCAATACTTTTCTTTATATAAAAGTTTTAAAAAATAAATAATTAAAATATATTTTTTCTAGCCATGGTCATGTTTTCTTACCCACAAAGCAAACGCCAATGGTGAATGTGTGGACTCAACTTTCTACTGAACTGCATTTGTATGTTCAACCATTCCCATTTGAAAAGTAGCATCAACTTGTTCAACACATGGTCTTGAAAGACATCTCAAACGCAGGAACATCTAAATAACGATTGTAAATACGCAGAAACATCTAAACACAAAGAAACTCTTATTTGAAATTGATTATATCCTTTTTATTGATATGTCAGTTTAAATGGTATTATATTCGAACTTATGAGCTTATTAAAACTTGAAACAGGGATATAACCATATAAGATAGAAAATAAGTCGTAACAAATAAGCTAACAGGTCTAGAAATAAACTAAAACAAACACCCTCTGTGATTCAACTTCCTAAAAAGCATGGCTATTGTCAAAGTAATGTTTTACATCCATTGTCATATATTTAGCTTACTTTCATTTATGACTGAATGTATTAATATCATGTTTAGCGGCCGATACGCTTTTCGAAGTTTCACGCGTACATGCAACAACAACGTGCCCAAAAAATTTCAATATAATTTAATAACAACATTTAAAGCTATAGAGCTTCTACGTAAACATACCGTTACTTTTTTTAGGACAACCGGGGGCACTAAATGTCTTCAAATTAACGATTGTTTGGTGGTTTCCCAATCGTTGCCTCATAGGAACATGAGCGTTTACTGAACCCATGTTGATAGACGGATGACTAATAACATAATGATTGAATGTATTATTAACGTGTTTACCACACGACTCACTTTTCGAAGGCTCAAACATACCTGCAACAACAACATGCCCATCAAATTGAAATATAATCTAATAACCACGTTTAAAGCCATAGAGTTTGTACATATACATACCACCACTTTTTTGAACATATAAGGGGCACAAAATGTTTTGAGATCATCGATTGTTTGCTGGTGTCCCAATCGTTGCCCCATAGAACTACGAAAATTCTTGAACTCATGTTTACATGAACGTACATCTTTTTATATGCAAATCAGTGAGCATGCCACATGTAGATCAAGTGTCTCGAGTCCAAATGTAGGTAACTGAGGTAAAGTCAGTTAGATAATCATTAAGGGATATACCTGGACTTTAGGCAGCCTCGGCTTTTGGTCCGATACTATTGTCACGTAAGTCGAGTATCTTTAAAATGGTGTAGGTACCAAGTGCTTTAGGTATAGCAATTTCGCCTCTTGACCAATCGATTTAAAAGTTAATTTAGTAGTCTAACTAAAGGTGTGAAAATGTTTGAAAAACACGTAAATAGATTTATGGCATACATGAAGTCCATCCTTCTAATATATGAGTAGCTTTCTAAAATATTACATTCATTTAATTTGTTGTACCTTAAAATTGGCAAAGCCTTACACAAACACATACATAAAAATCAAAAGTTACCAATAAATTAAGGCCAATTAAATGAAGGATTAGGAGCCTATCCATCTCAGAAGATTCTAAAAAAAGATAGATAAAAAATAAAATCAGTTAAATACATAAACCAAAAAAGCCCAACAATGTACTTAAATTTCAACATCCACAACAATAATGTTCTGAGGGGAAGAACAACACCTTAGTCAGCTTAGTCAGTCATTTTATGTAAGTAGTTCGTGTATTAATAATATCTTATGCATAGCATTTAAAACATATAAATTGAGTTGTTTTTATGATGTTATACAAGTTGAGATGTTTTTTTTTGCGCAAGTAGCGTTTACCTCAACTATCGGCTTCTTCGATTGTCACTAATCTACAAGTACAAGCTGAGTTAAAAGGGAAGTATCATGAGTTCATGACTGAGAAAATTAGCATTATCATCACTCTTAAAACATCATTGATGTTGCTATACTGCTTACTTGAATTGTAAATTAGACTATAAGGCAAATAACATATATTCCAAATAATGAAAACACAAAATCTTTCATAGAACTCGATCGTAGCAGGTTCTGCTGAACATTACAATTTTTCGAACCATTCCGTATTCATTACATTATGTTACAACGGGCATGACCGAAACTACAATAAGCAAACACCATTTAGTAGAATTTATGTTTCGCTGCAAGCCAAGAGCCATTAGAGAAAGCTTAAGATTCAGTTTTGTTTTAACTTTGAAAAAAAAAACTTATTAAATATGCATCCTTACAGGCCAATACCTAGTCTAAAGCAATGCACAACAATCTTTGAAACTCATCCTCAAAGAATTCATCAAATTCAACCCTGAAGCTTCTCATGTACTCAAAGTAGACTTGTATAAATCATGCAAAATACAACATTTAGCAAAATATAATACCCCAACAGCAGTGCGGCCTTTCAAAACACGTTCCTTGTCAATTCCCCATGAAAGGCTTTCAAGATTACGTCTTCCATCTCGGCATGTGAAATATATGGGATATGACATCATTACCACATTCCCTCCATATTCATGAAATGACATGAAAACCTGATAGCAAGTTGTTTCTATAAATAGCAAGTTGTGTCTATAAATAGCCAGAGAAAGATGGCCTTTCGTAATACAAACCTGTAATTTAAGATCTAATTAATGCACATTAAATATAGAGTTGGAGGTGGTCGTAAGAAAACACCAGGCATAAGAAGATCCAGTGAAAAAAAGAATCAATTTTAATACCTAGAAATAAGGACACCAAAGCTGTGGTCTTCAAGACTGCACACAAATAATAGTTAAAAGGTATTTCAATCCATTTATGTGATCTTTATTATGAAAGGCCTCATGACATAGATTACAACTACCTATTGTTAATTTATATTAGAAGTAGCCTTTTTGTTACAGAGTAGTTATAGTAGTAAAAAAGCTTCAATCATCAAACACTTTGCTGGTATGAATTGCAAACATTACAAAAATCTTAGCATTATATTAAAGTCTAGATTACTGCCAATAACAAAGTTAAACAGCATAAGAAATATATAATATCAGAAAAGGAAAAAGAAAACAGAAAAAAAAGGAAACAAAACATAAATCCCCATCAGCATTAAACATTCAAACACCTCTATGAATTTAAAACTTAAATTCAAAATTACGTAATAAAAGTAATAAAATACAGTGAACATACTCAATAAATTAAGCAACATAAAACGTTTAATAAATATGTTATTCATAACTTTTTAATGTATTATATATGTAGTAGAATTAGGAGATTGTGCACTTCTTATTATAACTCGAACTCAATATTCCAAACATGCAACAACATCAAATTGTCATGATACATACTACAATACCTGATGAATTCAGAATTTCGGAAGCCAACAGTGGGATGTAACTTTCGCCACTGGAGACTGGCACTACCCTGAAGAAAGCACATGATTTCATCAAAGCCTCAGATGTCTCCGGATTAAATTTATAATGTGTGTCTTGCATTAGTCGATAAAACCTTTTAAACTTAAAAGTCGATAAAACATGTTAGGGATTAGTATGATTCCGAAAAATATAATAGGGTGTATTTATACACAAAAAAAATATGTTAAAAATATATATGGTATATTTATCTTCTAAGTAATATATATTATAATTTATTTTAATTGTTATCTTCAAAACATACATACCTAAAATACATATTCCAGAATGTTTTTGTAATCTCCTTATTTGTATCGATTTGAAAGATATAAATCAAAAAACAATTTACTCTAGTGGTAAGTTGTTTACAAAAAACATGAATGACCCAAGTTCAACTCCAACAAATGTCTTCTTTTAAATAAAAAAATTTTAAAATTAAAAACAACAAAACAAAACGAATTTTAAAATTTATTAAAAAAAATTGTACATATATTAATTAAAACGCCACATGTTAAAAATTAAAAAAATGCCACATAAATACAATGATGACATGGAAATATGACTTGGCATTATGGGATGCCAAGTGGCATTTTATGTGGCATGCCTCCTCTTATATATATATATATATATATATATATATATATATATATTTTAAACATTCGAAAAACATCTAAAGTCCCGTGTCATTCTTTGAATGACAGCACAAAGACCGTAGATATTATCGAATCGAGAAAAACATGACAAAAAGACAATAATTTTTGAAATTTTTCAAGATTTTCAATTTTTTATGGATTTTTGAAAGTTTTATATTTTTCTATTTGCTTTTTGAAGGTTTTGTAATTTTGTTTTTTGCTTTTCGAATAGATATTTACAAGAGATGGATGAAGAAAGACCTTTTACTCCTCTTCTTCCTCTTGAAGACGTTTAAGTGTTTTCGGTTGAAGACTCTTTAGACCAAGTCGTGGGAGGATAAACTCAAAACGTTCTTTAGGAAGAGCTTTGGTGAAGACGTCTGCTAACCGGTATTCGATCCTCACAAAAGAGTTCCACCACACCGTTTTACTTGCTCCTGATGAAATGATGTCGAAATGCTTTGCTCTTGAGTGTTGAACGTTGTTGCATGAGAGAGCAATGGCACTTTTATTATCACAGTACAAAGGGATTTTGTTGAATTCAAAGCCATAGTTAGATAATTAGGATCTCATCCATAGGATTTGAGCTCAACAAGATGACATGGCTATGTATTCAGCCTCTGTAGAGGAAATAGAAGTACTCATTTGCTTCTTTGAAGACCAGCTCACAAGCTTATCACCCAAAAACAGAGCACCTCCAGACGTACTACGACGTGTGTCTTGACATCCTGTATGATCAACATCTGCATAGGCTGTTAGTGACATACCGGTGTCCTTCGGGTACCAAAGTCCCATATTGATGGTTCCTTGGAGATACCGAAAGACCCGTTTAACCGTTTCAAGGTGTGCTTTTGGTAGGCTTAGCTCGATATCTAGCACACATGCATACAACGAACGAATGTCTGGTTCACTGGTGAGGTACATCGGGGATCCAATCATACTACGATATTTCGTTTGATCTATCATGATCCCCTGAGTGGTCCTCATCCGTTTAGTACGCTCTATCTTGGAGTGTCAAGGGGTCACAAGAATCAAATCCAAATTTCTTTAAAATCTCATTTGCATATTTAGAATGATTTATAAAAATGCCTCCGGGACTTTGTGAAATTTGTAATCCCAACCAAAATGAAATTTTTCCCATCATTGACATTTGAAATTTGGAACCCATTTCATTTGAAAAACGATCACATTCATGGGGCTCAGTCGAGGCAAAAATAATATCATCAACATATATTTGAACGTGAATTAAATGTTTGCCTGACGTTCTGGTGAACAATGTCGGATCAACTACTCCTTTGCTGAATCCAGTAGATAGAAGAAACTTTGATAGCGTATCATACCATGCCCTTGGTGCTTGCTTTTAAACCATAAAAGCCTTCTTCAAACGATAGACGTGAGTAGTATGCTCTGATTCTCAAAGCTTCAGGTTGGCAGACGTATACGACTTCTTTAAGATCTGCGTTAAGAAACGCCGTCTTTACATCCATCTCGATAGACTACATTCTATTTTAAAGATTAGCCAAGAAGATTCAGATTGCCTCGATACGAGCAACAGGAGCAAATGATTCTTCAAAGTCAATACCCTCCTCTTGACGGTATCCTTTTGCAACCAATCGAGCCTTGTTCTTTAATACATCACCATACTCATCAAGTTTTACTTTGAAGATCCACTTTAGGGCAATGATCATAGCACAATCTGGAGTAGGTGCTAATTCCCATACATCTAGTCGATCAAACTCATGAATCTCTTCTTGCATGGCATTGAACCAACTCTCTTCATTCATGGCGGTTTTAACATCTTTTGGTTCGACCTTAGAGAGTACGGAGAAGAAGCACCATAAGGCATCGGTTGCAAGTTGTTTCCGCGTGGATACTGGACGAGAGAGGTTTCCAATGATGTTGTCCAATTGATGATCATGTGTCCATTTTCTAAGGTGTTCATGTGGTTGTTGTTGAGGAACTGAAGTAGAAGAGTCGATATCTCCTGAAGATGGTTCATGATGATTCAGAGCAAATATGTTTCAAATGGGGCATCCACAGGAGTGCCAAAGGGATTAACTTCATCATGGGTGCCAGAGACAATTCCATGATGTACATTCGATGATTGATGATTTGTTGATGAGAGGTAGTAAGCAGCAGAAGCGATTCTTGACTTAATGATATTGAAACTGAAGGGTTGACTCTTCTAGACAATAGGAGCAGCCTCTGATGATGGAATTGACATTTCATTAGCATTTGGCTCATAGTGTTCATCAAACATTGGATCAAACAATTTCTTTAAATAATCTTCTGATGGAGGTACATAAGGAGTTGCTGGAGAGGGATTAGAAACAAAAGTAGAACTGATAGGACTACTTGATGAAAGTTGAGATGCTGGTCCAGAACTGGATTGTCCTGGAGCCATTTGCCTGGATAGCTCATCGAACGTGACGTGAATAGTTTCCATGATATCTCGAGTTCTTTTGTTGTAGATTCGGTAACCCTTCTTGTTTGATGCATAACCTACAAAAACTCCAATGTCCGCCTTAGCTCTTAATTTACCTAAATCTTGACCGTCATTGGTTGGATAGCATAAAGCACCAAACACAAGAAGGTAGGATAGATCAGGTTTTCGTTTATGGACAAGTTCATATGGAATTTTTCCATGAGAGGTGTGTATAAGGGAACGATTTTGGGTGTAGCAAGCAGTGGCAATGGCTTCAGCCCATAGAAACATTGGAACCTTTGAATAAATTAACATTGTTCTTGCGGCTTCCACAAGAGTTCAATTTCGTCTTTTCAACTACACCGTTCGTTGAGAGTTCGTGGAACACTTTTTTGATGACTAATTCCAACACTTTCATAAAACTGAATTAAGTCTTTGTTAACAAACTCTGTGCCATTGTCCGTTCGAACAATTCTAACAGTATTGTTGAGTCGAACCTGAAGCTGTTAGATAAGTTTGATGATGACATCTGGAGTTTTATCATTTGTCCTCAGAAACTTTACCCAAGTAAATCGAGAGTAGTCATCAACAACTACTAGAATGTATTTCTTCCCATTTATCATTTGCACTCTCATTGGTCCGCACAAATCCATATGAAGGGTATGAAGAACTTCCATTACTGAGTTTGTGGGTTTTGGTTTGTGGGCATATTTCGTGCTTTTTCCCTATTGGCATGCTGAACAAAGATGATCTTTTTCATATTTTAACTGGTAAGCTCGACAAGATCCTTTCTCGAAAGGTTATTAATGTGCCAGTTCAAGTGATTGAGACGACGATGCCATAACCATAACTTTGTTTTAGAAGCCTTTGAACAAGCGATTGGAGAAGACTTCATCATGTCTTCGATAGAGATGATGTATAGGTTACAACCACGAGTACCTCTTAATAATTCCACACCATCAAGTTCTCTAATGAAACAAGTATGTTTTCTAAAAGCCACTTCTAGATCGGAATCACAGAATTGACCAACAAAGAACAAGTTATGACCAAGACCTTCCACATAGTATACCCTGGAGATTACACTTTTACCAACAACATAATCTCCATAACCCATAATTGCACCAAAATGGTCATTCCCGAATCTAACAGTCCCGATGAATTTACTCACGAAGTTCATGAGCCACGGCGATCTCCACCATATATGCTTGGAAGCGGCTGAGTCCAAACCATTAGAACGATTTGAACGATCCGCGTTGAACACGTAAAAGAATGGATAACTGGATAATTGGGATCCCCATGCAAGAATGGCTTCCATTTGGTTAGTAACAGTGATTGGAACACCCACATCAGAAGTAGAAACAATGGGATCATCAGAAATAGATGCAGTGCTAGTGTCCGTATTTGACCTATTCAAAGTATGTTCATTTCTTAAAGGAATAGTTCTACCAGTAGGCATCCACTTTCTAGTGGGCATTGACTTAGCATATTTAGGGCACAACTCATTAATCTTATGGCAAGAGGTATCCATTGATAACCTATATTACTAAATTTCCTTCCGTAGGTTTCCACTGCTTTTCTAACTTTCAGCCTTTTCCTTTTAGCCTTCTTAGTTTGATTTTTAACATTACCGTTTTAATGGCATTTGACAAGATTAGCCAAATCATTCACACCACATTCATGATTAGTAACAGAAATCAAGCAGTCATCATTACATGGTTTTGCGGATAGCGAATTCATAATTACATGACGCTTATAGCTAATACAAGAATCAACACGATTCATTTTATTCAACTCAAACTTAATATTCCTAGGGTGATCTCTTCTCTCTCCAATGCACACTCTTAGCTTGCGAAGTCCTATCTTGCTTGGTATTGTCCTGGAGGCTTTGACCGCTTGCTTTTATGTCACTGACACTCAGTAGAGGAATTATGGGAACATTAGTTGGTTGATCTACTTTTTGCATTCCTGAACTAGACGTACATGGATATGAACTACTTGAAGGCACATTAGTGTTTACTTTCTTAAAACTGGGCATAGAATGTTTTGTATGCTTGGCACTAGGCATAGAACAAAGCATCACAGCTTTACCTCAACCTGGGATTTAGGACATGCTGTTCAATTAAACATTCTAGCAGCTCCTGAGATCGTTTGGCCTGAATGCAAGCAAACCTAATTTCACTATCAAGAGGCTTATTTATGAAATCCTCTTCCACAATCTCACGGAGATATTCTAGACTATCCTTAAGGAAGCAAAGTAATTGTGAAACACTAGTTCATTATTCCTAAGATGAGGAGGAATGTATTTAACAATCACAGTATATTTGAATCGAGGATGACTTTGATGCAACATTCTCATTAAAACAAGTGGCGGTTTCCTCCTTTTCTTGCCCTCCTGATTCTCAATTTCTTTTTGTAAAGACGTTATTTTTTCGTTTTTTTTTATGAGTGACTTTCATTGAATCATATAACTCTTTAAAGTGTAGTTTAACTTTTTCATTTTCTTCTAGAAAACTCTCGTTTTCTTTTTGTAAAGCATTAACCAAGTTTTGAATATGAAAAGTTTGAGAATACTGAGAATCTAAAGGATGAGGCATTTGGGAGCCAGTCACATTGTTCTTTTCACCCTTTAATTGAGAAATTTGGGCTTTCAACTTTCTGATCGTGTTACAATGAGCTTGAATCGTTCATCACGTTTGTTTATCCAAAACCGCATCAAATTGGAACATCTGAGGATGTCTTGATAATTGAGGTTTTGACATTTTCTTTAAGATGTTGATATTTTAGTTTAAGTCAAAATGTTCAACTTCTAGTTTAGAAAGATGTTTTACTAAATTATCGATCATCCCGATCAATTTTCTCATTTAGTTCTTAGTTTTTGTTTTCAAGCTCAATGACACGATCATGGGAAACTTTCAATGCAATAGATAATTCATGAAATCAAGATGCAGTAATAGAGTGCTTAGTAACAGTATAAAACACATCTTGAGCAACACAATTGGAAATCAAATTCTCATTTAAGATGTGCAAGTTCTTCCTTTCAACTTCATTATATTTGAGTTCCTGCTCATAATCATTGACCTCAACTATCATTGCATCAAATTCCTTTTCCATTTCTTTAATATCAGAATTTATCCCATTTTGAAGACTCTCAAATTGACCTTTTAATTGTTTATAGAAGGGCATGACCTCAGTTAAATAGCAGTCTTTAGTTGGCTCAAAACCCCTTTCCCCCTCAGTTATCCCTATAGGTGTGATTCTCTTCTTACACGTTTTCTCAAAATCAACAAACAGCTGATAAACAACATACAGGCTGATTAAGGTCTTGCTGTTAGTGGCAATAGATCTAGGAACTAGATGCATTGGTGTATTAGGAGGATACACAGTTGCTTGAGGGAATTTCCTACAAGGGGGATTCTTTTCAACAAGATTTTCAACTTTTTGCATATCTATATCTTTTTTCCAGAACACTTGTTCTAGGGTTAATAGAGTCTGAGGCTTAAACTTGTTTAAGGATATCAAATTTTCCTTAGTGTAATCATGGGGTTTGATCGTTATATTATTCATTTTACACTCAGGATCGTTAAGCTTCTTATCCATTTTCTGCCTAGAGGCATCATTTAATATTCTATCCTCTTCCATGCTTCCAACACATGATGGTGTTTGCCTAGGCTTAAGAATCTCGTTTCCATCATACAGTACCTTATGAGCAGCTCTAGCCTTTTAACTACCCTCGATTAGGTTCCTCAACTAGGGGAATGCTATGCTTATCGCTTAAGACTCTATGCTTAGTGATCAAGTGAGCAGTCTGTATGGTATTCCCTTGTACGTACAACTTATTTTCAATCTTGTTTTTCAAAGCTTTTAGATTGGAAAAATCATTCAAAAGTTTTGATTCCTTAGCATTGAATTTTTGCTTAAGCATTTTAACATTTTCTTGAAGTTCTTGTTTTTGCTTAGCAGTTTTAGAAAGCTTTTCTTGTAGGGAGTTTAACTCTTGTTTTAATATTTCTTCTCTAAAATTACTTTTTCTAATAATTGTACGCATTTGGTCATCTATTTCCTGCTCACGGGTGGTTAACTCAAACTTAGCACGTTGTTCATAAATAGCAACTTGTTCTTTATAGGCATTCATTCGGAGATAACAATTGGTCAGCATGCGGTGTATTCATCAAAAGATAGTCATCATTGATCGCGGAAGACGATTACTTGGTACAACCTCACTTTCACTTTGCTTCGCATATTGATCATATGGGACAATATTGCTATTACCCTCATCATCAATATTTGATTCATAAGTTTCGAGATTTTGTACTTTATTATGCATCTTTTGCCCATCAACATCATCATATAGTTTTAATACCTCGAAATGATTTTGTTTGGATAACGGCTTGTTGTGGTGAAGAGACCTTTGAGAGACCAGGGTGATGCTAGCCATGAAGATTGTTTGGGCGTGGGTTCTATCATCTATTATCGTAGTCAATGCATCACAATCAGCTACTGGAAATGCATTTTGATGATTGCGACCTATCTCCGAATTATCGCTCAT
>OU343216.1:124757864-124804364 GCA_910596185.1 Chrysanthemum makinoi | reverse complement strand
TCATTGTGGTTTCGCTCGGGGCCACGTTAGTCTTGCGACGCATCACCTTATGCTTGTGACGCCGTCTCTTCTGGCCTCGACGCCGCCACGGATCAAATCTAGGTCGTCTGGAGCTCATGACGCCCTACTCTTTAAAACCCGGTTGCCACTTGTAAATGAGCAATTTACCATCACGCCGTTGTCCGACGGCGCCACTAGTTTATACGACGCCGTCCCCTTCGGCCCAGCACTGAAAGTGTTCTCGATTTCGACTTTCCATATTTCTTCAGATATTCGCGCTTTTCGACCGAATAAGTGTCATTCCAGCATTTTGCCTTCAAGATACCTAAAAAGTGAAAGGAACAATATTAAGTAATAACTGATACAAAAGTGATCAAATAAGTATTAAACACACCTCAAAAGGTACATTTTAAAACCTTATCAAATATCCCTACACTTGGTATTTGTTTGTCCTCAAGTAAATTTGCTTTTAGCCAATCAATTTATATGTTAGAGGTCATGAAGCATTGGTTTAGAACAATCCACAACACATATAAGCCCCGCAAAAGTCATAACAAGCACGGAAATTACATACTAGCACCTCACAAGGGGTATTTAGATACTCACATCTCTCGGGTGTATATGAAATATAACAAGTTGGAAATGGAAGATAACTCATTAACCGGTCCTAGTACATAGATTACCATAGGCTTGAGACTAGATCAAACCTCCATCGCATGAAGCACCTAGGAGAGACTATCCAAGAGGTTCTTAAAGGGTTGTAATGTTAGGCTTTGTTTAGGGAAACAAAGGGTTCTGGGCTAGGCTATTTAGTGGTGGCACAGTAATCTTTATGTTACAAGCATAAGAAGAAGCATTGCTAAGCCAAGACTCTCACATTTTAGATAACTCAAACAAACAAACATAATTTTAAAGATAGATGTATTCTTTCAGATGTTTTTTTTATTAATTTATTTTTATTTTTCTTATTTTTTTTTTATACACTTTTACTCTACCATCCTCTATGATAACATCAAATGATAGGGATTTATAGGCACATCCACCTCCTGAGTTTTTATTACTCTAACACTATATGACCAATTGAAAAGATCAAAACACTTGAGTACATTATTATGCAAATAAATGGAATTTGAATTTAACGCTCCATTCCCGCCATCTCATAAAATTTAACTTTTCCCATGAGTCCCAATCGTCTCAAAACTATGCACAAAGAATTATGACTAACTTAGCAACTTATGCAAGCAATCTGTAGATAATTGAACGTAAGTTTAGGGTGATAACAATAATGCACAAAAGTGAGTGCATACAAGGGCGTATTTGGTACATTTGGGGGGGGGGTGTAAACAATGCTCTTCATTGATATTCCGGAAAACCGAAACATCACGCGAACTGCAAAATGATAGGCCTCGAGGGGTTAATTAGGTATCGTGGTACTAAAGATGAGTACAAGCTAGGCGTGGGGAATTACTCAACCAATGTGGAAGAAGTAATTATATTACAGTTATTAAACAAGGGTTATCCTAATATATTTAGTTATTCCTAACTACACAAGTGTAGTCTTATTAGCCATCTCGGATGCATCACAAAACAAGTTCTAGAATCTATTATACTACCGGTTCACACTCTAAGCATTAAAGATGAATGCTTTAATTTCTACTAATCTAAGGGCGATCCTCATATTTTGGGTGGAATTCTAAGGTTTTTGTAGCTTGTCATATAATTTCTATCCATGAGACGCTTTATTAGACTCAATGGCCCACCATATGTCAAGAAAATTTTAAATTTGGTACCAAAATTACCCTAACTGACATTTTCGTGTTTTATTACACACATGCAATTGACAAAGCAATAATCATGATAAACATAGTTTCAGTTCCGCTTTATTTTCCCTCCTCTTAAATCAACATTGTCCCAATGTTCCCCAAGTATCAAAGTTATGATAACTAAAGTAATAAAACGAAGAAACTAGTACCGACATTTCGTAGTAGGATCCGTGTAAAGTGGTGGTTACATCTTTCTTCAAGAACGCTTTGTGAAAAGCTCCTTTCATCTTATGTATCTTATTCTTGGTAAATTAAACCTCCACACTTGAAGAAAAGAAACGAAACCTTTGTGTAAAATCTGCTGGTAATATATATATAGCACTTACTAAACTAGGATATAATGCTTCGTGGAATGGATGTTTACATTTCGAAAATTAAGACCGGAAAATTCCAAAATTTATAAGTAGCTCAGTAAAAGCAGAAAAGTAATCATTGTTTTCTCACCGGCTTTCAAAGCCGCGATTCACACCGCCGTTATCCCCTGGATAACCGGGCTCTCCACTTTTTGGAAAATTTACATCTTTAGAATCCGAAAAATTTTCTGCGAAAACATCCATTATGACTCGACACAAGCATTTGAATCGAACAAACACACATGTATATCTTTTAATTAATTGAAATTCTCATGTTTACGCTTTTTGAAAACGTGTAATCCTCCTCAAGACTTATCCCTTATGTAAAATACTTTTATATGTAGTTAAGACGAGGTTAAACACAAAATAAAGCATTTTTACAAATTTAAACACGAATAAACAATCAATAAAAGATACATCTATTAATAAAAAATAAAATGAAAAACAAATAAACACTGGGTTGCCTCCCAAGAAGGCTTTGTTTTGTTCGAGTCACGAGCTTGACTCACCCCTTATTTAATAGATAAAGGGAAGTTTTTCCTAAGCTTAAGTAGGGTGATAGCGATACACACCCTTAGGGTGGAAATTTTACTACGGAGAGTGTGATGGGTGATTTATATGCTTCAAAGAGTGTACTCCATTCATTATAACCTACCTAATTCTATTTGTGAAGGGTTTTAATCAAATCTCCTAAAAATGGATCATCTTCTATCAACTTCAAAAGATTATTAGTTAAGGATCCATCTTGACCTAATAAACCCGTTTAAACCATAATAATGTTTCTTGTTATCAACCATGAATGGGTGATATAAACATGTGTCATGGGTTACTCCTATATTAGCTTCCACTCTACATGGCCTAAAGTCTACCACCTTTATCAAACTAACTTCCGACTATTTATTTTGATGGGTGGATTGGGGCCTAATTCAATTTCAAGATTCACATCTAAAGACGTAAAATTGCAAGGTTTCTTGGATTTAAGTTCTGTTCATCAAAATTAGGAACTTCCCTAAGACTAAGAGAGGTCATGACAACAAGCATCTAAACCTACATTCTCTAGCATCCAAAGGTTCTATATCAATCGGGTTCCTATAGTCTTTCTACTTCTTCCGTAAGTTATAAGCGCATGTGTTCTCAAGTGGATGGTAGGGCTTTGGGTTTGAGTTTCCCCTCATTCTCCATTATATCTAGATCTCCTAAATTTTCATCATGTGCTTTAGTATGATCTAACCCAAATACACTCCTAAGTATCTCAAATCCTTTTCTTACATTTCAAATTCTTGGTCCGATTCATAAGAATCATTCTCGAAATTTTGATCACTATGTTCTATTTGCCTAAAGGATTCCTCATGTATGTCATATGTTTTGGTGAAATCTATCCCACACATGCAACTAGGTAGTTCAACTATAACCATCTCACAATCTTGTTCGGTTTAGGTTCCATGTTCTTAAAAACTAGGTCTTTTTGATCATGATGCTATAGCTTGGATAGAGCCTCCTTATCCATTCTCTCCTGTCACAAATTGATGGTTTATGCTTAGGAGGCTTTTCTCAAAACTTTTCCAGATGGTCTCACTAAAAGGAGTTGATTCTAACAATGATCGTTGAATAAGCCACAATACACAAAATTTATCAAATCCATCCAACCTTACACCTCGATATCTCTAAGATCACTCACAAATTCATTAGAACAATAAAAGCAATCCAATCTGCGAAATTCAATTGTTCCTCATTTGTCAATGATTCAAATGCAACATCACTTGCCATAGCGACAAATGAAAAGGGTTTTACTTAACATAAACACAAAGAAGGGGGATACACTACGAGGAAGCTAAAAATGATAAAAAAAAAAAAGCTTACTTGATAGGAATCAAGCAAGGGAACCTAAACGAGGTAGAAATCTAACTAGCTATTCTATTCCACCAAGCCAAAAACTTGATAACGCTACACACTTTCGCTCGGTCAAAGGAACTTCCTTTCGCCGAAAAGTTTTTCAACACCCTGGCGGGAACCTAATCGTAGTGTAGTATTAGGGTAAGCTACGGGAATTGATACGTTTCTGGAATAGGAATGCTAGTGAGAAGTTACTACGCTAAGGTTGAGGTTGAGGAAGATTTATTTTTTTATCTTTTATGTTTTTAGAAATGGAAAGTGCAATGAATCTCGGTTTGGATTTGGGGGGTATTTCTACCGATTACTCTTACTTATCTAATTATCTAATCTAGTGGGTGTATGAGTCTATGTCTAATTATTGTGTATTCGTATGATGATTTAAAGATGTGTTTACTTAGGTTTTATTACTCCTTAATTATTTCCTATTGATGGTTGAATTGTCAAGTCCTTATTCTTAATCGCTAGTGTCTGGGGACGAGGGTATGCTGCTTATCCCTAACTCTTGAAACTACCAAAGGTTATTGCCTACAATATCTCTAGGATTTATAAACTTAACGCTAAGGTACTCTTCGGATGTTTTAGCCTACAATGACTTCAGTACTATAAGCTTACAAAGATTAATCAAGCATTAACTACACAACGGATGACCTATCAGCATATACTAGATCATTAACAATTAAGATAAGAGACAACCAATCAATATTCAACAATTAAGTTTCATATTCCCTTAAGCAAACACACAAGTAAATTAGCATGGGAAACATGCAAGCATACACACAATTAATTAAAGACATACTTGAATTAATGAAGTAAAACACTTATCTTGGTGTAAAGTATGGAACCTTAAAATATCGTGACAAGACAAAGCTTGGTTCGGGTTTAGGTTTTACTCCAAAGAGCTATAATCGAAAACTAAAAATTCGGATTCTATATATAAGATTACAAATGGTTTCGCTTTGATTTGTGACGCCGCCGCTCGCTATTAGGTTTCGCCTTGCCACGTTAGTCTTGACGGCCGGCGTCACCTTATGCTTGTGCATTGCCCCCCTTCACCGACGCCGCCTGATCAAATCTAGGTCGTCTGAAGTTGCGACGCCTCTCTTTTTTAAAACCGGCTGGCTACTTGTAAATGAGCAATTTGGCTATCCGAGCCGTCAAAAAGTTGTCCGACGGCGCCACAATAGAACCGACCGCCTTCAATTCAGCTGAGGTGTCTCGATTCTTGACTTTGGCCATTTCTTCAGATATTCGCAGCTTTTCGTCCGAATAAGTGTCATTCCGGCATTTTGCCTTCAAGATACCTAGTATGAAAATGAACGATATTAATAATAACCGGATACAAGTGATCAAATAATGATTAAACGCAAAAAGGTACATTTTAAAACCTTATCATTTGTCTTTAACCTTGTCTTAATATATATAAAGGTATGTTACAAAAAGGGATAAGTGTAGGAGGATTACACGCTTTTAAAAACAACGGAACATGAATTGCAATTCTTGAAAAGACATATATGTGTGTTTGTTAGAGTCAAATGCTTGATATCGAGTCATAATGGATGTTTCGGTGAATTTTTCCAGATTCTAAAGATATAATTCTTTCAATTTTTCCGTAATCGCATCATTGCCAAGATACCCCGACAGTTGTCAGATCGTTAACTGACGCTGTCAAGGAGGAGCATAACTTATCTTACTTTCTCTCGCTTTTCGTGCTTTATAAATTTTTGAATTTTCAGTGTCTTAATTTTTTCCGAAAATTTGAACATCCATTTAACAAGCATTATATCTTATTTAAGTCCGAACTACATCTTGTTGTGATTTTTCTTATTCTTTGATGTTTGTTGTCTCTGCTTTTCTTCTGGCAAGTGGGTGGTTTTATTTATCAAGAAGAAGATACATAAGATTGGAAGGAGCTTTCACGATACATTCTTCTTTGAAGAAAGATTTAACACCACTTCACACGGATCCTACCGAGCTAATCAGTGGGAGTACTAGTTTCTTTTTCTGCTTTTTAATTACCTTCCATTATCATAACTTTGATATTTTCGGGAACATTGGGGACAATGTTCAGTTTAAGTGTAGGGAGGGAAAATAAAACGGGAACTTTGAAAATATGCTTATCCTTGACTATTTGCCTTGTCCAATTTCATTTGTGTAATAAACCATGAGAAATATTGGTTAGGGTAATTTTGGCACCAAATTTAAAAATTTTCATGACATGTAGGAGTGGTCCATTAGTCTTAATAAAGCGTCTCATGGATAGGAAGTTATATGAGTAGCACAAAAACCCTTTACCACTTAAATTCCACCCAAAATGTGAGGATCGCTCTTAGATTTGTAGGAATTAAAGCATTCATCCTTAATGCTTAGAGTGTGAACCGGTAGTATAATAGATTCTAGAACTTGTTTTGTGATGCATTCCGAGATCGCTAGTAAGACTACACTTGTGTAGTTAGGAATAACTAAATGATAAGAGGCATTAGGATAACCCTTGTTTGATACCCGTAATATAATTACGCCTTCCACACCGTTGAGTAATTCCCCACACACCTTTGCTGTACTCATCTTTAGTACACGATACCCTAGTTAACCCTCGAGCCTATCCTTTTCGGTTCTCGTGATGATTTTCGATTTTCCGAATATCAATGAAAAACATTGTTTACAATCCACCCCCAAATGTACACCCAAATCGCCTTAGCCTACCTTGTGTGCACTCACTTTTAGTGCATTATTGTTATCACACTAAACCCTTAGTTCAATTATCTAGTTGCTTGCTTAAGTTGCTAAGTCGAGTCATATCCTTTGTACACATATCCTTTATTTGCATAATAATGTACTCCAAGTGTTTTGATCTTTTCAATTCGGGTCAAATTAGTGTTAGAGTAATAAAAACTCAAGTGTAGGGATGTGCCTATA
This sequence comes from Chrysanthemum makinoi, assembly GCA_910596185.1. Taxonomy (NCBI): domain Eukaryota; kingdom Viridiplantae; phylum Streptophyta; class Magnoliopsida; order Asterales; family Asteraceae; genus Chrysanthemum; species Chrysanthemum makinoi. The sequence continues at coordinate 124,797,382 of OU343216.1, read as the reverse complement.
AATCCCTATCATTTTGATGTTATCGTAGAGGATGGTAGAGTAAAAGTGTATGAAAAAAAATAAAAAAATAATAATAAAAAAAAATCGAAAAAAAATAGAAAAAAAGAGAAAAAGAAAAAAAAATAGAGTGTTCAAAAAAAAATACGGGCTACCATCCTACATCTATCTTTAAATTTATGTTTGTTTATTTCAATTTATCTAGAGTTTAGAGTGTCGAGTCTTGGCTTAGCAACGCCATTCTTCTCATGCTTGTAACATAAAGATTTTTTACTTGCCACCACTAAATCGCCTATCCCACAAAACCCTTTGTTTCCCTACCGTAAGCCTAACGTTACAACCCTTTAAAAGACCTCTTGGATAGTCTTTCCTAGGTGCTAACGCCAAAGCGATGGAGGTTTGATCTAGTCTCAAGACTATGGTAATCTATGTACTAGGACCGGTTAATTAGTGTTTATCTTCCATTTCCAACTTGATATATTTTATATACACCGGAGATGTGAGTATCCAAACACCCCATGTGAGGTGCTAGTATATAATTTTCATGCTTGTTATGACTTTTTATGGGCTTATATGTGTTGTGAATCGTTCTAAACTAATGCTTCATGACCCCTAACTTATAAATTAATTGGCTAAAGCACATTTGCTTGAGGACAAGCAAATACCAAGTGTAGGGATATTTGATAAGGATTTAAAAGGTGGGGGTCATCTAAGCCCTTAATTGATCACTTTTGTATCCGTTACTACTTAATTTCGTTCCTTTTCACTTTTAGGTCTCTTGAAGGCAAATTGCTGGAATGACACTTATTTGGACGAAAAGGCGCGTATAATATAATAAGAAAATGGCCAAAGTCAAGAATCGAGACACTGCCGTTTGAATTGAAAGGAGACGGCGTCAGTTCTATTTGGGACGCCCGCGGAACAAGTTTTGTGACGACTCAAGAGCCAAATTGCTTATTTACAAGTGCTGACGCATCAGGTTTTAAAAGAGTAGGCGCCGCAGTCTGACGGCCTAGATTTGATCCGCAGGCGCAATGGCCGGGAAGATTTAGCCGACGCGAGTCACAACTATGGGTGACGCTCATGCGCAACATGCGCCAATTAGCTGACATCAAGTTTTGGCCATAACTTTTGCATACGAACTCCTGATTTAGGTGATTCAAAAGCCCACGCCGACCGAACGAGAAAATCTACAGTTTGGTGAAAGTTGTCGTGACGCCACTCTTTAGTGTGACGCATTGCCACTCTTTGCCGACAGAAAATCTGCCTATAAATAGAACATTATAACTTCAATTTTTGTAGGCTCTAAACCCTAACTCCGATTCCAGGGCTTAGATAGGTGTTTTTCCAGCAACTTTGAAGGTTTCAATCACTCCAAAAACATCTTGAAATGGTTTGTTGATTATATCTTAATCCATATATTCAATTTATCATTATGTCTATCCTATGTTTGATTGATCGTGTGTATGCTTGCATGTTTACCATGTCCGGCTAAATTACTTGTGTGTTTGCTTAGATATATGAAACCTAGTTGTAATTATTATTAGGTTGTCTCTTATCTTAGTTGTAATTGGCTTAGGAGTGCGACTAGGCTATCGTTGTGTTTAATACTTGATAAATCTTGGATAGTTTATGAATGACTTAGTGGATTTCGTTTACTAAACCCAAAGATAACCTCAAAGTTAGTTTATGAATGACTTAGTGGATTTCGTTTACTACACTTAAAGGTGACTTCAAAGAGTTAGGGAATGCACACCTTACGACCTTAGAAAACACAACGCGTTAAGAATAAGGACGTGAGAATTCAACCATCAATAGGAGATAACTAGGCAGTAGTAGCATCTAGGTAAACACATCTTTAACTATCATACGAAAGCACACAACAACAGCAGTACATAGACTATCCTCACCTTAGCTTAGTTAATTAGAATAGATAATAGTAGAGTAATCGGTAGAAATACCAACCCCTAAATCCAAACCCCGAGATTCGTGACTCTTCCATTTCCTAAAAAATATAAAAAGATAAAACCAATCTTCCTCAACCCCAACCTTAGCGTAGTAACTTCTCACTAGCATTCCTATTCCCCGAGAACGAGAGATATCAATACCCGTGGCTTACCCTAATACTACACTACAACGATTAGGTTCACTGCCTAGGGTGTTGAAAAACTTGCTCGACGAAAAGGAAGTTCCTTTGACCCCGAACGACGCGTGTAGCGTTATCAACTTCGTTTGTTTCAGAAGCGGATATGCCACAAGGGAACTGGAAGCTAAGGATGTTTAAGTCGATTAATGTTGATGGTGTTATGACTGACACCTGGTGGTGGGAATTGTGGAGGCCAACGATCCACAATGGTATAACTGGAAAGGCTACAGGAAACTCTTAGAGATAGTGCATTAATTAGATCTTAAATTACAGGTTTGTATTACGAAAGGCCATCTTTCTCTGGCTATTTATAGACACAACTTGCTATTTATAGACACAACTTGCTATCAGGTTTTCATGTCATTTCATGAATGTGGAGGGAATGTGGGTAATGATGTTCATATCCCATATATTTCACATGCCAAGATGGAAGACGTAATCTTGAAAGCCTTTCATGGGGAATTGACAAGGAACGTGTTTTGAAAGGCCGCACTGCTGTTGGGGTATTATATTTTGCTAAATGTTGTATTTTGCATGATTTATACAAGTCTACTTTGAGTACATGAGAAGCTTCAGGGTTGAATTTGATGAATTCTTTGAGGATGAGTTTCAAAGATTGTTGTGCATTGCTTTAGACTAGGTATTTGGCTCGTAAGGATGCATATCTAATAGGTGTTTTTCAAAGTTAAACAAAACTGAATCTTAAGCTTTCTAATGGCTCTTGGCTTTGCAAAATGAAACATAAATTCTACTAGATGGTGTTTGCTTATTGTAGTTTCGGTCATGCCCGTTTTAATAGAATGTAATGAATACGGATGGGTTCGATAAAGCTGGTTGGAATTGCTTATTAAAATTGTGATTAATCTACAAAAGAAAATTTCAAAAAGGAAAAATTGTAATGTTCAGCAGAACCTGCTACGATCGAGTTGTATGAAAGATTTTGTGTTTTCATGATTTGGAATATATGTTATTTGCCTTATAGTCTAATTTGCAATTCAAGTAAGCAGTATAGCAACATCAATGATGTTTTGAGAGTGATGATAATGTTAATTTTCTCAGTCATGAACTCATGATACTTCCCTTTTAACTCAGCCTGTACTTGCAGATTAGTGACAATTGAAGAAGCCGATAGTTGAGGTAAACCCTACTTGCGCAAAAAAACCATCTCAACTTGTATCACATCATAAAAACAACTCAATTTATATGTTTTAAATGCTATGCATAAGATATTATTATTACACGAACTACTTACGTAAACTGACTGACTAAGCTGACTAAGGTGTTGTTCTTCCCCTCAGAACATTATTGCCGTGGATGTTGAAATTTAAGTACATTGTTGGGCTTTTTTGGTTTATGTATTTAACTGATTTTATTTTTTATCTATCTTTTTTTAGAATCTTCATTTAATTGGCCTTAATTTATTGGTAACTTCTGATTTTTATGTATGTGTTTGTGTAAGGCTTTGCCAATTTTAAGGTACAACATATTAAATGAATGTAATATTTTAGAAAGCTACTCATATATAAGATGGATGAACTTCATGTATGCCATAAATCTATTTACGTGTTTTTCAAACATTTTCACACCTTTAGTTAGACTACTAAATTAACTTTTAAATCGATTGGTCAGGAGGCGAAATTGCTATACCTGAAGCACTTGGTACCTACACCATTTTAAAGATACTCGACTTACGTGACAACAGTATTGGACCAAAAGCCGAGGCTGCCTAAAGTCCAGGTATATCCCTTAATGATTATCTAACTGATTTTACCTCGGTTACTTACATTTGGACTCTAGACACTTGATCTACGTGTGGCATGCTCACTAATTTGCATATAAAAAGCTGTACGTTCATGTAAACATGAGTTCAGTAAATTTTCGTAGTTCTATGGGGCAACGATTGGGAAACCAGCAAACAATCGATGATCTCAAAACATTTTGTGCCCCTTATTTGTTCAAAAAAGTTGTGGTATGTATATGTACAAACTTTATGGCTTTAAACGTGGTTATTAGATTATATTTCAATTTGATGGGAATGTTGTTGTTGCAGGTATGTTTAAGCCTTCGAAAAGCGAGTCGCGTGCTAAACACGTTAATAATACATTCAATCATTATGCTATTAGTCATCCGTCTATCAACATGGGTTCATTAAACGCTCATGTTTGTATGAGGCAACGATTGGGAAACCACCAAACAATCGTTAATTTGAAGACATTTAGTGCCCCCGGTTGTCCTAAAAAAAGTAACGGTATGTTTACGTAGAAGCTCTATAGCTTTAAATGTTGTTATTAAATTATATTGAAATTTTTTGGGCACGTTGTTGTTGCATGTACGCGTGAAACCTCAAAAGCGTGATCGGGCCGCTAAACATGATATTAATACATTCACCATAAATTGAAAGTAAGCTAAATATATGACAATGGATGTGAAACATTACTTTGACAATAGCCATGCTTTTTAGGAAGTTGAATCACAGAGGGTGTTTGTTTTAGTTTATTCCTAGACCTGTTAGCTTATTTTTTACTTATATTTCTATCTTATATGGTTATATCCCTGTTTCAAGTTTTAATAAGCTCATAAGCTCGAATATAATACCATTTAAAGTGACATATCAATAAAAAGGATATAATCAATTTCAAATAAGAGTTTCTTTGTGTTTAGATGTTTCTGCGTATTTACAATTGTTATTTAGATGTTCCTGCGTTTGAGATGTCTTGCAAGACCATGTGTTGAACAAGTTGATGCTACTTTTCAAAAGGGAATGGTTGAACATACAAATGCAGTTCAGTAGAAAGTTGAGTCCACACATTCACCATTGGCGTTTGCTTTGAGGGTAAGAAAACATGACCATGGCTAGAAAAAATATATTTTAATTATTTACTTTTTTAAAACTTTTATATAAAGAAAAGTATTGCTGGTGAAACAACCCAGTTTGACATGATTTTACCATTTAATGTCATGGTGTTTTTTCCGGATGCCATCAATTCAAAGATCATGTATGACCCAAACTTTGACCAATGAATTTTGTGATGGTCAACGAAGTTGATGGCTCTTGCCGTTTCTAGAGCAAGTTCTAATCCGGTAAATCCATTGATAAGCCAACTAAGCAATGGTCCTACTGTAAAAATGAACTGGATTTAGCTTAAAATGGAATGAAGCAATTACTTTAACCGAGTTAAAATGAAGCTTTAATACAGACCTAACTCATTTATGCAGAGTAGGACGTTTTAAAAAGTTCAATTTTACCCGTGTAGAGGCCAACCTGAGCCATTTTGAATCATAGGTCTAACTATGACGGGCTTCCTATACGAGTGGTGCACCACAAGAGTAACTATGATCGGCTTCCTATGACCGGCTTCCTATACTTTGTATAATTATTTAATGGATCTGTATGATCACGAAAGTATCAGTATAGGTGCACATGCTATCTCAAAGTTTTATGCAGGGGAAACAAGCACAATTATAGTTATTGGTAATCCATCTCCAATTACGGTCTGTTTCTGCACTTTCTCTGTTTTCAATATTGCAAAGATATAATAAATGCTCTTTATGTGAAAAGTTGTTTTACCTTTTACAGAGGTTGTGTCTACATGCATTTGTAGCCCTGATGCTTTGTAAGTTGGATCCGTTGGAAGGCTTTAAAGGTAAACAATCACAACAAAGACGCACTTTGGTAATATATAGCTTCACTAAGGTGGGAAATTGAACGGGTCAGTCGGGTTGAGTAATGGTCATAAAAATATCATTCCGAAAAGGTTTTCAGCTTTTTGGCCTATGAAACGAAGGTTGACACATATTTCATCAAAGTTAAACCAAAATTTGGAACCTAACAAGTGTAATAGCCTGGAGGATTAACGCCTACAGAAAAACTTGATAAGAATTCGGGCGCAGCTTTACAGATGCGAAAAGAGGTCAAGTGATTTAAGGTAAATATGTTATATCTCTTTATAGATGCTTGGAACTGTTTTCCTATCAAGTATATATATTATAGTAGTCCAGTAACAATTAACTCGCGTTAACAGCTATTGTACCTTGAATCATTATAGAAAGTGGAGAAATTCACACTTCTTGGATGCGACAATGAAAAGAATAATATGGACGAGACACCAATGATGGTATTCAGGAAAGAACACGCGGACCTAAAAAAAGGAGCAGTTGCTTATATCCTCATAGTCTCCGTTTCATTTCTTCATGTGTCATGATCACATAGTTAGGAGGATTTTTAGGCACATAAGTTAGAAACAAATATCATTTTCCGAAGAAACTAGAGAAGAGTGTGTTGATGTACATAGTGTTTTGTATGTGTTCACTACTAGGGAACAATATAATTTTAAACCAAAGTAAAGAAAAAAAGTTCAGAACCCAACTACCGAACAAAATTATGAGAAAGAAATATGAAACATGTATTTGGGATATATTTAAGGGCTCGAGATTAATAATCATAAGATACAAATACAATAAGTTATCGAATAACTATTCTTTTTTTGTTGAGTTCATTATTCACTATATAAGTGTATTATAAAATTGATTCTCATGCCTTTGCCTTTGCCCGTTTGGAGAGTAAATTATTTAGATAAAAATTAATAAAAAAAATAACTTATAAAAAATAAAAAACGCATAAATATATATATTATGGTAACATCAATTATAGTTGTAAATTGTTTAATTTAACTTTTAATTACTTTTTAGTATATATTTGTTCTACTAAAACTTAAAAATAAAAACCATTAAGTCATAATTCAGCCCATCGGACGGAGTTGGATGACTAGTATATATATATATATATATATATATATATATATACATACTAGATTTCAAAGCCCGCCCAATGGGCGGGCATGACTTATAATATTTGTTAACATATTTTTCTTTATTGTAAGAAGGTTGTTGTCACCTACCATGTAGAAACCTTCTACCCAATCCTTTGAAAAACAAAATTACTTGTAATGTTGGTATTAGGAATTTCATCACAGTTTAGAGCATAAATGAGTAAAAAACTATTAAAATAAATTAGATAAAGGAAGTAAATGTCGAGTTTTTCATAGTAACTCAAAGTCTATCTTAATGACTAACACCTCCGAACCGTAACATTCAAAGTCTATCTTACCGTCATAATTTATAACTAAAGCATCATTGGATTTAATAAGATTTGAAAAGTTTTAGAAAGTGCTAGGGCCAAATTTAATTTACAAAAATCTGTTTAAATACTCTATCACTATCATTCGCAAGTTCTTCCCTTTGGTTGAGCAGTCGACGAACCTCAGCTAGCTTTTCCTCTCCCTCTTGTAACTTCCTCTCCCATTCTCTTAAGTCCTCCCTTTGGTTGGCTAAGTTCCGTTCATGTGCATCTCTCCTAACAACCAAAAAAAATTCAAGAAATCGTACGCCGAAAATTATGTTGTCAGAGTACAAATATTTAACAGAAGGTGAGGCATACTCATTATTAAATGACATGCGCTTCTCAGAGTGAACTAACAAATCGAACCATGCCAATGAATCAACCCCTAATGCTGACCTACACATAAACATAAATATGACTATAGTAATTAAAAGAAACCTGATTTCATTGTCAATTCTATGTAATGATAATATGAGTATAGTAATTAAAAGAAACTTGTGCTCATGTTCATCTTGTACGTGTTCAGCGTCCGGGATCAACTTGTACTTGTTCATTTTAAGTGTTCAAATCTTTGTAGTGCGTTCAAGACGTTGTTCACTAGGTTGGCGCTCATCAGGTGGTTCCACTCAACCAACCCAACCTGATAACGCAACCCAGCCTGCTGAACCAACCACATAACCATGCCACTGAAACTGAACCATGCCAATGAATCAACCCCGTTGTACCTACACATAAACATAAATATGAGTATAGTAATTAAAAGAAACCTGATTTCACTGTCAATTCTATGTAATGATAATATGAGTATAGCAATTAAAAGAAACCTGATTTCATTGTCAAGTCTATGTAATGATAAACTAATATAGCCTAAATGTGAGGATCATCATATGCATTATCAATCACCGTATCTTTCCATGTAAACACGAGATGTGTCCTATGCATTAAGCTCCATCACCGCAGAACTATATAAACTAATAATGCCGCTTTTAAAACAATCATTACAATACGAAATTTCTTGAGTAAAGAAAAAGGGGATGCTACCTCGATTGTAATTGCAAGTTTTGGTGTGAGCAAAAGTGCTGGTTGGACATATTATCATGTATAAGACTTTTCGGTGATGATATTCAATGGACTAACTTGTTCTCTTGCGTTAAGCTTCTCCTCTAGCTCTACTAATTCATTCTATCTAACCTCTAAGTTCTTGCTAATGACAGCAGCTTCCTGCAAATAAACACACATTAGTCATACAGTTGATCTGAAGACATAACTTTAAGATATCATCAGTTCAAAAGTCTAACGATGACGCTTCTCTTCAAAGCTAGGTTTTCGAAGAAAAAAGAGGAATGCGCCTGTGATTGTAATTGCAAGTTTTGGTGTGAGCAAAAGTGCTGGTTGGACATATTATCATGTATAAGACTTTCCGGTGATGATATTCAATGGACTTACTTGTTCTCTTGCATTAAGCTTCTCCTCTAGCTCTAGTAATTCCTTATCTCTAACCTATAAGTTCTTGCTAATAACAGCAGCTTCCTGCAAATAAACACACATTAATCATACATTTCTTGATCTCAAGACATAACTTTAAGATATCAATCACCAAAAGTCTAACGATGACGATTTATCTTTTCAAAGCTAGGTTTTTGATTCTTTTACTAATATAATCTTCTTTACTTTTCAACTCCAAGTTAGCCACATCTATCCGCTTTTGTGCTTCTTCAAAATCAAGTTGCTTCTGTGTAAATACTCTATCACTATCATTCGCAAGCTCTTCCCTTTGGTTGAGCAATACCGAACCTCACCGCCTAAACTTGTCCTCTCCCTCTTGTAACTTCCTCTCCCATTCTCTTAAGTCCTCCCTTTGGTTGGCTAAGTTCCATTCATGTGCATCTCTCCTGACAACCAAAACAAAATTTAAGAAACAGTGCGCCGAAAATTATGTTGTCAGAGTACAAATATTTAATGAAGGTGAGGCATACTCATTATTAAATGACATGCGCTCTCAAGAGTGAATCCATCGAATCGAACCATGCCAATGAATCAACCCCGCTGTACCTACACATAAACATAAATATGAGTATAGTAGTTAAAAGAAACCTGATTTCATTGTCAATTCTATGTAATGATAACATGAGTATAGTAACAACATCGTTAGTATTAACCGTAGCAGTATGGCTTGTTTCATTTAAAGTCTCAACAATAGACACACCAATTGAAACTGACTCCATTTTGTTAATATTTATAGTCGAGCATGGCAACTCAGCAGCACAAATACCAGAATTCATCCTAGTTCCACCATCAGCCTCGTTATTAATCACATCGTCTAACAACACGTCTTCAACATTCACACATTTCCCACGTGTAGGTTTTAAAGGCTTGCCATTGGCATCAAGTAGGGATGAGCTCCGGACTCGTACCGTACCAAACCGGCACCGTTTTGGTGGTACCGTTTTTGTTAATGTTCGGTGCCGGTTCCATTAAATTAAAGCATAAAAAATTTCATCTTTTGAGCACCGATTTCCACTAAATTAAAACTTTCTGTGTGTTGTCCCGGTTAACTGTTGTCTTTATTTATAATTTCATCTTTTGATGCATCAGCAGATAAAAAGAAATCCATGACGAATAAGAAATCAATGGCGATAATACATCCTATAAGATGTGCATTATAAGTCTCATTGGTATCCTCATGCAGTCATGCAATACATATTTAATCTCATTATTATTCTCATGCAAATGAGTAATTTATATATATTTACACATATATAGTTTAATATCGTTAGTATTCTCACGCAATACATATATACTTACAGTATAAATCCCTTAGAATAAGAATGGGTCTCTTCTTAAGAGTATAAATCAAACTTACCGGTTCCAGCAGTTCAAACATCAAGATATTCAACACCCAAACTATTATCATTGTTGTTTATTTTCTTTGCACCACCCCTTCCCGAATCTAGAAACACCGTTTTCATCATCGAAACATACAGATACAATTAACACACGAAGTACCAGCAGACGTCAGTCTTCAAACTTACGAAAAATCCCTAATAATAATTAGGGTTTCAAATCAGCGCTAAAAAAGAAACTTACATGATAAATCCAACGATCATAGATATGGAGATTAACTTGATAATAGATCATGCACCCAGTGACGGAGCCAGGAACAAACATGAATGGGTGCACAAATTTTTTTGAACCATGATATAATAGAGTTAAAAAGTGGAATAAAACGAAGATTTCAAATAAACGATAAATAAATGAACATATTACCTTCTAATTAGTGATTTTACAATCTCTCATAGCAAAAAAACGCTTACGTACACCCTCATTTTTAACATTAATAAGTTCTTCTTTCTCTATGGCACAAGTTAAAGCGCCGTTAAAATAATCATCACCCATCCGATTACGCTTAAATCGCTTTTAATGAGCTTCATTTTAGAAAAAATCTTTCAACCCGTGAAGAGAAGCGAATGCGCAGTAGCAAATAACTAAAGCCAACTTCAACAACCGATAAACCAAAGGATAAAATGTATCTTTTTCTTATCCACCATCTTCTCACCAAGTTTGGCAATACTATCCAAGTTAGCGAAATCTTTATCGTTATGCATGATCTGATAATAGACTCGTAGGAAGACTTAACCTTTCCATATAAGTGAAATCACGCGGATACATCTCACTAAGTTTCACTAACTTTGGTATACTAAATTCTGAAAATGAATCATGCGGCTCAACGCCATATAATCAAGTAAATTGGTGCTTCCCTCACTAAAACGATCTCAAAACTCTTGAATTTGCATATCCATAACAGTGTTGAATATATCGACCTCGAAATGATGTTGATTTGTAAGTCAACCATATTTACCATCTCAATATCATGTTTACCACAAAATGAAGTTACATCCTTCAAAAGTGAAGGAAACCATGTTGCCCTATACTCTTGCAATGCTGTTTTGGTTCCTTTTTACCAATGAAACGTCTCTAAGATCATTTGATCGCTTCCAAGATGTTGTGATCATTCTCGTATTAGACGAAACTTTCTTTTTAAATAACTCCCAATTTTAGCCTACAATAAACAAACTACAAATTAGAGCCATTACACGAAATCTTTTAAATACAAATCACACAATTTCATATCACTATTAATGATCGAATTGTAATACTATCAATGATATTTGTATCAATGATATTACTTTTATAAATTTAAAAGATATAATAAACAATTGTAAACAACCAACCATCATACTATCAAGCAAAAACAAGATCGAATTGTAAATTTGTAATACTTTCAATGATATTACTGTTATAAATTTAAAAGATATAATAAACAATTGTAAACAACCAATCATGTTACTATCAATTTAAGATATAATAAGCAATTGAAATATTAAATGATATATGTCGAACACTCGAACCTGTTTCATATTCTACAATTTTGGATTTTATAAAATTGTTAGGATAATGAATAAACTTGTTTATATGATAAACTTATTTCATCTTTGGCTTTTGTGTTTTAATTTATTAAATTTGTTTTATCTTTGGGCTTTTGTCATACCGGGGCTTTTACAAAATTTTATATTTTTTTATTTGTAATTAAACCAACTAAATAATACTAGAAACTCATTTTGATGCACCGGGTGCATTTAAGATACATTTTTAAAAAATCGATAATTTTTCAAAATTAACACTATATCGAAAAATTTCATGGGATGCACGTGCACCCGCGGGCACCCCCTAGCTCCATCCCTGCATGCACCTGCAATCCAACGATTGAAACAAACCAACTAAATAGCGACAATATGAATAAAAATAAAAAGCACCGACGCACAATTGATCACACAAACAATATGAATATAAGAAGCACGTATGATTTGGTTATAATAAAGAAATCCAACACTGACACACTTTGATCAATATAAAAAATATGAGCATTGATTGGGATGCCTAACTCGTATGCCTAATAATATGCCTAACATACGTAGGTCAAAGATCCTATCGACATACCGTTAATCGGGCACTCTTCACAAACCAATAATTTTTTGCCACATCTATTAGTCACACAAGTAGTCACATATTTTAGGCCTCCCAATCATTTTCCAAAAAATATAAACACAACCGACCACTATAAAGAGTGGACCAATTGAGAACCAGATATATTACATGAAGCCATTATAAAATACATACCTGGATACATATTACCAACAAAGAAGACGAATAACCTGCACATCAAATCAGAAAAGAAAAAAACATTGTGTGTGTGATGAGATGAATGAGTGATATTAGGGTTTTGGAAAAAAAAAATACCGTATGATATGGTAAATAATTTGTTGTAGGGATTCTTATAATTATATTTTTATAGATAAATACATTCCTTTTCAAACTAATCAAAATGTCAATGATTGGTTGTAGAGATTTATAAATTTGGTTTTACAAGTTATAATCAAAAAAATGTGTTGGTCTAGTGGTAATCATGTTTGTTTGTAGACTAACAGACCCAGGAAAAAAAATGCATGATTTTTTGAAGAATAAAAAAAACAAAATTTTAATAAATGAAAAAAAATTCCCAAAATTCTAATAAATTAAAAAAATATATTATTGCTTAAAAATTTCGAAAATTAATACATAAAATCCGAAAATTAAATAGTATTGCTTAGGTGGATAAAAATATTGCTTAGTTGGACGACAAATATTATGTGGCATTGAGGTGACATTAATGCCAAATGCCTCCTGTTATATATAATATATATATATATATATATATATATATATATATATATATATATATATATATATATATATATATATATATATATAGAATCTAGATCAAATAAGATCAACCTTAAAGTTGTTAAAATGAGATCCAACTAAAATTTGACAAGCGACACTCTCCTTATAACAAAAATAATTTTTTATTAACTACAACTAAAATTGTTAAAGTTTCGATAGATTTATTTTTAAAATTTACGAAAGCTAGGTGATACACTTTGATCGTAAGTGTAATGTGTATGTTTTTGTATGTGTATGATTTTGGAATATTAATTAGTGTAATGTAGATGTGTGTATCACTAATTCAAACTCATGTATCATTTGGTTATTAGTTGCTAAAATATTAATTTGTATTAAAATATTATTTTTATGTGTATTATTGCTAAAATTTTTATTTATAAATGTTTTAGTGGTATTTTAGACTTGATCTTATTTTTACAACTTTAAGTGTGATCTCACGTTAACTCTCCCCTATATATATATATATATATATATATATATATATATATATATATATATATATATATATATATATATATATATATATATATATATATATATATATATATATATATATATAAAGATACACTATATATATATATATATATATATCCCCACATATATATTAGAGGAACTTGCAAAGTCACTAATGCCACTTTTAAGACTCATAAATGCCATGCCTGGCTAAAATTAATTACTGGAATGCCACATATTTCAGCAACACATGCTTTCCATCATATCTCCACCAAGAACACACGCCATCACAAGCCCAAACTCCTTCCCTGATCTTCAGCGCTGCACAATCAATTCCATTCATATCCTCCAATTACACGACTTGACTGATTCAAACCACCATACCATAATTGCAAATCAACACACCTTTCAAAAAAGGCCCGATTCAAAATCATACACTAAACAATTTGGCTATATCACTTTGCCATTGATTTTTATGTTGTCACCATGGAAAAACTGGTAATTATCGATTCAATTATAGTATATTTTGGGTTTCGATTTATTAATTTGATATTACAATTAATTTGTTCCGATTCAGCTATAATTATTCTTCTTTGATTATGTTTAGTTTATCTGTTTTTTAGCAACCTTAGAAAAAATTAGGGGAAATTGTAACACCCCCAATTTCGTGACACGCAGCGGAATTCAAACTGGGTGTTACTTCATGGCACGACAGTCATAACAATAGAAAACGATCTCTAAAGGAGTCGTTTAAAAATGATTTATCATTCAAATTATTTAAATATACCAGAGTTTACAAAATAGGTCCCAGTTGGTTTCATTGTTTACAAAACACATCAATATAAAGTCTTTGATGTTTTGTGAATGATAAAATATTTATAGCCTTCTTCATTTAGTCTTTGTCCTTCCGTCGCCGCTTTCGACATTATTTACATGAAATACATGCTTAAAACTGTCAACACAAAGGTTGAGTGAAATTATAGAGTTTTATGGTTGAACACATTATGTTAGTAGTGTGAGTTAATTAGACTCACACCAATGGTTTGAAACAAAAGTTGATTATTGTTTGGTACGCACGCCTCAAGTATATGATACTTGAGCCTCGCTTTGTTTGTCACCAAGCTCATGCAACCAAGGCGTTAACGTGTTCCAGTATTAATTAGAGAAATTGTTGGTATATGAAACCTAATAGGTAAAATTGCCACTTTTACCTAATGTTACTCAAATATAGTGCGTTTGTTTGCCTACCCGGTCAGCACAAACGGGATTCGTCAATCCCAATAGATCTATTCGCAATATTCGTACTTCACTCTCCATGATTAATGGTTCATGATTTAGGGACTTATGTTTGGCAAATGATGGTTACTTAGTGACAATATGACAATCATGTAAACATACAGTTTGAAAGCTAATGTGTTCATTTAAAATAAAGCATGTATTTTCCCCAAGGGTTTGTAAAAAGAATTAAGTAATAGAAAGTGGGGCTATGAACTCACAATAATCTTTAAAAGTTTAGAGATTTTGTGAAAGTAAATGAAAATAGTTGAAAGCATGATCTCCCAAAGTAATTCAAAAACATATAAAAGTATGGCTATGAAACTCACGGTAATCCTTAAAAGTTCAGAGTACTTGTGAAAGTAAATGAAAATAGTTGAGCATGTATCTCCCCCAAAAGTAATTCAAAACATATAAAAGTAGGGGCTATGAAACTCACCTTAGAGTAAATGATATCAAATGTATAATGAGAATGATTTGGATATGCCTTGTAGAACTTCTACGAGAACCTGAATAGGATGTTGCTAACTTAGGTTTGAAATAATGATGCGAAAGAAATAACAAGCCTATATACGTCTTTATATTGATCATGATGTAGTACATGGTATTTGTGTATGTCGTTTATAGAAATGATCTAGTTGTGAAAACGTGTTTAGTTTATATGGTAATTGTGCTTTCATACGACCCCTTGCTCAAGCTCAATTCTTGACCTTAAATTTTTTTTTGTTTTTTTGTTTTTTTTTTCAAAGTTTGTATAACTATAAGATCACTTCAAAAATTATAATTTTTATTACAAAATAACCCTCAAGTATATAGAAGCTACTTTTTCCAATGACAAAGTGCTCCAATGATTTTTCTTTACGTGCTCCAAAAACTCAAAATATATTTTTTAATTTTTATTAACTCTCAAGTTTATACAAACATTTTTTTTTTTAATTTTTTCTTCATGTTTTGCTAAATTCTCATTTATTTATATAAAAATTGCTTCTTATTTTTTTATATAATGGTTTCATCAGATCAATAAATCAATTCTTTATTTCTACTTAGGCTTATTTTATAAGAGCAAGCTTTAAGTGAGGGTGTTTCGCTTCTTTCTTTATATTTTAGCCAAGTCGCGAGAAACACCTTTTACTTCCACTCCACTTTCATAATTTTCTCCAAACAAAAACTCGAGAACACAATGTACCGTCATCGCAACTTTTATCAACCATACAGATAAACTAAACTAAACTTGAGGGACTCAAGATATCAACACTACCCAAAACAAGGACCACATAAAAAAAAGTCGACCTAGCCCCACTCACTTTCCTCCATAAATAAGCCCAAACACCCCACGCCCAAATTACAAAATTAGGGTTTCACAATTTCACACACCCAACCAATTCATTTCAATTCACAAATCAAATCAATTAATCATCATGTCTTCATCAACAAAAGTAATCGTTCTCAAGAGCTCAGACGGTGAGACTTTTGAGCTAGATGAGACGGTGGCTTTGGAGTCACAGACAATCAAACACATGATTGAAGACGAGTGTGCTGATACCGTTATCCCTTTGCCTAACGTCACAAGCAGGATCTTGTCTAAGGTTATTGAGTATTGTAAGAAGCATGTTGAGGCTCCCAAGACTGAAGATAAGGTTGCAGAGGAGGATCTCAAATCTTTTGATGCTGATTTTGTTAAAGTGGATCAGGGCACTTTGTTTGATCTTATTTTGGTATGAATTTTTTTATTGTTTTTTGTTTTCATTTTTTAGGGTTTGTAAATTTAGGGTTTCGTTTTTTTAGTAATTATTATGTGTGTTATGTGTTTTAGGATGTGATCTTTTGTTTTTATGTATTATATATGTTTATAAAGGTGAATTATGTAATTAATATGTGTATAGTTTGGTTTTGTGGTTATGTGTTATTTTGTGTGTTTATATGATATTTGTGTGAAATTATTGTAAAACATGTGCTCAAGAATCTGGTATATGTTTTTATTTTTAGGTTTTTTTTTGTGTGATATTGGTTTGTTTGTGTTGGATAGAGTAGTTAGTTACGTGTATTGTTAAAAAACCTGGACAAAACTTTAAAACCTTATCAAGTCTGGTACTGTATTGTCGAATAGGTTATCGGGTCAATGTGTATGTGATGTTTTAATCGTTGTGGTAACTTTTGTTGCACTGAATGAGTTAATGATAATGTCTATTTGAGAAAACAAATACAAAGGTAAAATTTTGTATTTTACGGCATAAACGCTGTTGTATTGTACTTAAAAATTAACGTGACATGTTTATTTGGTGCATTGGCTTTTGTAATCCAAAAGCTAGTGTGGGTTATTCGAATAAAACGGGTATGTGTTTTGGTACCATTTCTGTCAAAACTTGTGTTTTTTATTCCCGATGAAAACTTTTGGTGAAAAATATAGGTTTAAACATGAAACTTCTGTATTATGTTTTTATGGATTTGTGTGATTCTTCACCATACCAGTGTCTCAATGGACTAAAGAACTGAGATTCGTTTGTGATATTAGTTTGTGATTACTTGTTTGTGTTCTAGACATTGTGTGTGATTATATGGCATCATGAGTGATTTGTGCAAAACTTGGGACAACTGTAGAACCAGAAGTGGTTTACGTTGTCTACTCGTCTCGCTTTCTGTTTTTGTTGCAGCATATTTCGAAAAAAGTTTGTTTGTCAATAGCATCAAGCTGTCTGATCTTTGCTTTGGTTCTAATCAAGTACTGATTTAATACCAAACCTGTACTTTTGATCCAGTTTGTTGTGTTGTTTTTATTGGTTTTTGGTTTTTTACATTTGCACACCCAAAGATAACCTGTATGAAATTGATATCACGATATGGGATAAGTCGCTTTGTTAAATGTTCAATATTTATTTGTTAGTGGGTTATCTTATTAGAGTCTTGATAGCGAAGTCCTATATCGTACTTTGAATAATAAAGACTTGTTTTTTTTTGTAATTTTAGGAGATTAAGCGTTATATTTTTTAATTTTTATTTTACCATCTCAATGTGCTAACAGCAGGCGTTGTTTAATCTATACATTGTCTTTGGTATGGTGCTACATAATATACATGATCTTTTTTGTAATGTTCCGCACCTGTTAGTTGGTGCGCCTGCCCTGCTTGCTGAATGTATTTGTATATTTGGTTTTACTTGCTTTACATGGCCCATGAACATATTGCTATATAATTATTGTTTTTTTTTGTTGTAGGCTGCTAATTACCTCAACATCAAAAGCCTTCTGGATC
Organism: Chrysanthemum makinoi; assembly: GCA_910596185.1. NCBI lineage: Eukaryota > Viridiplantae > Streptophyta > Magnoliopsida > Asterales > Asteraceae > Chrysanthemum > Chrysanthemum makinoi. The sequence goes on along the minus strand of OU343216.1, from coordinate 124,779,363 downwards.
TAACATGTCAAACTGTTGCTGACATGATCAAGGGCAAGACCCCTGAGGAGATTCGTAAAACGTTCAATATCAAGAATGATTTCACCCCAGAAGAAGAGGAGGAAGTCCGTAGGGAGAATGCCTGGGCTTTTGAGTAGGATATGTAGGCTTCAACTGTCTATATATCAGTAGTGTAAAGTGTCTGTCTCGTACTTTCTATTTAAGAAGTCAGAACATCCTTTATGTGGGTCGGGATACATTTTCTTTATTTTGTGGATCTGCATTATGTCTTTTGATGTTTGGATGCTAAAAACAAGTTGTCTTTGACGTTTGATGGTTTTATTTGCAACCCTTGGTGCTTTTTTATATTTTGCGTGGTCTGATCTTGCTGTTGGTATTCACTTTTGGTTTCTCTCCATTTAGTGACTAGTAATTGCTAAGTTGTGATAGAAGTTACCTGCTGTAAATATCTGTGTTTCGCAATTTCAGTTTGTGAGATCAACGCAGTCGCCTCTTTTAGTCTTGTTAAACCCCTAACTTGATACTGACATGTTTGGTATTGAGATTAGGCCTTGATTAGGAATGCTTGTTACCTCAGGAAATAGGACCACATAGTTTAATTTGACTCTCCGTTTAAGGTTTTGTTTCCCTTCTTTTTTGTCAACCATTGAGTCTGGTTTGTTTAAAGATTCGTTAGGTGTTCTTTTTCTTAAGAGCCATGATTATTGGGATATCTGAACTTAACAGGCTCCTGATTGCTTGAACTAATACGGTGGTCCTACAATAACTGTCCATATAGGTCTATAATGTTTGTAGTCTAATGCAAATGACCTTTTTTTTTGCAAGACAGATTGAGATGTTTTGTTATTAGTTTACATCAAATGTGGTTCCTGTTCTTTGTGAACCGAGAGTCCTCAAGGTTTTTGCAGATTTCACGTTTACTCCAAAATCATACAAAGTTACACCATTGCTCCCGACGTTACCAATATTGCTCGCCACTAGTCCTATTTCCTAACGACGTCAGTTTTCTCTTGTTATCTCCTTTCACGTGCAATGCACACGAGTATAACATTGTCTTTTCTCTTTTTGTCCTTTACCTAGCTACCATATGACTACCCGTCATGTCTGTTAATACAAATAAGCGGTAAAAACGTTTATTTATATTTTACGATCTTCTAATGTTTTGTCGATAACAAACGTGAAATCATTTTAACGAAATAAATAAAATACATAAATAGTTTGAGCCAATAGTTTTCTAACACACTTACGTTTTCACATAAAACACTAAAACAAGTATAAGTGATTTTACGATTTAGTAATATATATGTACAACAACTAGTGTTTACATATTGGGCAAAATATATACATAATTAGTATGTATTATAAATGGGTAAAAATTACAACCCATGGAACATATCCATAACCCATGGTATTGACCCATACCCATTTGACTAGGTGCATTGCACTCATTAGATACATTGTATCTAATAAAAGACCCATGGATCAACCCATGACCCATGACCCATAACCAAAATACCCATGGGCAATGAAGGAGCGTCCCACGGATCCCTAGTTTTACACTAGACGGATCCCTTGAAGGAGGGATCCGTGGGATCCGGGGAACAGTAAGCATTTCTCCTCTATAAATAGTGAGCCATTTCTTCCTTTTGGCAGGCCACACTTACACATACTTTCCCCAAGTATTGTAACTCTCTAACCACTGATCCTAAGAGATCTTTCTATGTAGTTTGTCTTTTGTTTTTGTGTGATTCTCTAGGTTCCTCTAAAAGGCGAGATCACCACTTCTTGAAGTCGAGCAAGCTCAAGTCCATGAGTTGCCATGCTTCGTCTTCATCAAGACTACACCGAGGTCTCTTGTTGATAGTTCTTTCTTCCTCTATAGAAGTGTTGTCGGCATTAGTGAAGGATGCCGAAAGAGTCAAGACGAAAGCATTAGTGAAAGATGCTTAACGCCCGTGTCAAGAGCATTAGTAAAGAATGCTAAAGGTGTCAAGACGAAGGCATTAGAAAGGTGCTGCCGTTGTGCAAGGGCATCGGTGAAGAATGCCTTGAAATCAAATCAAGTGGCATGCTAAGGTCGTGATAATCGATGAGGTGCATCACTATACATATAGGTGATAGTTTGTTTCCAAGGATGTTGATATCCTTGATGGTGTTGTAATAAGGAGTGGTCTCCTTTCTGGGGATTAGTGTTGTGTAGTGTTGGGTAGTAGTTCCTCCATTGTAATGAAACTCTGTACTTAGCCTAGTACCGGATAAAGGGTAGGCTTAATGTGGTAGGTGTGGTTCACCTTGGTGTAAAGAACCCGGTGGTTAGCCTAGTACCCGAAAAAGAGTAGGCGACGTTGTGAAGGCTTCTCCGCCATAAGGAATTGGTGTCATGTAGTGATTACGAACTCGAGTAGGTGACTTGGGGAGTGGAGTAGGGCAAGGAAGGTGTCCTTGTAGTCGAATCACTATAAATACTCGTGTCGTGGTTATGTGCTTCTTACCCTTTATCTTTCATTACACTTTTATATATCTATCTATCAATGTCCAACATACACATCTAAGTAGATTGGCATAAGTTGATCAGAATATTTTAAAATGAAGTTTTAAAATTGGTAAAACTATTCAACCCCCCTTCTAGTTTTTCACAATTGGTATCAGAGCTTCGTTACCAAGTTTCCTAGAGTATGTTGTACTTTAAAAACTTGATACGATCCGTGTATGTTTGAAAACTACAAAGAAGGAAATATTTCAAAACATTTTTTTTCCCTTTCATGTTGGACATTGATAGATCATTCTAACATATTTGTTTCAAGAAATCTTCATGCTAGGATCTCTTCAAAACCTTCATTTCTATTCAAAGAATAATGAAGTCAACCTTCAAGAAAGGATCTAAAAGTAATCACAACCTACTTACTCTAAGTACAACGGATTACTTTAAGAGCACTTGAAGTATCTTTGGTATTATGTCTTCATAAGCCAAACCAAGAAGCATAAAGGTATGTTTACTTTTCATTAGCTAGCTTACATGATTATGTTGATATCATAGGTTATGTTTGTTTGATAATTGCTAGTCTCTTAAAAGCCTCTCTTTCGTCACTTTTTTCCGACTTTACTCATCATCTGAATGGTATTCCTCTTGATTTCGTCAAACTAACGCCGTCATCACAAATGGATCCTTGATAATCAACTTATCAAATCCTGGACTCAAAACATCTTTTCATTTGAAACCTCTAAACTATTTTTGTTCCATAAGCTAGTTTATAGCCTACTACAAAAATAATTCCAAACAACCCTTTTCTCGTCCATTCAGCATCTCTGGATCCTCTAGTTGTACTAGCCGGATCCCAAATACAAGGGATCCGGGGAACCGGTGGGACAGAAAATAGCTATACGCTTTTGAAAACCAGTACTGATCTTTTTCCCTCTTCCCACAAAACACAAAAACGACTCAAGAACTGATTTCATCCCCATAGGACTCCATATACTCAAGTACTCCTCTCTAGAACACCATTGTAAGTAATTACACTAACATGTTCTAATTTTCATCATCCTCATCCTAGGGTTTATGGTTTCCCAATTTCTAATCAATTAATTTAATTAGGGTTTTCAAAATTAATCATTAAAAAGGGCTTTTCACTCAACTAAGATTACATTGTGTTCACAACATTGTTAATACAAATCAAAACCATAAACCCATCTCAACAAATTTTGCCTAATAGGAATATTTGTATTTCTAGGACAAATCATGCCTAAAGCCACTCAACAAGACCACCATGATACCGTCCATTACCTCACCCATTACTATCGAAAAGAAGGATTGTCAAAAATCGATTGCAAAATCTTCAAAAGACTTGAAAACGACTTATTCATTTAAGGTCGATAGTCAGGAATGTTTCCTTGAAGATACCGACATTCGTCAAGTCTTCTCGGCAATCAACTTTGATTTTCTTCTTGACATTGATGAACAAATTTGCCCTGTTTTCATCTTTAAATTCTATAAAAGCATTAGGATCATTCGAAACACCGATGATAGCATTTCAATCGCCTTCATCATCAATAAACAAAACTTCACTCTACCTCTCAACACATTTACTCAAATTCTTCGCATTCCTTGTGAAGGAATTTGTATGTACTCTCAAGATTGGGTAATTGCCGCTCAAAACCTTGCACTTGATTCTAAACCTATCTACAATACTCCTCTTGATGATCCTGCAACCATTCGAGATACTATATTCAAGGTTAGGACCCACCAATCGCTTTCAATAAAACAAAAGCTCATTCACCGTGATCCTTTTCAAATGGAACTTTTCGAAATGCATCCCATGTTTAGAAAATGGGAAGAAATCCTTAAGGAAAACGTCATTAGCCTAGTTGGTAACAAGGATCATCCAAATGCATGTCTCGTGCAAATGATCTATTGTCTCGTCCACCAAAAGCCATTTAATCTCGCCTATTACGTGGTGAAGAGAATGGCCGGGGTATTCAAATTTTCCAACATGGTACTTCCATATGGTATGCTCCTAACAAGACTTTGTAAGTATGTTAGTGCATTGCAACCATCTCCTATCAACGATGATCATTTCTTTGCCGATCACGTCATGGTACCTCTTACCAAACAACCTCCTAAACGGTTCATGGTCAATGGAAGAAAACCTAAAGCTCTCTCGACTTCGGACGGAGAAGTAGAAGAAGATGAAGAAGAAGAAGATGTCGACCCCATAGCTAACATCGAATTGGAACCCTTTGATTACTATCAACAACTTTCGGATATTCCAAACGAGACCGCGAAATTCAAACAATTAAGGGGTATGATTAAAAACCTAGCTTACCACGCACCAAGTCGGAAAGAGGAAAAGAAAGGATTGACGAAAGAGACTATAGGAGTATGCTTGCTTTAAGACATTTAATCCATGTGTGAATGACTATGTTTTAGCACGGTTGTTTGTGTTTTTATTGATATTATTGTTACTACCATTATCTATGATATGTCAGATGTGATAATATGTTTACCTTTCATTTAGATTAATTGTTATTTGTGTATAATGCTTGGTGCAAAATCAAGATTAGCTGCTGTGAAGGATTTTGACCGCAAATGCCGGATCCCTTGTTTTAGCCTAGACGGATCCTTCTCCGGGAACCGTGGGATCCGTGGAGTGCATGAGTTATAAAGACTTCCTTACAACAAAACAACTCACCAGATCACCTCACATTAGTCAAACATAAGACCTTAGAATCAACTAAGTCTTCTTCTAACATTTGATAGCTTCACACTCACTCATAGCTTACATAAGATCTAATTCAAAGTACTTTTGATTTATCAACTCAACAAAACTCACCATATTTCCGCTTCAACGCTCATACATTGCTTTTCACATCTCAAAACACCTAGGTGAATATATTGATCAATTTTAGGAAATTGTTTTTAGCCATCCTTATCTCAAAACGGGTCAAAAATTAGTTTTTCAATCCTTTTGATTTTTGAGGATTTTTCAAACTTCATATCAAGCTCACATCTGATCTCTAGGATCATTTATTATAACTTGACACCATCAAAACTCTTAGTGTCATCCTTGAACATCCATTGGTGGTCACAAAGTCTCATTTTCCTTCCATAAAAAGCAATCATTAGCTATATCACTCATTGCTCTTGATCATTCAAGTACACCCTCATTTAAGATACTTAGGAGGACTGAAACACTCAAGATGGTATAGATTTTAGACCTTAGAAACATCATTTTTACCCTTTCATAGATGCTGAGAGCCGGATCCCTAGGATTAGCCTAGACGGATCCCTTAAAGGAAGGAACCGTGGGATCCGGGTGACAGATTATGTCAACTCTAGCTAAAACAATCATTTCAAGCCCATCTTGCTAACGTGAACACTCCACCTCATCTTAATTGAGTCCCTAGATCAAGAAACTCTGAATTTGACTCTTGTGCATGTTAATCATCACATTCCTAAGAATCTTAGTGGTTTAAGTCTTAAATGCACATGCCAATTTCTTCTCTTTATAAGTCATCTTGCTAGAACCCCTTAGTCATCAAACACAACATAATTCTCAGCAATTAGAAACACCGTCTTTAGCCATTTCATCATGATGAAAGCTCATAGTGCTAACTCATCAACCCAAGAACCACCCAAGAAACTTGCTCGTGTTATACAAGAAGTTTCCTCAACCGAATCATCTCCGGTTAAGCCCACAAATGCTAGAATTTCCCTCCACCAAAGCAACCAATCAAACTAATTCCCAAGAGGATTGTTCCCACAAGGATATCATCATTAAACTATACTAAACCAAACACACCCTTTTCAACCCAACCAACATCATTGGTGCCTAGAGCCACATCATTTAACACCTCACAATCATCTTCACATTCCCACAACTTAGAGGACTTACCCCCTAGGCCATCTCATCCTCCACCATTACCAACACATTCACTAGAAAAGGTTGTACAACAAAACCAAAGTGTTGAATCAACACTTGCACCAATGTCAATTTCTCCATTTCCCTCCAATGGTCCATTTTGGATAATGAGGAAACATCAAAGTCAACCACCCGACCACATGGAAGTTGACACTTCTATACCTCCACCCTCAAATCTTGTTGAGTCACCACTTAATGAGGCTCCACCAATTCCTCCTTTATTTGAGGATTCTCAACCCACTTCACTTGAACCTCCGCTTCAAGAAGTTCAACCTTTACCACCATCCTTTCAAATCCATGACAAGGATTGCTATCATTGTCAACATCTTGAAAAGTTGATACATGAACTACGTGAGGAGCAACGTTTCATGTTTTATCACCTCCTCGAACGTTTCGATGAGGTCAACAAACCTAAACAACCATGAGCCTAAAAAAATGGTGTCTTAGTCTCAAGCTGAACTTAGAACGTTTAGGAATCCCATCTCATGTTTGATCATCCTTAAGCACGTGGTTGCTTCTTAAGTTTAGGTTCCTCATTAGCATTAAGTAGAAAATGTATTACATGGCTTGATCATTCTTTTAGTTTTAGAGATTTGTTGAATATCTCTTTGTTTTATTGAATGATAACCTATTTGCCATATTTATTTGAGTATATGTTTATTGTTTGTATACATATCTCACCTTTGCTGAATCATCTGTTACCATACAGACGGATCCCTAGAAATTGCCTAGACGGATCCCACAAAAGAGGGAACCGTGGGATCCGTGGTACAGAAGAACAAAATTCTACTAACTTGAGTCTTATTTGCAGGAATTTATGCACTATACTCTTGTTTTCTAACCTTTATCTTGTAGATTTTCAAAATACACATGAAGACTTTGACACACCAAGCTAGGGGGAACTTTGTGTCAAACCATACACTGCAAAACCATTTGCAACATAATCCTTATTTGGATTACACTTCATAACACCCCATTGCAAAGATGCAATCTTCAAGGGGGAGCATTTTCGTCACAAGGACGAAACCATTTGCAAACAAAATTGCAATTCGTTAGCTTATTAGTTTATATTTACTTGACGCCCTCACAAAGGGATGGACTCGTCAAGGGGGAGTTAAAGACGAGAACCATTCCCGTCACTTGCTCTCTTACATTTTTTTATTTACATGTTTAATCTTAAAACAATGTGTTAGTTTTTTTTCGACGCTCTTTTTGTTTCGACAAAAAGGGGGAGAAGAGAGTAAAAACTCCAATTCGAACTTTTACGAATTTTAGTTTTTCCTTAAAATAATTTTATGTTTTGTCATCAATGTAGAAAACTAGAAGGGGGGTTGAATAGTTTACCAATTAAAATCTTTGTTTTGAAACTTATTGTAAAGATCAATTGATATTGATCTTAGATATGTTAATGAAATATGCAAGCAATATGTAAGAAGTAAATAAGGAAAGAAATGATCAAACCACAACAAGTTGTTTATAGTGGTTCGGTCTACAAGAACTCTTTTTCCTTGCCCTACTCCACTCCTCGAGTCTCACACTCGAGAGTTTAACTTCACTAGTCAACAAGCTCCTTTCACCGGCGGAGAAAACCTTTACACTTCGCTTACACTATTTCCGACACTAAGCTAGATGTCGAGTTCTTTCCAAGGGTACAACCACTCCCACACACAACGTATTTTGAGGACTAAAATACTAACCACTCACACTCACAAGATTATGATGGTTTAATACAACAATGAAGTATGAATCAACACAAGATCATACAACACTAAACAAACAAGACTTCCAACTTCTTGTTTGAAGCTTGAATGTGACTTGATCTTCTTTGCTACAAAAGAGATCACTAATATGATATGAAACTGAGTTAGAAAGGTTAGAGAGAAGATATGTATGAGAGTATGTTAGAAAGGGATGAAAAACTACTTGGCTTGGCATTGCTAGTTATAGCCAAAATGGATGGAGCTGCCTGACGGACCGCGGAACCCTTAAAGGGTTCCGCCGGTACCAATTTGGTACCGCCGGTCCGATACCAAGATATCAAATCTTTGCTAAAGTCAACTCTATCTAAGTGAGATTGTGCAAGATATGAAGAGTACAAATCCACACAAAATATCTAATGAAATCTTCCAATGATTTCCATGATGCATCACATGATGTCATATGTTGTATTTCTATTTTTAGAAATATGCAAGTACTTAAGTAGTGTTTGGTTTTAAGAACCTAACACATTCTAAAACTACTATCATACATAATGATTAGAGTTATATCAAGATGTTACTAATCATAAATGTAAATGCTTGAATGATGAATATATTGTTTGAAAAAGCTTGTTTTAATATCTATTAAACTTGACAAGTTTTAAGCTTTTATACAAATTAAATTTACTTTTGTCGTTAACAAAACTTAGGTAAAGATCAAAAATATAAATAACGTTTAATGACGATATTTGTATTAACAATCTCCCCTTTTGTTGAGGACAAAATATAAATTTTATTTTTATAAAAGATACAAAGTTTGTGCAAGAGTTATAAAAATATTAGTTTTAGAACTTGAAAAGAGAATGATAATGCAAGTGTATGATGTTTGACTATTTATGAAAGTCAAAGTGTTCACTAGTTGATGCATGATGTTGACTTTTTCAGAAAGTCAAAGTATGCAGTTGACTTTTAAGAAAAGTCAAAATGTAATCAAGTTCTATATTTTCTCCCCCTTTTTGTCTCAACAAAAGGAAGAGGCGATGCGGAATGTAATGAGCTCGAGCCATTATCTCCCCTTGATCAAAGCTCCCTAAATTGGGTGCGAATGGGAAGATACATGGATTGTGAAAGTAAAAGCTAAAAAATGTTAGTAATAATGATCATTCACAAGCATTTCCAAACACTATGTAAAGCACCAATACTATAATAAAAACACCATTCATTAGTTAAAATGTTCATGAATAAAGATCATGAAATGGGAACACAATGATGTGTTTTAGTACAAGAAGAAAAGAAAAGAAAATAATCCTAAGAAGAGAAAACTAGAAATGCTAAACTATGACCATCCTAATTTGATGGTGGATGAGAAAGAGAAATGAGGCGCTCAAGGATATGATTGAGGATGAACCTCATTTCTTCTTGAAAGTCAAGGACCATAACCCGGGTCCTATCAACTGTTTGGACCGCTTGCTCACAAGTTGAGCAACCATGCCTAGGGGGTAGTATGTTTGGGGAGGTTGTGGTGGTGGAATGGTAGATGTGTTGGTGTTGGTGGAAATGTTTGGGGTGGTCATGATGGAAGCAAGCAAAGCACTTTGCATTTGCATTGTCTCACTCAGGTGAGAGTCCACCATGCCTTTGAATTGGTGGAGGTTGTGGAGTTCTCCTTGAATCTCTCTCTAGTGGGATTGGCATCCCACATACACTCCTCAATGTCCTCAAGATGATGTGACATTGATGTGGGAGTTAATGATCCCCATACAAAGGACCATGAATGTCTTTTTGAATGGGGTGGAAGAGAAGAGGTTTAGGCCCTAATGGGGCGTTTGGGTCAAAGGATGACCGAGGTGACTCATGAGCCATCCGCTCAATTGAGCCAAATGATGGTAATGGTGGTGGATGATTTGGCCTAGGAGGCAAGTCATCCAAGTCTTCCAAGAAAGGATTTGGTGAAGTAGGTGGAGTGGAAAATAACTCCATAGGAATGAGAGTTGGAGACCTTGGTGAAGGTGGTGAAGGTGTTTTGGATGTTTGGATGGGTGCCCGTGGAGGTGAAGTTGGTGTTTTTGTTGGTGGTGGAGTGGTGATCACAATGTGTGATTGAGTAGGTGTGGCTAAGGTAAGGTTTGTATCATCTCGGATGGGAGATGAGATTGTGAGTGGAGAAGACTCGGATGAGGAGCTAAGGTTAACGAAGCAACAAGGCCTCACACTAATTCTAGCGGTCTTCTTGCAAGGTTTTGGAGATGATTTTGTCATTTTTGACTTTGGTTTTTCTTTGCTAGATGATAGTAAGAATGAAGAAGGTGTGAGGATGATCATGGTAAAACCTCTCAATTTATAGAAGTGAAAAATCATGTGTTTGATTTGATGTTAAGCCATTGAAGAGATGAGGTTCCTAATGATTTGGAAGTGGGTTGAATGCTAGTCATATCACCCAAGTCAAGCCATTCAAGAGAGATGGAGTGAAGAAGAAAAGATTTGCAATAAATGTGTTCTAGTGAGTGGAATTTCCTAATATTCAGATCACCCACGGATTTGAAGGTACCAAAAATTTGGTTCCTTCCTTTATGCAAAAGGGCTCCTTGGGTGGATTTTTCAAATTTTTGAATTTTGGTGGGAAATGGATTTCTTATATTCCTAAGTGAATTATACTAGTTCTAATAAGAGTATAAGCAATTTAGGATTGATTTATAAGCATTGGATGGTAGTTTGGAATCATGAAATAGTCGAAATTCGTAAAGTTACCAAGGATCCACGGCACCAAAACTTACACGGCCGAACCCTAAAAGGGTGCCGCCCGTCCGCCTCAGTATGTACGGCGGTACCAATTTACATAAAGGACGTACCAAATTTATGGTGCCGTCGATCCGTGAAGTAAAAATGGACAGAGTTCGCTTTTAGGTGTCGGGACTTTTCCAAACCCGAAATTCTTCTCAAAACATGTTATACTAAACATTTCTAGATAGGAAAAGTGATAACATATATATAAACATAGTGGAGCATGTATTTTGAGCAAGGCTTTTTGATTTTCACATTATAGTGAAAATGGGTAAAATTTGATAGCATACTTGTGCTATCCCCCTGCATGAAATTGTTAGCATTCACCATTGTTTCAAGTTATATTATCATCCTACATAATAAAAGCAACTAAATTGTATCAAACATTAATGATAATGCATTGTTCCAAATGCTCCTTAAAGTACCCTTATTTGTCCAACTTCTTGTAAATTTTGTTCATCATCCTACCAAGGCACTTGAACATTTCCTTAGTTTGCTTGAACTCCGCTGATTCATTCTCTATTTCAGGAAGAGACGCATAATACTCATGAGGTGGAAGACGAGAGCTTGGAAGACCATCCTCAGAGCTATTTGATGATGATGATGATGGAGTTGGAGGTTTTTCTCTCTTGCCTTTTGTCTTAGCAACTCGTGCATCACTCAAAGGTACAAAGATGTGAGGGATGAGTTCATAGTGAAGGTGCATTCCTTTTGGGGTTGGTGGAATTGGTGCAAAGTTTCTATAGAGACGGGTGAGAAGCATCCCGTATGGAAGAGCAACCGATCCTTGAGTTGGAATATCAATCATTCTCCTAGCTATGTAGTAGGCTAAATTGAATGGTTGACGGTTGGACAAGTTGTAGAGCATATGACAAAGGCAAGCGCTAATGTGATCCCTATTTCCTATGGTGCTAATGACGTTGGCTCTAAGTAGCTCCTCCCATTTCTTAAATTCGGCTTAAGTTCATTTAGCTCCATTCCATATGGATCTCGGTTTACCTCCTTTCCCTTTCGGGTAACTCGGGTTGTATCACCCTTTGGGTTAAAAAGGTGTTCACGGATGACATCCTTGTCGGCCAAACGGGTTTGGTAGGGTAGAGAGCAGTCATTGATTGCATCAAGAGCCGTGAGTGACCACTTATCCGTGTAGACACAAGTTCCTTGTTTGGGAATTCCTAACACTTGAGCAAAGTTGCCTAAGGTGATGGTGTAGTCGTTTTGATTGATTCTAAACCTAAGACAAAGTTCATCATCGTCTTCATCATTAAAGCCGGTCACACTAGCATAGAATTCTAACACAAACCTAGGACAAATTGGTTCATCGATGTCAAGAAGACAGTCGAATTGAATGGCGGCTAGTTCTTCACTAAGGTTGGTGTTTTCAAGGAAGGATGAGTGAATGGTTCTACCCTCATGGAAATACCTTGATTCTAGACCCCTAAATATTTCTACTTGTTCCTTGGTAAGTCCTTTGGTTTTGTGGTGTTTGGGAATGTAGTTAAGGGTGTCTTTGTGATCATAGAATCTTGCGGCTACCATGGTTATTCCTAAGGACAAGAGTTAATATGTTAAAAAATGAGAATAAGTTTTAACGCTTTTGGTTCTAGTGTGTGCCTATATGAAAACAATTTGGAGTTGCGGTTATCTCGACTCATTTTATGCACAAAAATGGTTTTAGTGGGGTGTTTGGCAAATACCATGAGATAACCCAAATGCTCCTAATTCAATGTGGCTTCATTTGAATATACCCGGAATGCATATTAGTTATGCAATACCTTTAGTATTCAAGAGCATGCAAGTGATGAAAATTTAACGCTTCTATTTGTATTAGCAATGAAAAAATGTTTTCCTACAAGTGAGAAGCTTTTCAAAACTTTTGACATGGGGTGTTTGGTTGTTTGAATAGGGCCTTATATTCATTATCTATCAATTAGTGGGAAGCATGATTTGTTTATGCAATATGATAATGTAGTACCTAATTTTAATGACTAGTTATGCAATTTGCCAATTGAATTCATATTTGGTATAAAAGCATACATAAAACCCCATGTAATGATTTGTGATAGTTTTGTGCATAAATAAGAATCCTAGACTCCGAATTAAGAGATGAAATGTAGTTAGGATACTTACAATGATGTTATCTTCAATGATTAGTGAGTGGGAAGATGACAATAATGAGCTTGGTTTAAGTTTTACACGTTTTGGTAAAGTGGGTTTTGAGGAAGAGGATGATTTGCATATAGCGGTTTTGCTTCAGAGACACCACGGACGCACGGCACCAAAAATTTGGTTCCGCTCTTTGTTGTCGCTTGGTGCGCCGGCTACAAAGAGCGTGTACAAGACAAATTTGTTTAGTTTTGACTATTCTAATGTTTTGGGCTATGTTTATCCTACATGTTTGGTTCCATTAACCCTAAACCAAGTCTAAGAAGATTAAAAGGTTCTCGCTTAAGAGGCTTAGTTAAGATGTCGGCAATGTTGTCTTCGGAGGATACTTTCTCGATTGAAATGTTTCCTTTTTGAACATTGTCGCTAAGAAAGTGATGGCGGATTTCAATATGCTTTGTACGAGCATGTTGAACGGGATTCTTGCTGAGATCGATGGCTCCTTTGTTGTCGCAAAGTATTACAATGTCGTTGAGATGAATTCCGTAATCTACTAGAGCTTGCTTCATCCAAAGAGCATGTTGACATGCTTTTCCGGTACCGAGACGCATCGGCTTCATGGTTGAGATGGCTAAGGCCGTTTGTTTCTTTGCAAACCATGAGGTGAGACAATGTCCAACAAAAGTGCAAATACCACTTGTACTTTTTCTATCAACATAATCACCGGCATGATCCAAGTCGGCATACACTATGGTTTCTATACCCGTTCCTTTGGGATACCATAATCCTAAACACGTTGTTCCCTTAATGTATCTAAAAATCCTTTTAAGGCTTCTAAGTGTGATGCCTTTGGGTTTTCTTGAAAGCGAGCACATAGACAAACACTAAACATAATGTCGGGTCTACTAGCCGTAAGATAGAGTAGACTACCAATCATTCCTCTATATTTAGTGTTATCTACGGATTCACCTTCCTCCTCCTTGGTGAGTTTAGTGTCCGAGGACATGGGTGTCTTAGTTGGTTTGGAATCTTCAAGACCAAATTTTCTAAGCATGTCTTTTATATATTTAGATTGGTTAAAGAATATGCCATCTTCTAGTTGTTTTATTTGAAGTCCTAGAAAGAAATTTAACTCACCCATCATACTCATTTCAAACTCGTCATGCATGATTTTAGAGAAATCATCACATAATTCTTGACAAGTTGATCCGAATATAATGTCATCAACGGATATTTGAACAATGATAATATGTGATTCCTTTTTCTTGGTAAAAAGAGTATTATCTACTAATCCCATAGTATATTTGTTATCAATAAGAAAAGTCTTAAGTCGGTCGTACCAAGCTTTTGGTGCTTGCTTAAGACCATACAAAGCTTTCTTGAGTTTGAAGACATGATGTGGTTTCTCAAAGTCGGTGAAACCGGGAGGTTGAGCAACATACACTTCTTCGTTAAAAAACCCATGATTCATCTTTTATTGCTTCATTTATGGTTTTCGGTTCAATGGTGGATACAAAACAAAAATAATTACTTTGATTTTGGGCTTGTGACCTTAAGGTTCTTTGATTAAGTTGTCCTATGACTTTTTCTAAAGGATGACTTTTAGATTCTTTGATGTTGACAATTTTTTTATTTAATGGTTCATCTTCCTTGTTATTATTAATTATTTCTTGACCTTCTATCATTTGACTTTCAACTAAGTCATCATCTACCAAAGGTGATGTCTTAGAGGGAGGTGGACTTTCGTCGAATGTTATGTTCAACGATTCCTCGACTATCATTGTTTCTTTATTTAGGACAATGTAAGCTTTACTAGTTTGAGAGTAACCAAGAAATACACCTTCATAAGACTTTGGGTCAAACTTGGTGAGATAATCCTTAGTATTAAGAATAAAACATTTACAACCAAAGACTCTAAAATATCCTAACGTTGGCTTTTTACCTTTATAGAGTTCATATGGTGTTTTGTTTAAGAAAGGGCGTATTAAGACTCTATTCAAAATATATGTAGAAGTGTCAACGGCGGTACACCAAAACTTTTGAGGAATGTTTTGTTCATTAAGCATTGTTCTACTCATTTCTTGAATTGTTCTATTTTTACGTTCTACTACTCCATTAGATTGAGGTGTTTGTGGAGCCGAAAAGTTATGTGTTATACCATTTGTATCACAAAAGTTTCCAAATTGAGTTTCGTTGTCAAATTCACGACCATGATCCGCTCGGATCGACACAATTTTGACACCTAGAAGATTTTGAATTTTCTTGCTAAGTATTTCAAATTTATCAAAAGCTTCATTTTTTGTTTTCAAAAATAACGCCCAAGTAAACCTTGAGTAATCATCTACTATGACCAAAGTGTATAAGTTGCCTCCATAGCTTCTTATAGCGGATGGTCCAAACAAGTCCATATGTAATAATTCTAGACACTTAGATGTGGACACCATATTTTTAGATTTGTGACTACTATGTGTTTGTTTACCAATTTTGCAAGCGCCGCAAAAGTGTTGGTCATATTTAAGTTTTGGTAAATTCCTAACCAATTCTTTTGAAGATAGGTTTTGTATAAGTCTCATATTAGCGTGACCTAAACGTCTATGCCAAAGAGATGAGCTATCGCCTAATGTTGTTAGGCAAAGTTTGTCATTATATGTTTTATCTATTTTCATGACGTATATGTTATTTTTCCTAACTCCTTTAGCTATGGTGATACCATCTTTTAGTATTTTACTACCATTTTCATCAAATAGTACTTTATACTTTTTATCACATAGTTGGCTAATACTAAGTAGATTGAATCCTAACCTATCCACATGAGCAACATTTTCAATAGTTAGGGAGTTATGAGCAATCGTACCTTTGCCAATAATTTTGCTTTTGAGATTGCTACCAAATGTGACATTACCTCCATCATACTCTTGGTATGATGAGAAGAGACTTTGTTGCCCGTCATGTGTCGTGAGCAACCACTATCTTTTATCCATTCATCAAGTTCCAATCCAACTTTCAAGCATACCTAAGAAGCAAATAACTCAAGCATTTGGTCCCCAATATCTCATGGGTCCATTTGGGTTACACATACCATTTATTTGATTCATGTATGGAAACGATGGGTAAGAGTTCCATGGCATGTAATCTGGAGTTTGATATGGTCTAGGAAAGTTTTGATTCCAACCATTGTGTTGGTAGTTGGGTTGTACGTTGTGGTTGCTCTTAGGAAAGGGGCGTTTGGCAAAAGGAGTTTTATATCGTTGTTGAGTAGTTTTTGATCTAAATTCATTTTTGACGAGTCCTACTCCTGAAGTAATGTACCGGTTTTAGTTTAATACTATTATTGGTTTTCTTTGTTATTTTAACAAATTCAAGACGGTCAGATTGCGAACATTCTGTCACGAGGTACCCACGCACCATTTTTGCACAACGGACGGAACCCTTATTTTGGTTCCGTCGTCCGTGCTGCATCTGCAGCAATTTTGAGAATGTTCGCCCTTTTCGGCCGTTTTATTTTGACTCTTTGGAATTAATACTTCATTAAAACCTAGCCCATTCATGTCTCCCGGTGTTTTATGAATTTTAACTATTTCATCGGCAAGAGCGATGTTCTTGTTAAACCTTTTAAATTTAGAATTGTTTTCTATTAAAACATCTTGTGTGAGCTTTAGTTTTTCTATTTCAAGTTTAAGCTCTTGACATGATTTACAATCATCGCCATTTGCTTTTCCTTTTTCTAGTCGCTTTGCTTTTTCTTTTAACTCATAAACTTCATTTTCCAAAAATTCCTTTTTGGTTTTAAAAATTTATTTTTAGTTATGATTTTTAGACTTAGCTCACACAATTGATTATATTGTTTTTGCAAAGTGTCATCATCAATAGAAGAATAAGAAGAGTCGTAAAGTACCTCATTTGACTCATGTGCCATTAGAGCGATCTCTCCTTGCTTGATTCTTCATCGTCTTCACTATCACTCCAAGCACCACTTACAAAAGCTCGTTGAGTTTTGCTTTTAGGGGCTTGGGACATTCTCCTATGAGGTGACTTGCATCACCACATCTAAAACATTTTCTTTCACCTTTACCCTTCTTTTCGTCCCGATCTTTTCGAATGGCTTTTTTCTTCTCGAGGTTGTCTTACTAACTTTCCTCTTCTTCTAAAGAACTTCTTAAAATCTCTAACGGCCATGGCATATTCCTCATCTTCACTACCCGAGCAAGATTCGTCATCATCACTTGATTCCGCTTTTGCTTTTAGAGCAACGGATTTGATCTTTTCCCTTTTTCCTTTGATGATCTCCGAATCTTTCTCCATCACCATTTCGTGTACTTTGAGGTTACCGATCAACTCGTCTAGTGACATTATTGAGAGATCTTTTGATTCCTCAATGGCGGTCACTTTAGCTCTCCATTTGGGATGGAGTGCTCTAAGAAATTTCCTGACAAAGTTCTTACTACTAAAAGATTCATCAAGTGCTTTAAGTGATGTAATAATAGTGTTAAAGCGAGCAAAGCCACAATCAATGGTTTCATCTTCAGAATAACAAATTGTTCATATTGTTGAACAAGAAGATCAATTTTGTTATCCTTGACTTGTGAATTACCTTGATGTGTAACAATTAAAGATTCCCAAATATCTTTGGCGGTTTCACACATAAAAATTCTTTCATATTCTTTTCTAGGTAAAGCATTATAAAGCATCATTTTAGCTTCATTATTTTTAGCAACTAGTTTCTTTTGTTCATCAACGGAAATATCCTTTGTTGTAGAACTAAAATCCCCTTTAACAATAATAAACCAAAGATCTATATCTTTTGATTTTACATATGTTTCAAAACGGTTTTCCAATAGATAAATCCATTGGTTTCAAAGAGTGGTGGTCTTTGCATAGATTGCCCTTCTTTAAAGTTTTCAGAATCCATGGATCGCTTCAAGTTTATAAAATACAAGTTATTTTAGAAATTCTTGAGCAACGAGGCTCTTGTACCAATTGTAGAAAACTAGAAGGGGGTTGAATAGTTTACCAATTAAAATCTTTGTTTTGAAACTTATTGTAAAGATCAATTGATATTGATCTTAGATATGTTAATGAAATATGCAAGCAATATGTAAGAAGTAAATAAGGAAAGAAATGATCAAACCACAACAAGTTGTTTATAGTGGTTCGGTCTACAAGGACTCTTTTCCTTGCCCTACTCCACTCCTCGAGTCTCACACTCGAGAGTTTAACTTCACTAGTCAACAAGCTCCTTTCACCTGTGGAGAAAACCTTTACACTTCGCTTACACTATTTCCGACACTAAGCTAGATGTCAAGTTCTTTCCAAGGGTACAACCACTCCCACACACAACGTATTTTGAGGACTAAAATACTAACCACTCACACTCACAAGATTATGATGGTTTAATACAACAATGAAGTATGAATCAACACAAGATCATACAACACTAAACAAACAAGACTTCCAATTCTTGTTTGAAGCTTGAATGTGACTTGATCTTCTTTGCTACAAAAGAGATCACTAATATGATATGAAACCGAGTTAGAAAGGTTAGAGAGAAGATATGTATGAGAGTATGTTAGAAAGGGATGAAAAACTACTTGGCTTGGCATGGCTATTTATAGCCAAATGGATGTGAGCGCCCACGGACCGCGAACCCTTAAAAGGGTTCCGCCTGTACCAATTTGGTACCGCCGTCCTACCAAGATATCAAATCTTTGCTAAAGTCAACTCTATCTAAGTGAGATTGTGCAAGATATGAAGAGTACAAATCCACACAAAATATCTAATGAAATCTTCCAATGATTTCCATGATGCATCACATGATGTCATATGTTGTATTTCTATTTTTAGAAATATGCAAGTACTTAAGTAGTGTTTGGTTTTAAGAACCTAACACATTCTAAAAACTACTATCATACATAATGATTAGAGTTATATCAAGATGTTACTAATCATAAATGTAAATGCTTGAATGATGAATATATTGTTTGAAAAAGCTTGTTTTAATATCTATTAAACTTGACAAGTTTTAAGCTTTTATACAAATTAAATTTACTTTTGTCGTTAACAAAACTTAGGTATAGATAAAAAATATAAATAACGTTTAATGACGATATTTGTATTAACAATCAACAAAAAGGGGGAGATTGTTAATACAAATAAGCCGTAAAAACGTTTATTTATATTTTACGATCTTCTAATGTTTTGTCGATAACAAACGTGAAATCATTTTAACGAAACAAATAAAATACATAAATAGTTTGAGCTAATAGTTTTCTAACACACTTACGTTTTCACATAAAACACTAAAACAAGTATAAGTGATTTTATGATTTAGTAATATATATGTACAACAACTAGTGTTTACATATTGGGCAAAATATATACATAACTAGTATGTATTATAAATGGGTAAAAACTACAACCCATGGAACACATCCATAACCCATGGTATTGACCCATACCCATTTGACTAGGTGCATTGCACTCATTAGATATATTGTATCTAATAAAAGACCTATGGATTAACCCATAACCCATGACCCATAACCAAAATACCCATGGGCAAAGAGGAGTGTCCCACGGATCCCTTGGATTACACTAGACGGATCCTCGAGGAGAGGATCCGTGGGATCCGGGAACAAGAAGCATTTCTCCTCTATAAATGGTGAGCCATTTCTTCCTTTTATTGGCCACACTTACACATACTTTCCCAAGTATGTAACTCTCTAACCACCTGATCCTAAGAGATCTTTCATGTAGTTTGTCTTTGTTTTTGTGTGATTCTCTAGGTTCCTCTTAAAGGCAAGATCACTACTTCTTGAAGTCGAGCAAGCTCAAGTCCATGAGTTGCCATGCTTCGTCATCATCAAGACTACTGAGGTTCTCTTGTTGATAGTTCTTTCTTCCTCTATAGAAGTGTTGTGCCGAAGGCATTAGTGAAGGATGCCGAAAGAGTCAAGACGAAAGCATTAGTGAAAGATGCTTAACGTCCGTGTCAAGAGCATTAGTAAAGAATGCTAAAGGTGTCAAGACGAAGGCATTAGTGAAAGGTGCCAAGCGTTGGCATATGTGAATAATGCCTTGAAATCAAATCAAGTGGCATTAGTGAAGAATGCCAAGGTCGTATAATCGATGAGGTGCATTGTTATACATATAGGTGATAGTTTGTTTCCAAGGATGTTGATATCCTTGATGGTGTTGTAATAAGAATGGGTCCCTTGGGATTAGGTGTTGTGTAGTGTTGGGTAGTAGTTCCTCCATTGTAATGGAACTCAGTACTTAGCCTAGTACCGGATAAAGGGTAGGCGACGTT
Source organism: Chrysanthemum makinoi (assembly GCA_910596185.1). Lineage (NCBI taxonomy): Eukaryota > Viridiplantae > Streptophyta > Magnoliopsida > Asterales > Asteraceae > Chrysanthemum > Chrysanthemum makinoi. Next base: position 124,759,057 of record OU343216.1, on the reverse strand, counting down.
GTGTTAGGTGTGGTTCACCTTGGTGTAAAGAACCCTGGTTAGCCTAGTACCGGAAAAAGAGTAGGCGACGTTGTGAAGGCTTCTCCGCCATAAGGAGTTGGTGTCGTGTAGTGATTACGAACTCTCGAGTAGGTGACTCAGGGAGTGGAGTAGGGCAAGGAAGGTATCCTTGTAGCCGAACCACTATAAATACTCGTGTCGTGGTTATGTGCTTCTTACCCTTTATCTTTCATTACACTTTTATATATCTATCTATCAATGTCCAACATACACATCTAAGTAGACTGACATAAGTTGATCTAAATATTTTAAAAAGAAGTTTTAAAATTGATAAAACTATTCAACCCCCCTTATAGTTTTCAACAATGTCAATATTCCCGCCCATTTTATAACCCTTTTTTATGTCACAAATAATTTCTCACACAACTTTTATAAAATCACACACATCCTAATATTTTCCCCAAATTATTCTTAATAATTTCTTTATGCTCGTGACACCATGGATACTCTTAAATGGAAGACTTTGCAATTAGTGATGAAGATGTATGCATTTGCATAGGAGAATTATAGTAAGTTTTGTGTGTTGATTTATTTTTCTTTGATTTGGTGTAATTTGGTTAACATTTTAAAGATTATGTTCTAACATTTTCTTGTTTGACTTTTTTCAGAAACGTTGTAACTGTGTTTACTATGAGGATACACCATGGCGGTGAGTTCAAGTTTTATCCAGGAAGGGTTTACGTTTAGGGTAAAAAAAGTATTTTTGATATGGTCGATATTAAAACTTTCTCGATTCACGAGTTAGATGATATGGTTCATGACCTAGGTTGGACATTGTAACACCCCCAAAATGGCTCAGCGGAAGCACACAGGTATTGGGGTGCTACTAAATTGATATCACAACATAAGCATAGAATAACTGTTTTTCATAAAAAAAAATTTATTCATTCTTGTAAAAAATGTTTACATTATTGATTTGTGCGAAAAAATGGCCCATTATAAAAAGGTGGTCCCAATACATAAATCGAGATTCGCTCTATGACTTACCATGCCTTTGCCTTGCGCCTCCAAAGATAAGCTATCACTTCAAAACCTGAAGATACATGCTAAAGGGGTCAGCTTACGCTGGTGAGTTCATAGGTTTATTTAAAAGGCACTTCAGTATACTAATTCATATTTGGTTTTTGATGATC